>OY787624.1:1202500-1802500 GCA_963678935.1 Umbilicus rupestris | reverse complement strand
AGCTCTTCATTCTTGGTTACCATAACTTTTAAAGCAAGAGATAGTTTAGCATTTTTAGAAAGAGAAGGGTCAGAAAGTACCTCTGCGGACAGGTCCTCAGAATGAGCTATCATGCACAACCCTTCCTCAAAAGGTTCCTCCTCGCTTTCTTCATCTGATGTTCCCCATGCAGCAATCATAGCTTGTCTACTCTGGTGGGGCTTGATGACGTCCTTCAGCTTTACACGGCAAACCTTTGCCATGTGTCCTTTCTTTCCTCATCGGAAGCATTTGGATTCTTTGGTGTTTGCCTTATTCTCTGGTTTGAAGCTAGCCATCTTGAATGCTCTCGTCAATAGGGCGATGTCTGGGTCGTCCTCCTCTGGGGGCTCATCGAATTGGGCTAGCTCAAACGCTCTCTCAACTTTCAGTGCAATGGCCCGTCCTTACTAGGTTCTCTAGGCTCAACCTTCCGTTGATGAATTCCAGCATTGCTCTGTATGCGGGGGACCAACTCTTCCAGAGTGATGGTTTTGATGTTGCTTTGAGCTTGGAAGGCAATAGACATGACATCCCACTTCGAGTTCAGTGCTCCTAGGAACTGGTATGTAACCTTTAAATCTTGAGAACAATTCTTCAAGGGACTCTTCCCTTCCCTGGACAGCCTTCTCGTAATCCTTTGAGGCCGCTAGTATCATGTTCCTTTGAACGTCTACATTGCCTGAGTACAGGTTCCTCAGTGTCGTCCACATATCCTTTGCGGTTTTGTGAGTGATTGCGATTTTCCTATCTCCATCGGATAGAGCTTGAAGGATCACTTTAATAGCTATGTTGTTCTTTTCTAGGGCCTTGTAGTCAGCATCGTCAAAATGTTTCCTATCTTTTTCTTTGGTTGGATCGGATTTGTCCATGATCATATATGGTCCTTGTTCAATGACCCTCCAGACCTGTCCATCCAGCGAACAGACATGAGCTTCCATCTCCCGTACCCACCAATCGTACTGGCCGACCTTCAGCATGGGCGGCTTCTAGAATGAGTCTCCGTTTGATCCCATCTTCCTGCAAAGCTAACAAAAATCTAGAGCACAAGGCTCTGATACCACTTGTTGGACCGTTAGGTTAGCTTAAGTTTAACTTGGGTTCACTGTGGACGTGTCCCCAAGTACAGTTTGCACAGCGGATAAATAATGTAATGCAGAAAGATAAAATAAGGGACTTGTACACAGCAATTTATAGTGGAAACTCTAGTACAACCAGTACTCAGAGAAAAACCACTACCTTTCAGCTTTCACTGAAAGGATTTGAGAAGCAGTCTTTTATTGCAGTGGACCGATATACTTTTCACAAAAGACTAGACAAGTTGAATAGCACCCAAATCTTCAATTCGCCCTAGACCCACTTTCTATCTTCTATGAATCAAGCGGACTGCCCTGCGGATGCTTCCCCTTTTCAGCAGCTCACTGAACTGGTCTATCGGACCCTTCCTTAGACGCAGCGACGTGCAGCAGCTCGAAAAACACAGATCGACCTCACCAAAAATTCTGAATTCTCTTCTGTAAACCGACGTCTTGATTTGAGACTTTGAAGCTCTATTTATATTGCTAGGATCTCTATCTTTTTATTAGATCTTTTTATTTGCTAATCAAGAAACTAAAAAGAATAACAAGATACAAGATAAAGATATTTCTAAATATTTGAATTATGATCACGAAATATCTAAAAGAGAATCCTAACAATATTTTGAATATTCTTAATTATCTTATTTCTAAACAACAAAAGATATGCATCTAATCAATATAGATTTAGAATGTAATATTCAAATATCTGCATAATCTAATAGATTTAGAAATTTAATTATCATTAATGCAAAAATATTCTGCAGATGTTTGTTCCATCAAAACCTGCTGGGTACATGTCCCAACACTTAGAATCCGTAGAGGTGGATGAGTTGAAGATTCCCAAGTTTTGGTTCACAACAATTTCCTTAACAAAATGAGAGTGCCAGCATTCTCTGAAAACTCACAAATTCAAGCCGAAACTATTGAAATTACAATAGGAGCAGCTAGCTTAGCTAGGTGGTTAGAATAGAGAACAAAATGTCATTCAAGAAAAAATAAGTATGCAATTCGTTTGCAAGTCAAAGTGTCACTGTATTGCAGTTACGCAAAAATCAAACGGCATCGTTTGAAAGCGTAATAAGCTGGTAGTATCGTCGGCTGAGGATGCAGGTCCCCGACTAGAATATGAATACGACACATTATTTGATTTCTTCAGCAAAACCCTTCTCCATTTGTTTTTCAAGCTGTCTTTCGCGACGAATGCATCACATCAGCTTTGATATCGAAATCCGTCTCATTAAGATTTCTTTAAATGAAATGAAAAATAAGTTGGAAAATAAAAGTCATATGAAAAAATCGATAATGTGTTATTTTGTTTCATTTTCCATGACAAGCGAGACAAAAAAATATTTTCCTCTAAATTTTATTTTTATCTCTCTCATTTTACAGAACCAAAAAATTAAAATATATTAAATTGGAGAGAATGTTGGCCGGCGCAATTTTTGAAAACTAAGAAATTATGGTGTATCCAAAATTTATTCTCTAAAATATCAGATCGACAGGTGGGATGTGAATTTGACTCCAGATGCGGATGGACCCGCTTTTTAATAAGTTCGGGCCCTGTCGGGCTGAAAAACGGACCGGATTATATATTTCGAGTCGGGCCAATTAAAAATTATAACAAATAATTGAACCTCAAAATTTTTTTTGCTTTTGATGTTGTTTCAGACCCGACTGGACTTTATAGACTCACGTCGTCATTTAAACCCACTTTCTAACATTTTCCCAAAATTACAGACCCTTAGTAATTTTTTTACAAACTCTTAGCCTATTACAAACTTTAACGCTACACAGTATGCCACACAATTTTTACAAATATAATAACATATGAACAAATTATTACAACGCATGGCTGCACAAAAATTTCAATGCTAGACACCACATAGGTGATAGGTTGGTACTGAGCATTGAGCAACAAGGTGGAGAGGGCTGAAGCGAAGCGGATCTATCTGTTGAAAATCCGTTGGCATTAGGGTCTCTGTCATCACAATCAACATCAAAAGTACACTAACATTTTAACTAAATTACAACAGGTTCTATGAATAGAACCACAAAAAGCTAACATATTACATTGTAATATCACTGGTTCTACAAACAGAACCACAAAAAGATAACCTATTACATAGGTCTCAATGGTTATACAAACAGAACCACAAAAAGCTAACCTATTAGATATTTACATTGTAATACCGCAGGTTCTATAAACAGAACCACAAAAAGTGATTGAAATTCGCAGCGCCTCTGACAAACAGATTTGTGAACAAGCAGTTGCTACAGCACACTCTTGTTCACCCGAAAACTGTTTCAGCAAGAATGAACAAGGACAAAGGTTTGTTCACCCAGTTCGGCCAACTGCCTATGTCTGGGGAGGACTCTTCTCAGTCCTCAATCCACTAATCTCACGGTTTCCAAGTACACACGGTTACAACTCACGCAACCTATGCTACTCAACCACAAGTCCACATACACAATCAGAACAGGCTCTGACTTGTGTCTGCACACCCTCTACTGATATCTATCTAGAATAGCTACTGTCTCCTCGAAACTCAGCCTATTCTAAACAATACTCAGATTCTGCAGGGTTGCTATAGCATCTGCTGTAGCACACAGCTGATGCACAAACTGTCCGCGTCGCTCCAGCCTTCCGCTGAGCCGTTCGAACGATTCCACGAGCGCTGCACACTCTGGGATACTCCCCCTCACTCAGTGACCTCTTGTCACTAGCGAGCACTGCCGCTCAGACACTCGACCGAATCACTCACCCGTCAGTTCTTCCGCGGCTGCCCTTGATCAACCAACAAACACTCTTTGTTCTGAATTGGCTTCCAGATCGAGCTTGGATCAGACTACGCAAGTCCTGATCACCCACTGTCTCAATCACCTCAGCTCTGCGCTCACGCTCTGCTCTCGGTGATGATCGAAGATTCGCCCGCACAGATTCACTCTCTGTTGAACTTCTGTGTAAACTCTCGTGTTTTCTCTCTTAGCTTCGATCAATCATCATCGCTCTGAAGGGTCTCCATTATATAGGCGCGCCCACTGCCATCAATTCCCCTAGCAAGATCAATATCTCCTAAATTTTAGGAGATTTGATTTGATTTTAGATTCAAATCTCTCACAATCAAAACGCCTACTTCAGCTAGGAAACTCCACTGGAATATTCTCTGCAGCGACTTAAAAACTCCTCTGATGCTCTTAGAAGTACAGCAGGGCCCTCTTTCCAAAGACTCAGATAGCTGCTACTCGAACAGATGCTACAGCCCTTCTGAACAAGCTCCTGCTATAGCTTTCTCCTGCTACAGCTGCTCCTTGTTCACTGGTCTTGTTCACAAATGCTGAACTTCGGCTGTATCAGCATCTTGTTCACTTGCTTGTTCACTTGTGCTGGTTTTGTCAAACACTGTCATACTGCAACATCAATGATGATGATCATTACAATTATAACAGGCACAGTAGCTAGCTATTAGGCCAGAAAATCATAACAATTCATGCCAAAGACCTTAGCTAGTACCACAAAAAATCAGTAGAACAGTAGCTAGTACCACAAAAAATCAAACAATAGCTAGTACCACTTTCTAATATCAATTCAAAAGTGGAGATGATCAAGGACATTAAAAAATAGTTGCACTTGCTGGTTGCACAAAATCAGTTCCACCAACATTAACATCAGAATCATTATGCAAATCATCATCTTCTAATACCAATCTAGCCTACTTGCTGCTGCATCTTGTTTCCTAGACTTAGACAACGACCAATCCTTCAAACAAATTAATGCTTCAATAGTGGTAATGCTAAGTGAAGTCCTTTTCTCAGACACAACCCTACCTCCAGTAGAGAAAGCAACCTCTGAAGCTACTGTAGAGGCAGGGACACTTAATAAAGCTCTAGCTATGACAAATAATATAGGATACATACTATTGTTTGAATTCCACCAAGCCAAAATATTAAAATTACTATTTTCTACAATGGTGTCAAGCTCTAAATAAATTTGCAAGTCAGTCGATGCACTACTACTACTTACTCTAGCTCTTTTTAATTTAGCCATAGAAACTGAAAAAACAATATGAATATTGACATAAATAGGTTGAAATTCAACAACAGTAGATGGAAGAAGAACAGAATGGTTAGCACTCATTGAAGAGGAAGCATCAAGTAAATTTCGCTTATAAATGTCATATACTTGATGTAAAACTGACTTAACATGAGCAACTTTCATTTCTATGTCTAATGGATCCAGATCATACAAATTCAGCCAAGTCTCAATTGCTAAAACCTTAAAACGAGGATCCATAATAATTTCCAAACAAAAACTAATAGGAAACTCAGCCCAATATTTATTAAATTTCAGTTTCATGGCATCTAAAACAGGTTTGAAAGCATCAAGGGGCTCATAAGCTTTAAATGTGCATCAATATCAACTAAGCAATTTATCACTTTATTAGAAGTGGGAGAATATACACTGCTATAAACTTTAGTAGTTGAACTAAAGATTGACAAAAAAATCATACACAAAGATGCAAGAAGTCAATTATGTCTAGACTCATTAACTTTTTGACAATATCTATGCATGACAGTTTTATATTTTATAGCAACTTTCAAAAGATCATATGTACTATTCCACCTATGTGGCACATCATTATCGATGTTACGCCTATTTAAGCCACACTCGGAACAATAATTAATCCACATCTCATGCCTTTTAATAGATGAATTCATTAATCTTACAATTACAGTGATCAAATCTATGCTAGGAGACAATATAACAAGTCCATCTTGAACAATCAGATTTAAAATATGACATGCTCATCTAACATGAAGAAGTTGTTTTGAAATATTTATAAGCATGAGATGACCAGCAAGTTGTGCAACAAGAACATCATTGCTAGATGCATTATCTAAAGTTAAAGTAAACACTTTATCATGTAATTGTCAAGCTATCAATTCTTCATACACATGCCTAGCCAAGTTGTCACCCATATGAGGATATTCAACATTTTGAATGACAAAATTCTTTTCTGCATATTCCAATCATTATTTATCCAATGTGCAGTTAGACTCATATATCTCGTTTTTGTCTAGATGACCACATATCATATGTGAAGCATATATTTCCCTAAAATGATTTAAAGTAGGCAACCAGATCTGATTTTCATGCATTAAACATTTTCACGACATATAACTAGAAAACTTCTTAAACTGAGGTGCTAACCCTGTATGAACCATACCCACAAAATCATGCGTATCAACAAACGTGAAAGGCAGTTCTGCTCTAATAATAAAGTCCACTATTTCAGACCTGACTCTATCATTATCAAATTGAAAATTAGATACAATCACACCCTTATCTTTTGCAAGCAACATCTGATTTCTAACGTTAGTCCCTACCGCAGCAGCAGTTAAATGTGACTTAACATGCCTAGACAGATGAGAAGTATCAGAATTACCATAGCACAAAAGCTTCACACTACAAATACTATATTTAGCCTTCTGAATTTTTTTCTCATTTAATAATTCCTCATCAAATATAACAAAATAGTTCCAAACATTAGAAGTGGTTTTACTTCAAAATGTTGGTGTGTCTCTAGGAATTGAAGAGGGTGTAACATTACTAGACTCGTGTCTTTCATCATTACTTGAACAAAATGTTTTCATATTTAACAGAAAATACACACAAGCATTTACTAAACAACAAGCATCATCTGATGAACATGCAAACTCCAAGCAGCCAATAACATAACATAAAGAAGGAAATAAAAAATAAATCCAAGCAGCCTTAGACACACAGAGTTAAGTGCAAGTTAACAATAATAAACATTACCTCAATAACTTACCAGTTAAGTGCAGTGCACATTACCATTAAATACCTTAATACTAAGCACAAACACCTCAGCTCATTACAGCTCACACAATAACATTACACCTACAAAAGTATGACAAACAGTTAGCAACTTTTCATAAACAATTAGCACCCGTTGTAACAAACAATTAGAGATTGTTTTAAAAAAGCTAGACATTTCAGATTAAATGTTTTAATGATAATTAGCACATAGAAAATAATTAGAAAATCAGTGAAGTAAATGAAGTTAAATGAATGAAGTCATCTGATTTCAGAGAAAATAATTAGAACATTAGAAAATAATTAGCTTTTATCAGATAGTGCTTTTATCACTTTCTATTGTAGCTACTGGAAACATACTAGATAGCAGATAGAACTTTTATCACTTGCTAGCTACTGGAATTTTCACCAGTAATATTACTTGGGAAAAAAAAAAATAGGTTGCGAGAATCTCATTCAAATATGGGAAAAGCAAATGCACTCTTTCAGCAAGTTTTCTTCTGTACTACATATTTGTTCTCTGAATAGGCTAACTTATCCTAACCAAATTCAAAAACTGAAATGAATAATCGATACAGAACAAAATGATGAACGTAGCAGACCTTGAGAGATGGAGAATGAAGAACACGAAGGGAAACGGCGAAGCGAGTGAGGAGGCGACGGGAATCGAAGGGGTGGATATGAGTGGCGGAGCGGCGAGTGGGTAGGGAAGCTGCTGCATTCTCCATCGCTGTTGCTCGGATTAGGGTTTCACATCAGACGAGCAGCATTTGTTTTTTCGGGTCCGACAATTAGTTCGGCGGGCCGATTCGGACTTGTCTTATTGGGCCTGAGCCCGGTCCTTTCTAATCGGACTAAACTTCTAACGGACTTCTGTACGTGACGGACTGAGTCGCACGTCCGAGGACCAAAATCGGACCAACGGGCTTGGCGGACCGGTGGATGAGGCCAATATGGAGCTTCCTTCGTGGGCACGGGCGGTCTAGTGGTAGAATAGAACACATTCATAGGCTCTTTGCTCCTCCTACTTGTTCTTCTACTCAAAATTCCATCAAGTCAGTCACCTCTAAGACTTGCAGTGAATTACGCAACATAACTCTACTCAATAATCAACGGGGATGAATACATCGATTATTATGTCAAGTAGAATATGAATGGCTCCACTGTCATCTCATCAATCATATGGATACAAACAAGCAATCTGTCACAGCCCATCACAATAAATGTTTACAATTACAAAAGAAACATAAAGAAAATCCTACATTTCTGTGTGTAGCAAGTGGTTCATGAGTTTTTTTATGACAAATCAAATATAAAAATATATTTTTCATTCCACTTTTATCTTAAACTTTTTAAAAACAAAAAGAGGTATCAATTATCACTTTCCTTGGTCGCTTCCCTCCCCCTCTTGGCCTCTTGTTATCACAATGTCAAAAAAGTCTACCCACTTGTCCACTTGCTCTCACTATTAATAATGACGTGACATGTGATATTCTAGTAACTTCTAATCCAAGGTTTAGAACATTCACTCAAGTAACCATCATCTCCATTTCACCAACTAATCTTACTTGCTTAACAACATATTTGCCAAGATCTATCATACCCATAATACATATAGATTCTCCTTAAAATGAAAAAACCCATTCTCTTTATAGTAGTCATTTTTACCTTAAGAAACTTCCATTTTTGTGCACATTATTGCGAGTTTATGGAATACACAACTTGACACTAATTTATAGAAAGTGGCACGTGAATTTCCTTTGGCATCCCATCCACCACAACTTTCCATGAAACCAAACCCTACCCTCCCAAGTGCATGAGCCCTTATATAACACCTCTCTCTCTCTCTCCTCCCTCAATCTCATATCCTCCATAAACCAAACCCAATATCTCTCTATTCCCCTTAAATACTCACATCTTGGGACTCAAAACATCTCTCTAAAAGAAGAAGAAGATCAAGATGCATATAGCAAGCCCTGCCCAATCCACCATGCTCCTCCACTCATCGGTCGCCACCGCGGCAGAGACCATGCTATGCTACCATGTATACAACCACCCCGCGCAAGCCGTGGCGGACAAGATCAGAAGACTCGCAATAGTGCATGAAGACCTAAACGACCACCCCGTGCCGGACACGGTCGCACGCTACCACACCCACGCAGTCTCACCGAACCAGAGCTGCTCAGCAGTCATCCAACACATCTCCGCACCCATCTCCACCGTCTGGTCTCTCCTCAGCCGCTTCGACAACCCTCAAGCCTACAAGCACTTCCTCAAAAGCTGCCACCTTCTGACAGGCGACGGCCGAGCAGTAGGAACCTTGCGTGAGGTCCACGTCATCTCTGGCCTCCCCGCGGCCAACTCTACCGAGAGACTCGACATTTTAGATGACGATCGACATGTTATAGGGTTTAGCGTGGTTGGTGGGGATCACAGATTGTCGAACTACAGATCGGTGACGACGCTTCACTCGTCTGCGTCGGGAGGGACGGTGGTGGTGGAGTCGTACGTGGTGGATGTGCCTGCTGAGAACACCAAGGAGGACACGTGTGTGTTTGTTGACACCATCGTGAGGTGCAACCTGCAGTCGCTGGCTCAGATAGCTCAGCGCAAGGCTGCAGCCACGCATGGCTAAACCACATTTATTTATTTTTCATTGTTGAATGAGCGTGCATATAAATTCAGTTTAGTTGAAATCACACCGGTGCAAGTCAATATCGAAATGGTATAATTTTAAGAGTAAAAGGAGGTAATTTTATTTAAGAATAAAAATTAGTACAAAATAACGTCGCATTATAATTGAATACATTTTAGTATGCACCCCATTTTTTTTCTTCTATCCTACCTAAACCCATTACTCCCATAGGGCTCCATTAGGAATCGAATCCTAATCGCTGAGATGTTTGACGTTCCTTTTATCATTAGATCATATCCTGATGGAAATTGTCGATATTTGAACATAAGATAATAATTTAAGAAAAAAATATCATCTTATATTCGATAATAACAATGATTTTTCAAATGAGGTGTTCTTTTATGTTCGAAAATATAGAGGTGCTATCTTATGTTCAAAAGTAAACAACATATTTTTTCATAAAAGTATGTTGTTTTATGTTGATACATTAGACTACGCTTATAGAAAGGGTCTCGACATAAAAAAACACGACGATGTAATCATTATAAGCTTTGTCTATTATTATATTTTTAAATGTTTCTAATGCATATTTTCTATATACTATTGTAACTGTAATTTATTTTTGTACAACAATTTTTTTGTAGTAAACTATTTGGACTATAGCCAAGTAGCCTCTATCTAAAGTGACTCCATCTCTGTTCCATAGTAAAAATTCAGATCAATCCCATATCAAACTGGAGCATAATCTCATTTAATTTTAAATTAGACTATGAAAATTTGATGAAAACTTAGTAAAACGAAAAGTTGTTTAAAATTAAATTTTCTCATGAAAAATTAAGAGAAAATTTTCTATTGTTTTTTTAAAATCTTTATAACAAATAGCAACTTTATCTTCCTCAGTATTTATTTTCATCCTTCAAAAATTTCAAGATCTAAACATTCCTTTGATGTGAATAAATTTTCCAAGGAAAATTTAGTATTGTTTTCAATCGCTTAAGTAGGGTTTTCATAATAAACAAGACATTAAATTTCATTTTCTACCAAATTTTCTCTCCATCTCTTAAAATTTTGAGGATTAAATAAATGTGTGAAATTTGACTTAGGTTAATGATATATATATATGAAGCATTATTATCATTGCTCTTTGCGAATGGGAAAAGCCGCATGTTGATAAACTAAATTGATGACATGATTAATTAGTGTAAATGTACCAAGTTGATTTATAGTACAAATAATAGCATCGATTATTTGCCGATCCACAAATTAAGCACAACGTACCCACTATGTTTCAATGGACCATCAACCAGTCAATACTTTAATTTTGTGGTGGAAATCACAATTAGGGTTCATGCAAGTTGCACTCGCCACTATTTTTTTTATGAAATCAACAGCGTTCATATTATTTTATTTGGACCACTTGGTCTGCAAAATTCCAAACTTGACAGAATAAGAACTCAACTTCTTATTATCATCAGACTAACAAAGAGAAGACAACAAATATAATGCAGAAATATTGAAATGAGTAGTTGATGAGAATAATGGAAGAGATGGGGACATGAAGCTGCAAGTTGTGTATCTGCTTTATGAATGGTTAACGTGCTGCCTAGAAACTTCCAGAGGGATTTTAAATGCAGCAACTTGCCCGTCCTCTACTTCTACTTTATCATAGATCGACCCACAACCGTATATATACAATCAAATTGTTGCAACTTGAAAGCATATCCTCTGATGATGCTTTATATGACATATTTAACTTCTTTATATGAGATAGATTTTCAACTTCTAGAGTTTCATGTGCACGAAGTCAACTTTTGAAAAAGGATGAAAGCTTATATTAAATTTTAGTATTGAAACTTACAAGTTCGGACTTTTGAGTTAGAACCGGACTAAAATTCAATTGGTTCATTTCCTAACAACTGGTATCAGAGCCGCAAGGTTGTGTTACAATTGAAAATGATGGCTGGTGACAATGGAGGTGTACACGGAATGGGAAAGTTCGACGTGACATATTTTGCATTCTGGAGAATACAGATTGAGGATTATCTGTATGGTAGAAAGCTTCATCTTCCTCTGATGGACAAGCCGGAGAAGTTGGATGATGTTGAGTGGGCGCTTGTTGATAGACAAGTTCTAGAGGTTGTGCGACTGACGTTGTCAAATAACGTAGCGTACAACGTGGCAAAGAAGAAGACCACTGCTGGCATGATGAAAGTGCTATCGGACATGTATGAAAAACCCTCAGCGAACAATAAGGTATTTCTTATGAAGAAACTTTTCTATTTGAAAATAGAAGAAAGTGGATCCGTGGCTACGCACTTGAATTAATTTGACACTATTGTTAATCAGTTGTCATCTGTTGAAATTGATTTTGATGATGAGATTCGTGCTTTGATTTTGCTGGCGTCTCTACCGCCGAGTTGGGAGCCGATGAGGGCTACAGTTAGTAATCATGTTGGTACTACAAAGTGAGAGTTCAACGATGTCAGAGATCGCATTCTTGTAGAGGAGGTGCGAAGGACTGATGCAAGAGAAGCATCATCAAGTTTTGTGTTGAATGTTGAACACAGAGGTAGAGAAACAGAAAGGCACAACAACCGAAACAAAGACAGATCAAAGTCGAGGAATGACAGAGGCTAGTCCAAATTTGGACTAATGGTAGAGTGTTGGAATTGTGGGAAATCGGGACACATGAAGAAAGATTGTAGAGCTCTAAAGGAGGAGGATAACAAAGTTGCTTCTGTTAATGCTGCGACCGAAGAGCTCGCCGATGCATTGCTATTATCCGTCGATAGTCCAATCGACAATTGGGTGCTAGATTCGGGAGCATCTTTCCATACCGCTCCAGATTCCGAGGTGATGGAGAATTATGTTTCAGGTAATTTTCTATTCCAATTAGGAAAGAAAATCTAGGATTTGTGGTTGAGCAAATTTATGTTTTCTTGTTGGGAGAACGAGATATACAAAGGAGGCATACTGAAATTGGCACTGCGTTGTTGGTGACGAGATACCACAAGTTGCTTCAGCAACTTCTTCCGCTAAGTTGCTGACGCTTTGGTTCGGCCAAGTCTGAAGAACACAAACATATTTGTTCACCCTGTTCGACAACAACCTAAGTCTGGGGAGGACAGCTTTCGGTCCTCAAGATTTCACTATTCCTGGTTAAGGCTATGTTCTTTTGTACTTATATAAGTACATATAAGTAAATATAACTTATATTTACACACCAATTCATCAACACACCACCACTATTCATCATTACCACCACTATCTCTTTCATCAACACACCACCACCACTATTCAACATCTCTTTCATTATTTTAAGTTATGTTAGGTTAAGTTAAATTAAATTATTATTTTTTATTAGTGGTGTGTTGTTTTTGTGATGGTGGAACTGTGATGGCGATGGTGGTGTAGGTGGTAATGATTTTGTGGTGGTGGTGGGTTGTTGTGGTGGTGGTGAGTTGTTGAGGTGGTGGTGAGTAGTACATATAAGTTGATGTTGCAGCAACTTATCCTATAACAAAGTGTATCCAGATGATGTTGCAACTTCTTTTGTCAAGTTGCTGACGCTTCTGTCGATGACTTCTTCAAGCACTCTATGTTGACTCAGTCGGACACTCTGCGCTGGTCCCCCTCGATCAATGACCTCCCGTCACTATCCAGAAGCAGGCTCAGACAGCCTGCGCGAGACACATTCCGCAACTGTCAACTCTTCGGTCTGTCAACGAGGGTCCGCTCAGTCGACTCTCTCGAATCAGTGTAGGATCAAACTTCTTCAGACTTGATCACTCTTTAGCTCTCACACAACCAACGCTTCAGCAATCTCTGCTTCTGCGAACTCAGATCTCTACTCTGTGTGTGTGTGGTTGATTCGGTGTCATGTTGCTTCGGTCTCTGCCTGCATATGTAGCTTTCATACCTCAGCAGCTTTTTCCCAAGCGATAATGCTACCTTCTGAATTCTCCCCTGGATCCTTGGTAGATTGTTGAGATTCGAATCCTCCTATGGATTCCATGGTGGTGCGATCTTCTTTTTTAAAACATAATTTAGAAACAAATCTTATTTGCCTTCAACCGAGCCATTTGCTAAAGATCTCTGAACAACTGGGACTCTGCTCTGACCGTTGCTACGCCGGCATTAATCACCCGGACATCCTCCGAGCTCTTCCAGATTGATCGGCTACAAAAAAACTCTCTTTATGCTTTAGCCTTGAATCTTCAGGGGATGTTATAGGCTCTTTTGGTTCTTTTCTTGATCTCTTTTGATCATATGTACCAGCTTCAATCGTCACATGATGCTATAGCTTCTTCTGGCTCTTTTTTTTGTCAGTCTTCATTTGCATGTACCAGCTCTTGGTACCACAGGATGCTATAGCATCTTCTTCCGCTCGGTTTCTTCTATTTTGTCACATATGCCATATCCGTAACAATCTCCCCCTTGGCATTTTTGATAAAACTTCAGCCCTTGCAGCATTCACTCTTGACTGACAAAACATGTCATATAATAAACAATAATATTAACACCATCTTTGCAGCAGACACTTCTTTTTCTTATTCTCCCCCTTTTTGTCACAAATGACAAGAGGCCAAGGAGTTGCATCAGCAACCTACCCCGACATCATACATAGACCTAAGTGCTAGAGGTTGATGTAGCAACTTCAGTCTACTTCCACTTGAACCTTTGCTTCTGATTCCTGTCCCTCAAATTGACTTCTCTCCAACTTCAGTATGGTCATGATCTATCACCCCAATCTTTCATCGCCATTGGGTCTGTGTAACAGCATGAGCTTTGTGACGGAATTATTTTCCGTTTCTGACATTTGTCTTCTGATCTGTCTTTCTCCACCAACTTTGGTTACTTCTTCTTCGTGCTCTAGGCTTCCAGGGTCTTTTCTTCAGTTCATCCAAGAAATTTGACTGCGCTGCTGATCTCAAGTTACAACTCCTGGAGTTAGAGCTTCTGCTGTAGCACACTCTGTATCTTTCTGCGGAAATTATTCTTGTAATGAATAGGAAAGACACCGGTAATTTCTTTACCCAATTCGACAACTTGCCTACGTATGGGGTGGTTCACTCTCCGATCTCAAGACTTCAGTATCATGGTTCGAAGTACAAATGACTCTCACATCTACTTCTCACCTAGTCAAAATCATTCACTCAGTCTAATCCTCTAGACTAGCTAGCAGGCTGATCACACAGATTCTCTTTGTGTTACCTACACACTTCCAGTAATGAAGAGCTACAGACCTGACACTCAGACTTAACCTACCCTATTACAATGTGTAGTAGACGGATTGCTTAAACACACTCTATCTCAGAACTGTTGTAACTTCTGTAGATAACTTCTCCAACACTCTCTGCCAATCAGTCCGTCTCTCTCTGAGTTCTACCAACTTAGAATCTGCTCCCCCTTGATCAATGCCCACCTGACAATATCAAGGAGAGACGCTCGGGTCTTCAACAGCCTGCAACAGGTTTGTTAGCAGATGTTTCCGAAGCTTTTGTTTGATTCTTCAACGAGCCATGCTCCAGTCGAAATCTGTGGATCAAAACTTTATCAAGCTCCGCGAATTCTGATCTCTTCAGGACACCTCACAACACCTTCAGCCCTCTACTTTAAACTCAGGTTGTGAGAATTCTCTGCATCGATTTCTTTGTTCGATCTCTTTTTCAAGGAACTGCCTTTTGCTCAGTTTGCCTCAGCTTTTGTGGTCCACAGAGTGCTGTAGCAGATCCTTGGGCTTGGTTGCTTTATCTCGCCCATTCTTTTGATTGTGCTCCAGCTTCAAATCTTTAGGGATTGCTGAAGCAGAATCTTGTGCAGTTTTGTCAATGGATTCCAATATGCCATACCTCTAACAATCCATGAGAAAAACAGTCTTTTGTCTTGGGTAATCTGTGAACATCAACTGTTCCTGTACTGAACACTCTTTTTCTTTGCCCATTCCCAAAAGTCACGTTCTGTTCTCTATAGGGAAGCTTGTTAGTTGGATAAGTTATGGTTCCTCCTCTGTGCCTCCGATGATATTGTCTGTGTGGTTTCCGATACTTGTTTATAATAAAACAATCCCGTTGAATGTGCCCATGTTGATCACAGAAGTAACACCTGGTTCTACCTGTGAGCGGAAGAGGTTGCTGCAGCAACCTCTGGTTCTTTCTTCTAGACCTTTTCTTCCGACACTGTTTTTCTTGCTTGATGTGAGCCTCCTTCCTCTATAATTTTGGATCAACCCCTTCTGTATCCATAGTTTTGACAAAGGTTGTTACTCCAGAGCCACATTCTCCCGTGTATCCAAGTCCGGCAGTTCTACCCCCATACCTCTGGTAGGATAAGATTTCATCTAGGATTGTTGATTTGCATTTTTCTCTCTTCTCTGTATCACTAGGTAGACTGACCTTTTCAATTTTCTCATCTTCTATTTCCAGATCCTTGGTCTGATCTGAAAAAGAGGTAATGGTCTTCTGGAGTTCATCTCTCTCTTTCTCAATAGAGACTATCTTGGCCTGCAGCTCCTTGTTGATCTCAATAACTTTTCGCCATTCTTTGTGCAGCAGGACAAAGTCTATTTCTAGTGAATTCTCTGTAAATTCTTCATCATCACTGCTCTCTGAATCTGAAGGATTGTGCGATGTGTCTTTCTTGACTTTGCTGTTGTGGTCCGTTATTGATGTCAATGCCAGATTGTTTCTGAGTACGTCCTCAAGCTCACCGTCCTCTGAGTCTTCATCACTTCTCATTGCAGCGTAGAACTTATTGTTCTTGTTCTCTGGTTGTTTGGACATTCGAATTGTCTGTGACCAAATCCTTTACATTCCCAGCATTGGATCCCCTTCTGCTTGTCCTTCCTCAGTTTTCTACTTTGATCATCATTCTTGTTTCTTCTCTGGGAATTGTCTCTCTCCTGGATTGATTTCTCCCTCTTGATTGCTGACTTGCATATGAAGGTTTTTAATTCAATATCTTCATAAACTTACTAAAGTTTTTGGCAATCAGGGACAGTTTCTGTACTAAAGTCTTCTGGAGCAGCCTCCTTCTCATTTGTCTCAGCCTTGAGTCCTAGGTTGTCTCTAGGGGATGGTGTAGCAACTTGTGTCACTTTCATCTCGAACTGTTTCAGCGACCCGAGCAACGCTTCTAGCCTCATGTTCTTTATATCTTGTACTTCTTCTATGGCTGTGACCTTCATATCAAATTTTGATGTCAATGATCTGAGAACTTTCCTGATCAGCTTCTCTTCTGGTATTAATTCTCCAAGACAATAGGCTTCGTTGGACATGTCACATAGACGAGCCTTGAATTCATTGATGGTTTGGTCCTCCAACACCTTCAAGCTTTCAAATCTTGAGATGATCATCTGAATTCTCAAGCTCTTCACCTTGTTTGTTCCCTCATGAGCTGTCTCAAGGGCATGCCAAGCCTTTTTCACGACGTTGTAGTTTGAGATCAGCCTGAAATTGTTTGCATCAAATGCGGCAAATATTGCATTGAGAGCTTTAGAGTTTCCGAATGCTGTATCAACTTCTTTAGCAGTCCATCTCTCTTCGGATTTCTTTTGTGCTACTCCTTTATCATCTATCATCAATGAATGTGCCCATTCCGAGACCATAGCTCTCCATGCCTTCTCATCCATGGCCTTTAAGAATGATTTCGTTCGAGCTTTCCAATATCCATAATTACCTTCTTCGAGCAATGGGGGTCTGGTTGTGCTTTGACCTTCTTTCATCTTGGTCATGGGATCAGCAGTCCCTTCCCGGACCTCACTCAGTGTGTCGAGCGACGGGCTCTGATACCAATTCAAAATTGGCACTGCGTTGCTGGTGAAGAAATACCATAGGTTGCTTCAGCAACTTCTTCCGCTAAGTTGTTGACGCTTTGGTTCGGCCAAGTCTGAAAAATACAAACAGATTTGTTCACCCAGTTCAGCAACAACCTACTTCTGAGGAGGACAACTTTCGATCCTCAAGATTCCATTATTCCTAGTTAAAGTACAAAGGATCCAGTTCTCAGCCTACGCTAGAACAACCTCTAATTCTAATTTTGCTGGAATTTGCGCTCAATCTGATCTCACAGATTAGCTACACAGGTACCCTACTTTCAATAATAGATAGTTAGCGGTTCTGCAACTCTCAGCATATCCTATTACAAAATGTACCAGATGATGATGTAGCAACTTTTTTCGTCAAGTTACTGATGCTTTTATCGACGACTTCTTCAAGCACTTCCTGCTGACTCAGTCGGACACTCTGCGCTGCTCCCCCTCGATCAGTGGCCACCCGTCACTATCCAAGAGCATGCTCACACAGCCTGTGCGAGACACACTTCGCAACTGTCAACTCTTCGGTCTGTCAACGAAGCTCCGCTCGAATCAGTGTAGGATCAAACTTCTTCAGTCCTGATCACTCTTCATCTCTCACACAACCAACGCTCCAGCACTCTCCGCTTCCCCGAACTCTGATCTCTACTCTCTGTGTGTGTGTGGTTGAGTCGGTTCTCTCTTCTGTTCTTTTGCTTCGGTCTCTGCTTGCATATGTAGCTTTCGCACCTTAGTAGCTTTTTTCCCAATCGATAATGCTACCTTCCGAATTTGACCACGGATCATTGTAATTCATCGTAAAATTGCCTTACAACCGTCGAAAATTATAGAATTTGATAAATTATCGCATGAATGAGGTAAAATCGTTGCAATTTATCCCAAATTTACGGTGATGAACTTGTGTTGAATGCTTGATCATTTTTGGCTTTTTGATAGACTTGGTTACATATCAAATTCTATTCTTTTTTAATAGCTATTATAGAAGATTATACTTTTGACAAAAATATATATTTGACAAAATAATTTTAATAATTATAATTATTTATAAAATTTAAACTAATATTTGACCAAATTTGAAAGTACTTTGCAAAGAGGAATATATTTAAAACAAATTTAGGCCTTAGGGAGAGAGAGGTTAAATTTGATTTTTTTGTTTAATGTGCGCAAGTTAATGGTTGAATATAGTTACGAATTTTCCCGACAGAAGAATATTGAGTACGAGATAATTGGTGAGATGTTGCATATCGTATAAAGAAGAAATAATTGCTAACTTATATGCTGTTAATATGTCTTGGGTTAAGGTTATATTTTTTGGATCGAATCATTCTGATTAGAATTTTAGTAGTAGCACTATATATACTCTTATAATCCTAGTCTTAAAATAGACTCTCTGATCTGAATAAGATATGTCTCTTTTTGTCCTTAGATGAAGCCAACACGCTGTTCGTGAACCACGTTAAATCTCTATTTGTCTATTCCTCTAGTATTTATTCTTCGTTTGTTGATTATATCGCATCTGTCACAACAAACTGATATCAGAGTCGGGTTCTGCAATTTCGACAAAGAAGATGTTTTCTATGAACGTGAAGATCGGCATGTCCATTGTGAGAAAAATTTTAGTCTACATTTTCCTCCCGTTGAACATGTTGATCTTCACATTCATAGCAAACATCTCCTTCACCAAAATCACAGAACCCAACTCTAACATGAATGTACTGTGAATAAACATCAGTGAAATAGGCAGACACAGAGATTTAACATATACTAGAGTTTATATGTTACAAGAAGAGACAAGAATGTGCTACTTCAAAGCATGTGCCATATTTTATTTGGAGATGAGAGTCTATATGAATGCAATACAATCGACAAACGAAGAATAAACGTGTTGGCTACCTCCATAGATAAGAAGTGACATATTTTATTCGGAGAAGAGAGTTTATTTTTACAGTAGGGTTATATGCTACTTCTAAAACAATAACCAGAATGTGCCAATAAAATGGGCCTAAATATATAATCCTAATGCAAGCATCTTATAACATATAGTAGAACAGAAAATGACTCAAAAGTTTGAGTTTTAAATTTAAAATGGATATGTAACAACTTGTGCAAACTTGGTCAATGACATTTGATTTTTGAAAGAAAAAGGTTGATCAAAGAGTGGAGTTTGGCTTTCGTCCGATGGTGGTATCATACACTTTAAGAAAGAAACGAGTGTTGGGAACGTTAAAACGGGTTCTCAAAATCGCCCCAATTTCATTGATCAGCCTCTTCTTCACAGCTGAATTCAGTCCGCCCATCGCCACCACTTCGCCGTAGGCTGCCGGTTCCTTATTTTTCCCAAACGATATGTCTACCGACCCCTTCACCAGCACCATCACAAACTACACCATACCATCCGTAAACAAGTGGTTTGTTATATAATTACTTATATCACATCACATCCATTTGCTAGCTACACGAGTATTGCATGGGAAGAAGAAGACGAGCACATGGTGGGGATGAACCCTAAAGTCCCATCCCCAATTTATACTTGTGGTACTTAGTGGTCCAAGTTCATCCTTCATATAATTGTTTGCCTTTTCTCACATGCCTTTTCACACTGTAATATAATTTAAAGCACAAAGCAACTGCTAATAATCTTAAAAGCTCAACCGAAAATAAATGTAATAAGTTTGGATGTACACAAAATAATCAAATATTTGATAAAGATTTGGGAAGCAGAAGATGAAAGAATTCGGAAATTTTTTTTTGAATACCACAAATTTAAACTTTGTTCCCAATCTATCATCAATCTGAAAGTTAGTTTCTGAAATGCCACTTACCGCTATTCCTAGTAGCGGTTTATGGATAACTTTTTAAATTTTGTAGTCGACATCAACGCTGACATGACGCTGATGTGTCATGTTTCCCACAAACTCAGTAACGGTTTATTCCTTTGCACTAAAAAGTTTTGAAGGGAAAATCGTTACTCCCACTAGCGGTTTGTGGAAAAGCATAACTCAATACTACGAGTTAAAATTCCAATGATTTTTATGGAGCGGAGTTTCCTCATGGATTGATTAGAAAATATGGCCTGGAGTGTGTTGGAATCCTCATGGATTGATTAGAAAATATGGCCTCATGTGCTATAGACAGTGCTTCGGTAGCAACGCTAAGGAAATTGGCATTAAGAGTAGCTGTCAATTTAGGGTAATGGGAGTAGCTGTCAATTTAGGGTAATGGGAGTAGCTGCAGACAGTGCTTCCCACAAACCACCATTAACTGCAAATGATTTCAATTCTCAAGTGCATTCCAAGAGTCTTTGCATTAACTGTCCGTCGAATCTCCAAGAAAAACCTCTATTCCCACAGCTTCTAACACTGCATTTAACTGACCAGTTCCCTCCAAAACTCTTTAGTGCAATGGAACAAACCGTTATTGGGTTTGTAGGAAACATGACATATCAGCGCTGATGTAGATTACGAAATTTAAAAATAGCCACAAACCGCTATTCTTAATAGCGGTTTGTAAAAAAAATGACATTTACTTCAGATTGATGACAGATTGAAAACAAAGTTTTAAATTTGTGGCATTCAAAAAAAATTTCGAGAACTCGAGTAGAAATAAAATGTATTCAAAGACTTGGACAGTTACATTAGAGAAATGAGAGGATCAATGATAGTGCATTTTGCAAGAAAAAAAAAACCCAAGTATTGTTTTTTGATGAATGATTTAGTAGTTAGAAAATCATTGGACTTTTGTTTTAAGCACAAAATTTGTTTATGTTAAATAACAAACTCTGGAAAAAGAAAATATTTATGCCATGTATAAATGTTTGGTGTTACTTTCTTGTCCCAAAATGCTCCATTTATTTCTCCAAAATAACATTGGAAGTGTCTGTTTGACAGACTAAGCGCATGAGAGACATTTAAAAAAGGGTTTGTTGTACAAAATTAAGCTTGAAAAAAAAAAGAATAAACGAAATATTTTAGAGATTATTATTTTTTTGTAATGGAAAAATGACTGGGGCCAGCCTAATCAGGCTAAACAGCTTTGAGCTTTAGAAATGACTTGGTCAGCCATTAGCAAGGCTGTTGGTGCCAAAAATCCAGGATTCACTCAATCATCAAAAGCATATATGCATATATTTGTATATATTAGCATGTTATCGGACACACCACCAAAAAAGCTATAGAAAGGGGCACACGCAGAGGCATGAAATGAATTCGAAGAAGAAGAAGGCTTACATCTTCAGGCTTTCCCATGATGGTTGAGACACAGCTCGAGAGCTCCGCAAAGATGGGATCGAGGTCGATGCCGTCCAGGTTGACGTTGGTGGACAGATTCAAGCAAGGCATGTTACTTATATTATAGCTCTCTTGATTGTATTGGTGCCACTTTTTCGAATGGATGAGTTGCTGCTCCTGCTCCTGCTCCTTAATGATCTCTCCATCTTTTATGGGCTAAGACTCATTTATTCAAAGATAGACCATGTACTGACGAAACACGTGGATGGATCTCTTCTACCTGACAAGCCGGGCCGTGACGGGCGGCCAACTAGGGTGACGGAATGGGCCCACAATTATTTGGGACTCTGTCAATTTTTTTCTTATATTTCATATAATTTATCAAATTGAGTATGAAATTCTCCCCTTTTGTATTGAACTTATTCTAGTCTGGTATGTTATAGTGTGTAGACCTACTATTGAAATTGAGTATTGAACTTATTTTTTCTTATAGTATGTAGACCTACTATGCGTTGAATAATGCATAGAACTTGTGCATGCAAAAAGATAAAACGAAAAATGCAAGTTTGTTATCCAGTTTGAAATTAAACAACCTACGTCTGGGAGCTTACCCCAAGCCCGGTAGAAAGTAATTCACTAATATAAAGTTAGGGTACAAGACTTACGTTTATATCATTCATCTTAAACGGCCACCGTCCTAACCTTTTGTGAACGCACTTTGAGCTCCCTGGAGATCAGAGATCCCTCTCTGTAGTCCATGAATGTAGTTCCGAAGATTTAACAGTAACAATGCGTGTGCTTTTGTTTACGGGCAATTAGAACTGTGTTGAGCTTTTTTCATGGATGACTAATTCCGGTAGTCATGCAAGTTCAACTAGACCTTCGTCTTTCTTCGTTTATAGGATCAGATCGTAGTGCATGAAGGTCGTTCTTCTATGATGGTGTTTTTACGATTTCCGAGTGTGAGAGATGTTCTTCGAGGAGCTTTGGTCATCCATATATATATACTCGTCCTTCCGATAGTAATTTTTTTAAAATTAAATTTGGAAATCAAATCTCAACTAATGCTTGGAAAGTATCCAACTTAGATATTTGATTAGATAATCAAGTTTGGATATTTCCTAGTCTCGATTTGATTCTGTTCAGCAGCTGGACTCCGCTTTTTTATTGTCAAAATCGCTTTCATCGCCAAAACCCAATCTCTTTTGACTGTTTGTTCCACATTTATTGCGGTGAAAACTTGAACAAATCATTGTCTGATGTCTTGAATAATGTCTTCGACAGAATGCCAAACTATGCCACTATCTAATTAGTAACACAATCATTGGTCTAGCCATAAATGGTGTCCCAGACCTGCACCGATTTTATGTTAATCGGGACAGACGATTTCTCATCCGGTAAGTAGGAGGGCAGTTTGATGTATTGGCTGAAGTGGGAGGAAATGACTGGGTCAATACAGCGACTTCTCGTGCTGGCATTTTTTGGCATAAAAGAAAGAAAGCAAAAAAAACTCATGTACAATTTAGTGAAGGACAATGTAATTGGGTGTTCAGATTCATGTTTGGGAGGAGGTGCGTGAGATGAACACCTGGTTATATTTGTTGTAAAGCAGAGTGGCACGTTTTTTGGTGAAGCCTAATCCGACATAATGGAATTCTAACCCCAAATCAACGAAAATGGAGAGAAAAAGTGGAAGCCTAACTTTGCTTGTGATGCAAATTAGTGCGTTAGCGGAGAAATTTAGAGAATAGAACGGGGTTGTAATACCCTTGCACTATTCAATGTGGAGCTCTCTCTCATATGGCTGAAAATGGAAGGCACAATAAGCTGTGTGGTGTCTTATTACTTGATGCATATGAAGAAGGTGAGAGCCAAAGCAATAATCCCTCCTCCTGTTAAGAGAAGAGGCTTCGTAGAAGGAGCGTTATGGATATATATAATTATGCATAAGATAAGGATGAATATAATGGAGTACATTTTCATAGTCCACTCAATGTAAATAGTCTCTCATGTAATCATGTCCAAGTTTAATTTTTAACAATGTCAAATGTTTGGCGATGTTGCAATGTATATATGGTTACCCTACCCTACTTTAATTCATGTAGGTGTGTCAAATCTTTCCGCGGATCGTCAAAGATTTTAAGGAAGCATTTAGTGGACCACAACACATTAGCCAACTCCAATTTTAATGAACGAGGATGAGGATTGCCTCCTTTATTCAACCGGTTACGTACATAATATTGGTTAAACTCAACTAGTTTAAATTTCTGTGGAACAAGAATCATGATTACCTTCTCCTATCTTGACCTTGTCCATCTCTTTGATTTCTTCCACCACTGCGCACATTAGTTCACAATCCCAAAGACTATATAAACACCTTATGCATCGGTTGAAAATGAAATTTTGTTAAAAGTGTCACTATTTGAACTTTCACTTTAAGAGACGCCATCCGTTAAAATTTTATTTAAAAAATGCACTTCTTGTGGAAAAATTACTTTTCGTAAAGTCGACTTCCCAAAATTTTTAATTTTTTTTATGTAAATTCAAATGGTGACACTATCAAAAAAAATCCACAATTATTGGGCGAGTATCAAATGATATAACACAAGTCTATTTCATTTGAAGCAAATATTTTTTATTCAAATCAAAATGTCAGATATGTGTTTGAGTATCTCAATATGGAGAGGATAGATGTATGATTTCAATGCCTTTTCTCATACAAGTAATGGTAATGGTGCCGGATGAAGTGAAGGTTTTGGCTTTTCCACATTGTATGGTTGATAACAACTCAAAGAAAAAGCAAAATTTAAGATGAATTGAAGTTTCTTGTTCAAGCAATTAAAGAGTGAAGTGGACAAGCCCTCAGATTTTATAATTGACTTACGGGTTTTTTTGTTTTGTCACAGTTTGAATGACAAAAAATAAACGTGTCATATGGAAATTCATGAAATAATGCACAATGATAACATAGAAGAATCCAAATGAAAATGAGTTAAATTTGAAACCCTTTCTACACACACTCTGATTTTTAGAGCTGAACTTATATTTAATTTAATTTAATTTAATTTAATTTAATTTAATTTAACTTAATTTAACTTAATTTAACTTAAATACTTTTACAAACATATTTTTAACATTAAGTATCTGGGAATTAAACAAGTATATAGTGGTTGGGGTGGTGGTGGTGATGTGGTTAGGGTGGTGGTTGTGGATGCGGTGGTGGTGGTGTGGTTGGGGTGGTGGTGGTGGTGTGGTTGGGGTGTTGGTGATGGTGGTCGGTTGGGGTGGTGGTGGTGGTGTGGTTTGGTTGGGGTGGTGGTGGTGATGGGTTACTTTTTAAAAACATGTTCATTTTCAGTACTTAACTTAACTTAACTGAATTTAACTTAACTTAACTTAAGTGCTGAAAATTTAAGTTCTAAAGAACAGAGCCTTAGGGTCTGTTCTTTAGAACCGAACTTATATTTAACTGAACTGAACTGAATTTAATTTAATTTAATTTAACTTAATTTAAATACTTTTACAAACATATTTTTAACCTTAAATATCTGAGAATTAAACAAGTATATGGTGGTTGAGGTGGTGGTGATGATGTGGTCAGTGACGGATCCAGGAATGATCCGTTCCTAGGGCTATTTTTTTTTTTGAATGACAATTAGAACCAAATGGAAGAATGTGATTTTACAATAATTTACAAAATCAAAATATATTATAAAAGATAATGTATTATACAAAACATCCTACTAACTAAATTTTACCCTACGAGGTCCGCTCATGTCAAATTCATTGACTACATCATCATTACTGATACAATCTACAAATGTCCTTTCTACATAAAGAACCATAAGATCATTGAGAAATTCATCATTCATCTTATTTCTAAGATCATTCTTGATGATGTTCATGGTTGAAAATGCCCTTTCCGTTGTTGCTGTAGATACTGGTAGAGTCAAAATAAGACAAATCAGTCATAAATCATGGGATAATATGATGACTTTCCTGATGTAACCAACAACCGACACAAATCAGATACGGAAGTCATATTTGCGAATGTTGGATCCCGTCGGATACCAGGTAGAAAGAACCCACACTCCATAGCTAGAGCATCCATATCGTACGATGAAAAGTCCGAAGGATAGAACTTTGAAGCAAGTTTACACACATCTTCAGCTTTGAATGCTCGAAAATCATTGTGTGGATGAAATGATGCACTAAGAATAAGAAGCTCCATAGAATTCTCTGGAAATCTACTATCAAGCTCTGTCAACTGAAAGTCTATCACAGAATAAAGTATGTTGACCCGAAAGTAGTGCTCGGTTGTTATATTCGATTCACTATCTCTGAATCCTTTCTTATAAGGAGCTGACATATTTGGCATAGTAATAGCATGCTCAGAACAAAATGCCTCAACCTTCATTATCAAATCATCCCATCCATTGTCTCTCATATCTTGAAGTTTTTCTTTCGTCAATGAAAGAAAGTGCATAGCATTCAAAATGTCCATGTCTTTCTTTTGAAGAGCTTGAGAAAGAAACTCGGTATTCTTCATCACTTCATGCATCAAAAGCAAACAATAAACAAAGTCAAATTTTTTCAAAGCTTTAGCAATGCCTTTTGCTTCCCCTTGAACTTTGTCTCCTCCATTTTTATACAAATCCTCAATAGTTGCTCGGGTAGCTCCAAATAACTTGATCAAACTTGAAATAGAACGAAGATGTGATCCCCAACGAGTAGCCCCGGCTCGTTGCAAAGTGCAAGCTTGATTCATACCCGAACCCGTCTTAAGTGTACCAGCAGCCACCAAATCAACAATTTCTGCTTCCTTACAAGCTTTTAACATTGAATGTCTTTTCGCAGAAGAATCAACAAAGTTTACAATTGTAGTCAGAGTAGAAAAGAATTGCCATACATCAGCCACTCCTTTAGCCGATGCATTTAAAGTCAGTTGTAGGCGGTGAGCAAAGCAATGCACATAATATGCATAAGGGCAGTCTCTAAGGAACAAAGCTTGCAAGCCATTAAATTGACCACGCATGTTACTTGCACCGTCATACCCTTGACCACGTATGTTTTTTTCATTGAGTTCATATTGAGCAAGGACCCTGGATATCTGATCTTTCAACGTTTGAGAACAAGTGTCAACAACACTAAGCACTTTGAAAAACCGTTCTCTAATCAATCCATTGCAATCGACAAACCGAAGAATGATTGTCATTTGCTCCTTATTTGCCGCATCAAGAGCCTCATCAACTAATATGCAAAATTTTGCATCTCCTATTTCCTCACGAATCATGGCTCTAATTTTGTTACCAAGAATATTTGCAATTTGCTTTTGAATTATTGGAGATGTATACTTGGCATTTTTTGGAGCACTGTCTAGAACTTTGTGATATTCCTCATTCATTCTTTTCACAAGATCCAAAATCGCATAAAAATTGCCACTATTAGTGGAGTCAGCCGATTCATCGTTACCTCTAAAAGACAATCCTTGTCGTGCCAATACCTTCACAACCTCTATAGTAGCGATAAGCCGCTTTCGATTATCGACTGCTTCTTGTGAAGATAATGAGCTCATCACACGTTCAATATGTTTGGAAGGATTTCTCAAATTTTCCCACTTTGACATTGAGGAACTATGTACAGAATTAATCCCTCCCATATGAGATACGATGCCCGACATCTTGGACATTGCATTCTTCCAACCATTAAATCCAATTTCAGTGACGTGTGGATGCCGGGAAGGGTACCTATCAAATAAGAAACAAGGAAAGCAATATGCTCTATCCTTCTCAATAGAATATTCAAGCCAAGACCACTCCATGAACCATTTATGACAAAATCTTCGAACTTGAACTCCATCCCGAGTTGATGGATAACATTTTAAGTGAGGTTGATTCGGTCCTAGAACGACATAAGCTCTCCGAACACTATCGCGTTCATTCAAAGGATACTTGCATATTGGATGACGTTTTCTAGGATCCCTTTCAAGACAAGTAATATCAAAGCTTTCTTCCTTCTCAATTGTTTCATTTTGATCATCTTCTAATGATGCTTCAGAAAAATTCATACTCCCTTCCCCACTTTCACTACGAATCTCTTGACATTCACTATCACTAATACTTGAAGAACTACCACTTTTAAACCATTGTAATAGATTTTTATAACGTTTAAGATTTCTTTCATCCGTCATTGTCTTTAATACACCTATAATAATATGTCAAAGAAGATGATAAGATTGCAAAAGAAAGAAGCTTACTACAGACTATAATAATTTGAAAAAGAGACTTAACACACTGGCAGCAACAATTGTCAAAGAGATACCTAGTGAAAGACTTGCCATTGTTCAAACTACATTTGTTGCATCTGGCAGGTCTTGTTTCATATAGGCATATATGAAACATGACCTGCCATTATATGAAACAAGCACATCTGGCAGGTCTTCCAAGGCAACAATTCAAGCACACTGTTGCTGCTGAGCACTGGATAAACAAGGACAATTGTCAAAGAGATTGTTATACACCTATAAAAATATGTTGTCTTATATACATTGGCAGCAACAATTGTCAAAGAGAATTGGAAAAGAGATTATCAAAGTAAGCTTACTGACTTAATACACCTATAATAATATGTTGGCTTAATACACCTATAATAATTTGGAAAAGAGAGAAGCTTACTTGGAGTTGGGAAGCTTACTACAGACTTCAGAAAATTAAGATTGCAAATCAGTGGCAGTGAACTGGGAAGCTTACTTCATAAATCAGGAAAAACTCCAATATGCAGTCTTAGACTTTTAGAGTGTAGACATCATACAAGGCTGCAAAATTCCACACCAAATTCAACAACAATTCCAATTTCCACACTGAAAAATTCCAACAATTCGCACATAAACAGATTCGAAAATTCCAAGGATATCTAGTTTCCACATGAACAATTCCAACAATTCCAGGAAAGTTCAGGGAATTCGCATATGAACAATTCCAACAATTCCAATTCCAGTCAGGAAATTCAACATAAACAGATTCGAAAATTCGTTTACCTTCCGAGATGATTGTCCATATAATAGGCTGCGGCCTGCGAGTGCGAGGGATTTGAAATCAGATTCTAGGGCTGGACGCCTGGACCCTGTAAGGCAAGCCACAAGCCTAATACTGCGACTCTGCGTGCGATTGAGCGAAAAGGAAACTCTTACTCCGTTCGACGGAGCGGGAAGGAAGAGGAGGAGCTGGCACGGGAGGAGCGAGAGGAGAAGCGGGAGTTGAGCTTGCGGACTTGCGGTCTTCGCAGGGGAATTTGCTAATTTTTTTTTAATTCTTTTTTTGGCTTAGAATTACTTGGGCTATAGCCCAAGTAGCCTAAGCCCAGCTCCGTCCCTGGATGTGGTTAGGGTGGTGGTTGTGGGTTGTGGTGGTGGTGGTGGTGTGGTTGGGGTGGTGGTGGTGAGGTTGGGGTGGTGTGGTGGTGGGGGTCGTGGTGGTAGGTTGGGGTGGTGGTGGTTGTGTGGTTGGGTTGGTGGTGGTGCATTTACTTTTTAAAAACATGTTTATTTTCAGTATTTAACTTAACTTAACATAACTGAAGTTAACTTAACTTAAGGCTGAAAATTTAAGTACTAAATAACAGGACCTTAATACACCTAACTCGCTCACAAACTCATCAAATCTTAAGACTTTTTTTGGACTCGTTGTCTTCCTTTCATTTTATATAGTTTCATATATTCACGAGTTCCTAGCAAACATATTAGGTCAATTATAGTTAGAGATCGAAGTGGGTCGAGCCACGGGTCGAGCTGGGTCGAAATTTCATAACCCACGCGAGCTAGGGCTGGATCGGGCTGGGTTACAAAAAAACGAGCTGGCCCACGAGCCGGGTCAAGTAAAAACACATGAACCCAGCCCGACCCACGAGTTATAAGTCAGCTCGCCATGAACGAGCTGGGTCGGACTGGCCCACGGGTTGAGCCCACGAATTGGACTCACGGGTTAAGTCCACAAGTTGGACCCTCGGGTTGAGCTCACGAGTTAGACCCACAGGTTAAGCCCACGAGTTGGACCCACGAATTGAGCCCACGGGTTTTACCCACGAATTGAGCTCACGGGTTGGACCCATGAGTTTAGGACTTTAGGGTTATTGTACAAGGGTTTAGGGGTTTGGAGTATAGAGTTTAGGGGTATAGGGTTCAGGGATTTAGGGTTTTAGGGTTTATGGTTTAGGGGTATATGGTTCAGGGGTTTAGGTTTAGGATTTAGGGAACTTGTACTTGTACATTATATTTTTTATCTAAATTATATTTAGAAGATATTAGTAAAATACTTGTGAGTATAGAAAAAATTATTCTTTTAATTTAATTAGAAACCCGCTCATCTATTAATTGGGAGCCAAACATCCTGGCTCGAGGGAAGTACATACCGATGGCCAAAGCCTGACACAAACTCTAAGTGTCTAAACTGGAACTTTATAAATAGTTCAATCTTACAATAGCATAACACCAATTGACTATAAAATATGCTAAAAAAGACAATGATATATTATTTTAATTCATCTCCAGTTTTATAATCCAAATTTGTTTTATTATCTTGTTCTCTTCGTTCGGCAGCAAGCCAATCTTTTAGGCAAATGCACATTTCAATTGAAGTATCATTCAACCGTGATCTTTTGTCATCCAATACCCTTGTACCTGCAGAAAAACAAGCTTCGGACGCCACAGTTGACATCGGAGCGGTTAGTAGGTCCCTAGCCATAGCAGATAGTATAGGCCAAGTATGACCGTTTACCTTCCACCACGCCAACAAATCCAGTTTCGGGTCTATTGGGTCGAGCCCGTGGGTCGAGCTCATGGGTGGGGCGAACCCAGGCTGGCTCGAAATTTTTTAAGGGACCCAGCCCGACCCGCGAACTGTAACCCAACCCACTTGACCCACGGGTTGATGTGTCCGGGTCGAGCCAGCCCACAACCCACCCGAGCTGGCCCATGAGTTGCCCGACCCACTTCCATCTCTAAATTTATAGTACACAATTAAGTTTATTTTGAACAATAGTTACCTTTTATATGTTCTCAACTCAGTTGTATGCTCGATTAAATTTATTTTTTGTTATTTAAGCTCGTGAAGAAATCATTTATGAACTTGATTACAGGTGAATTTCAAATAATAATGACATTTTAAGTAAAAAAAATAAATTTTTGAAACGGAATAGCCCAGTTAAATCTAGTTCAAACATTGTATAAATATTCAACTAAAATTGAACTCTTTATTTAAACTGTCTTCAGTTTTGAATATGTCTTAAATAACTTTAAAAATGCCTAAAATTCAAACCTCATAAATCGTGAATAAGTTAATATTCAATTTTAGATATTGTACATCTGAGCCAGGGATTGTAAAATGATTTGTAGGAAATGTTCATGTGTGGCTTTAGCTTGCGCCGGTCTGACCCGACAAAAATATGGTGGAGAGTTTGGCATTGGACTTTCAAGCTGAGTCTAGCCCATTTTGTGAGGCTTGACCCAATTTTAATTAGGCTTGACGGGTTAAGTCTGATAGGCCCGACTCAGATTATGCCCGACGGGCTGTCTGACGTGAAAGGTTTTTGTCCAGCTCAGTTTGAAGTGTTTTAAATGCTTGACCATTTTTACTTTTTAATATATTTGATTACTTACCGAATTCTAATTTTGATATTTTTGGAAATAATCGTTGTAGTGAGATACTTTTGACAAAAAATGTATATTTGATTGACAAAACGATTGTGATATTTTAATTATTACAAAAATTAAGTTTACATTGACATAGGTGATCAGACGAATTATCGATAAATAATTCACATCATTCTTAATAGAGGCTTTGAAGTTCTTTTGAAGCAAAACAAGGCAATATGCAAAGATTTGAGTCAAATCATTCCAAAAATCAGGAACTGACTGACCTTGTCGCACTCAGAGACGTACTGAGGGCACATGGAATGTTCGATTGGAACAAACTATCTATTGTTCATTCAAGGCGCTACAACTCTTCAAATTTTATTGAAACTAAATTTAGAGGTTAAAATGTTCAAATCACTAACCAAAGACTGTTGTGTGAACTGTACACGTACCGCGTACTTGTACAGCCATACCGAGCACCAACGTGGACTGAAAATAAGTAGTGAGCTTAGCATGTACTCATTAAGCTATATAGTCGTAGTACTAGTCGGTACGACTGGATCATCAAAACTCAGCACGGTCAGTACGGGTTGAAGGCCACTGAGTTGAATGAAGTCTATATCACCCATACCACTTCAATGAGTAGTACGGCTGTACTGGGCTGATACGGGCGCATAACTCTGAAGCACAAATTTGTTTCTATAAATATAAACTCAAAGACCTAAAATCAAGATTCTGAACTTTGGTAGGCCCAATTCTTGAAGAAAGGAAAGACGGCTCAAGACTACAAAAACTTAAAGAATGATTTAGTAGTGAAAGATTCTTCTTTACTTTCCGCTTCTTTCTTTAATTTTCTTTTATACATTTATTCTAGTTTTATGATCATGATTAGTGAGTAGTCATCTTGTTCCGGGATCTTATAGATCCCGTGTTGTATCAACTCTTTTCATGCAATTTACTATAAACTTTATTTCGAATTATACGTATATGTTTGGTCTTACATCGCTTAATGATATACTCTATGCCATTTTTATTATATGGATAATTATGTTAAGAATCAATATCATAATTATTGAGTCAATTAACAGGAATTATGTAGGATCAATATCTAATTCATAGAACTTACATTGGTAGTTTATGATTTGATAGGGCAATTAACATCACTTGTTTGAAAAATATGTTCTTAATGTGTTCCTAGTAACTAGTAGTTACCAATGTTGGTTGCATATTAATTGTTAGGAATAATCAAGTGTATGTCTCGCTAGAGGAGCTAGAAGTACAAGATGTGTCGCGGAAAATAATGATCTTGAAGTTTCTGGCTTACTTATAAAACACATGGTTTATTCTTATTTATCGTGTGCCATAAGTGATTATATGTCTTGTTTCAGGAATTGAGTGGTGCGTACGGGTGAAAGTTTAATTTGGAAATACTACTTTTATTTATAGAGTCTTACTCTTGCTCAGAATCACTTAGTTAGATAATTATAATTTTTTTCTTTATTAAAATAGCTAAACAAAGACATTATCCTACATAGTATATATACGCATTGTTCCTTGGACCGACCGTTGAACTTACCAAGTTATAAATTATGTTTGAATGCAACTTGCCCTTAGAAACACAACCTTGACAATTATAGCAGTTAAAATTCGCGATGTGAAAATGGTGCCATTGCCGGAGATTAATGATTAGTGTGTTTTTCGTTTAGATTATGCTAGATTCTAGAGTATTCTTCAAAATATTTTTTATTTTTTTTAAAATTTTACCTTTCACTAATCACATGTTCATCTTGAATTGCGAGGATGTATTTATACATTCAACCAAGCATGTACGTGGATGGAGAAAGCTCATGAGACGAGCAACGCTCTTTATCACCTCAATATACTCCATCTTGGAGCAATGATTGACATCTTCTTATGGATGAAATAAATTATTATGCTACACCACAATCGAGAAAGGAGACTTTGCGGGAGTTGCTCTTCAAGGCTAATATGCAGCCGTCATTTATTAATGGGAGGGAGCGCACTACTATGAAGACGAACATTATTACGAATCTCCACCACAAGTTTCCTTAAATTTGCAGATGGAAAGACTTATTGCGAGTAAAGAAGAGATGCTTAAAAGGATCCAAAAAGTTACACCCACGTATACAAAGATTTTTTCATCAAGAACTCCAAACACGACTAGAAAATTCATAAACGATGACGACAAGATAAAAATAGCTAGCCATCAAGAAATTCAAGTTTTCGCGAAGTGCCCGCCGCGTGACTTTGCCAAGATGGGTGTTTAAAAAGAGATGTCATTATCACAAATAAGGCATTCTATGGAAAGAGGGCATTTGTAAAAAAAAAAAAGTTTTCATTTTAGGTTGATCCTTGTAGATTAGGTTTATCGTGCACTGAATTTTTTTTAGATTTGTCCTGTTTTTAAATTTCGTTTTCTCAAATGGGCTATGTTGAATAACGTTTTTTAAATGTCCCATTTCTTTTTGAGTTCGATTACTAAGACCGAACTCATCAAAATTCTAATGAGTTCGATTTTGAGAACGAACTCGTTAAAATCTGCAATAAGTCTGAACCAATAAAGAGTTCGGTCTTGCTAAGATCGAGTTCATATAATTTTTAATGAGTTCGGTCTTACTAATACCGAACTTGTGCAAAATAATTATGGTGGGAAGCCGCCTGGTCCGGAGAGGAGTAATTGGAAGCGGAATAAAGGTGTGGAGAAGCAACAGGATTTGATTATCAGGAGAAATGAACAACAAATTCAACATAAAGTCAATAACTTGGGTATCCAACATTTACCTGACATGGGAGGTGGAGGCTATCAGCCTCCAACTCTAATGGAATTGCAGTCCCAGAATAGGACTAAAGCCCGAAAGTATTATCATCCTATGAAGAAGTTTAATAACAGGTTTGTGCCTTAAGCGCCGAGGAACACTTCTTCTTTCATAATTCGAGCTAAGAAGCCCGGTGGAATCGCTTCCCTTGTGTCGCCCTGACCTGTGACACCAGCCATGCTTCCCACACCTGTGTTTTCACCTTCACGGGAGGTTTTGGGTGATATTGCTAAGGAAGAGTGGGGTGTGGATAGATATGGGTCAATGAAGGGGCTGGTTAGACGTAGGTCTCCTGGTAATGATCTTGACAGTAATGAGGATGAAGATGGATCGAGTGAGAGTGATGTGGAAGAACATGTTGAGGTGTAGAGTAGGTTGGTAATGAAACGAGTTCGGTCTTCCTAAGGCCAAATTCATTAAAAAGTATATGAGTCCGGTTGCTAATTAGCGGTTTATAGAAAAGTCCGAATTCTGCAAAGCTAGCGATTTGTAAGAAATTGTTACACATCAGCTCCATGTCAGCGCTACTAGGAGTAACGATTTGTCAAAATTATGGCATTTCGGAAATCAAATTTAAAAAGTTGATAGATGGAGAACAAAATTTTAAATTTGTGGCATTCAAAAAAATTTCAGGAAATCCATCGCTTCGGGATGCAGTGCTGTCGAGGGATGTTAACGCATATGAAGTTTATAAAAAGTAGAAAATTGGCTAGATATTTCGATTTACACCAATATAGAATTCAAAAGTAATATGATGGTGTAATTTAAGATATCCTAACATTTTTTTCATTTATCAGCCCATGTAAAATAAATTACTAAGTACTTATACTTAACACTCTCCTCACTTGAGCGTATTTTCCAAAGGCTCGGTGACTCAATGCAACTGATCAACATAAGTACACAACACACGCACGGTTCACACCTATGAATAAATCCATGATGCCGTTAAATGCGTCTCATCTACACTTAGCAGTTAGAAAAGCTCCCATGCGACCCGTATGGCATGCCATAACTCTGATATTAAATGAAAAATTGAGTAGATATTTTGATTTACACAAATTCAAAAATAGATGGCACGGGAGGAAGCTGTTAAGAAGGCACTTGAAATTCTAAGAAGAGCGGCCGGTGATTGTGGACGAGGGAGAGAAAAAGGAAGAAGTATGGGACAAGGAGGTGGCATCGGGCAGAGGAAGATGATGGAACTGTAATGAGCTTAGGTGACGATGCAGATGGTGAGAAGCTGGCAAGTTGCAAGAAGACTTGGACCAGAGAAGATGAATGAATTAAGAAATTGGTCATCGAGCATTACCCTTACCTTATGAGGATGCACTTCATACCAATTATTCAATATAGTTATTGCTACCAATTCAATCACCTCTATTGTTAATTATGCTTTATACTTACTGCGTTTCATATTACTTCAGATTGAGCTAGAGCCAGAGTGGAATTTTGCAGACTTAAATTCAAACCCAGACGGGCATAATATCTCTCTCAGGCATGCACTTGAGAAGATGAAACCATTTTTAACGGCTTATGAGAATATTCAAAGTCAAGAAGAATGGGAGGTATGCTTGTTGGACCTTAATAATTTATTTGCGCTTTATTTGTTGTGGAATAAAATTTGCAATTCATTGTACTTTCTTTCAGTATAATGGATTATCAAACCTGAATTTGCGTTTCACAACAGTCTGATAATTTATGCAAATAACACATACAAGTTGAGTATCCCTGTAGTCATGAGGTCTTCAACTTGGCTAATGGATAGTCGTAGGATAAGCGGAATAATTTACCTTTATAAATGATTGTGTTTCAGTTTCTTTAGCCCCAGTAGTGTTTTGTGGCTTATTTGATTAGTCTTGCCAAAAAAAATATGGTTTTCTCATGACAATATGTTGATAAATTTGTCATTATGGATACATACTGGTTTTCTTTTTCTTTTTTCAATTTTGCACTCTTCAATATTCTATTTTTATTTATAACACACACAGATGGGTTACTAATAATTTATGGTAGTGTATGAAGACATGTTGCAGTTGATTTTGGGTTCTTTCCAAAAGCCGAAAACTTCTATGACTAACCCTGTCCATGTTTGAGCCATGATTTACCTGCTCTTGTTATTTAAAGTTAAGTTTATGATTCTTACATAGCCTACAAGTATACTGTCTTAGTTATAAACTAGGAGACACTGCGATATAAGAACTCTAATTTTTTTTCTTACAAAGGGCCTCATCATGTAGAAAATTTATTTGATATTTTCTTTATGGGGGGCATTGTATGCTTTTATATGCACTGAACTGAATCGGCATCCTTTTGAGCCGGGAAATTTTCAGAATTTGTTGAATATGCTTATATTAAACAAGTTCAGAAATATATGTTCCATCGAAATATTTGCAATCCTTCTTATCTCCCTTTTTGTCTTTTATTCATTTCAATAGCTTTGTTTCTGTAATTTTAGTTCTTGTATGAAGTTGAATTGAATATTTTGATGCAGAATATTACATAACAGGCTCAAACTTCTAGCATATTTTTCAGTGATGCATATGATTTGTCTTTTACACTGTAAATATTTATAATGACAGTTTTATTTGGTGTCAAAATATGTGTTTTATCACACGTGTTCGCTGGTCAAGCAGCATCTGTGGCCTCAATAAGTTGATTTTGATGAGTATTCACTTCTCGACGGCCTGATGATTAGACCATCTATATGCACATATATGTGTTTTGGATACCATAAAAGTTAGTTCTGTATTAAGCAGGCTGCTTAACTAATAGAGTGAGGGTTAGCAAGACTAGAATAGCATTAGCTGTTCCTTTTTTCATAAGTTAATAGGTTCAGACATTGTCATGAGTTTAGAAGGGATGTTCGCCAGAATTTCAGTTGGGTTTAAATGTTTTCCATTCTAAAATGTAAGCCACACATCATGAAGACTGTTTTGGAGTTGAGGCTTATGATCTTCTTTACCGTTATATTCCATGAATAAGATCTTGATTATCGGACATATTTGAACTTTTATATTTTTGGACCCGGAGGGTGAGAATGTAATATTCATCTGGTTTGGACTTTAATGTTCTTTTCAGCAATTGACAATTATTTGTTATTTTTATCCCTTTCAGTATTATTAATTGCTTCCTACCCTTCATTTAACTGGGTTGACGTATGTTTATCTTCCGATGCAACTGTCGTGCAGAGTGTGCGTTGTATTTCCTTCTCAACAATGATCTTCCTTGACTTAGGAAAAAATTGCTAAACTTATTTTTTTCATTTACCAGGTAGTAGTAGAAGAAACGATGAACAAGAAACTGCCAGTGGTAAAAGAGATAGTTGATTTTTATGCTGGCCTCAATGTAGTAACTGCACTACAGCAATAGAAGAAGTTGAATAGGGTTGCTGATGCTCTTCCAAAATGCTTCCCAACATTTAGTAAGTAGTTTGCTAGTAATAGTATCCTTTTCCTCCAGGTATGGTTTTAAATTTCTTTAATTTTTATTCATTTAATTGTGTAGTTATAGCATGCCACCACTCACTTATGTAACTGTCAACTGTGTTCCTCTCGGTAATGATGCCATATTATTCGTCATATTATTGTACCTGTTTAGAAGGGTGGACATAGAAGTGCTTTGCGAGTTATGGTTGGGACTTGATTTATCAGAAAGTTATGCTTTCTCTTTGTGTTGTACTTAGAAGTCATTCAGTGACTTCATAAAAAGGGAGAAATGTTTCAAGGAACCACATTTTGAGTCCTGGTCGAACAGTAAGCAGGTAGTTCTTGGTAAATAACCTGAAACTGTTTCAAGTTAGTGGATGGCACTAGAAGTATAAACTTGTTTCTAATTTATTGATTCCTTCTTTTATTCCCCTTTCTCATAAACTAAAGTTGAGTTTACTCTTATTGAGATGATAGTAAAACAAAGAAGCCAGTTATTCTCTAAGCACGGCTATCCCATCTGCCTCATTCAGTTTTTGCATCAGTGGTTTTTTGTGCCAGTGTAATTATGTTCCTGAACTTGGGCGCTTGAAGATACAGATGTCAACATGGCTGCCTTTCATTTTATACATATTCTTATGTATAATTTTTTGTTTTATATAGAGTAATCCTGGATGGTGACTTGACAAGAAATGTAGTTTCATGGATAAGCGAGGTTTCTCAGCATTTCAAGTGAAGCTCTTTCAGTTCATAACAGAGGAGAGGAAACTCACATTGGTACGGTAGGCATCTTTACCAAGTTGTCTTTACAAAGCAGAGGACGGACCGTTTCACTCTTTGCTCGTCAGCTTATTTTGCTTACATCAATTATGTACCGAGGGTATGTTAATTTTGGGCTTTTTTTCCATTTAGCAGTACATCTAATTCTAGTTTTCGCTAAGAACCTCCCATATTCGAAGCCCAGTTTATGTTTATAGCCAAATATTGGTATAGTTCAAGTCTTGGAGCTAATATGAATTTCCTGGTGTCTTTTGAATATTTCTTTGTTGTGTCATTTGCTCATGGATTCTTGTTAGAAAAGTTCCTGTTGTATTCGGGTATGGAGGTCTGAAGTTTAAAATAAAATGATGCGTTATACTACAGATGATTGATATTGCTCAATGAATGCAGGCAGACTGTCATTTTTGAAGCAAGATTTATGCAAACTCCTCGCCATAATCCTGCACTGATGAATATGATAAAAGACAGAAGACAGCCTTGAATAAATTCTGTGATGAATATGATAAAAGACAGAAGACAGCCTTGTGATTGATGGAACCAAAAGTGCTGATGCCACAATGATGTTTACAGTCTATACAAATGCTATATGGGGTGTATTAATTTTCACAGGTCATGTTGATGCAAACAATTGAATCAAAGACAGCCTTGAATAAATTCTGTGGTGGTTTTGATTTATCAATCCAGGTTCATTGCTCTCACCTATATGGAAGCAGAAGCTCAATTGAGATCTGTATGGAGTATTTACATTGTTCAACTGATTTGGGTATTTCTGAGTCAGCATAATAAATAGTCTGGCTGGCTGGCTGGCTGCTGAAAGCAAGTGTAGTGTTGGCTGTATGCTAAACAAGTCTTGAGACTCATCAGCATAGTTTTCGGCCACCAAATAATTTGTCCTTCCTCCTGCTGTCCTGCACAGCATTGAGTTAATCATTTAAGAGACATTCAGTGAACTTCCTGTAATCTGATAATCAACAGCCTCCGCCCCTTGTCTAAAAAAAGAGAACATGAATGAACTCGTTCATTAGCGAAAAAGTGTAATGAAAATGCAAGTACATAAAAGATCTTTAATAGGAAAGCAATCCATATATTCTCCGATTGAAACAACCGGAAAAAACAGTTTTAACGAAATCCGCTCTTTAGTTATATCCGTCATCATATCACGAGACAAAACCGAGTTTTTACATGATATAAATGGATAGTTATGGTAATCATTTGAAAGCATGTAAATAAGGCGCCATGTATGACTTTAACAAAGTAAAAAAAAAAAAAAAGGTAAAAAATATTTTCCAAATAAAAAAATTAAATTACAAAGTATTAATTCCTCACACCCTCCCTGTATTTATTTTCTCTGCCTCCCCACTGTTTTTCTTGTTGTTGCCTTTTCTTCAGTTCTTTCCCAAAACCACCAATTTGAAATCTTCTCCCGTTTGACTCTCCCTAGGGTTGCATCATTCACAGCCACCCCTTCATAGTGCTGGTAAAATTCTGAACTCGGTCTCTGCTTTCATTTTTGTCTAGAACATACTCTGTGGTTTTTATATTTGTGCGTTTTTTCTTGATGAATTAGGGTTCGTGGTTTAATCTTTATGGTGTATGGTGTTGTGGAATGTGCAGATTGTTCTTGGTTTTTATTGAAATTAGCTGTGTGTGTGATTGAATGTGGCTATACAATTGTGCAAAAAGTTTGAAACTTGATTGATTGTTAGGGATTAGGTGGACTGTGTGTGGAATTTGTATCAATTTACTGTAAAGATATCAGCATGAAAATTGATGAGATGAATGAAACTGAACCTTTGTTTTTCGGATTGACATGGTCTGCGGTGATGAAAGGAATCCTTATAAAAATGTAATGAGATGTTGGACCCAGATCTGACTCTTGATGGCTCTTGATCAATTAAAGGTATCATGGCTAAGGGTTGCAATACTGACAAAAATAAAAAGATTGCATCCAAAACCCTTTATTATATGTAAAAGAGGGATTATACATTAACATTAGAAACTATGACGATGACTATAGAACACATAATTACAACCAGAATGTCGAACAAACTTTCATGTGGACAATGTTTGGGATTGTGGGTGGGGAAGAGAGGCAGATTCCAGGGCCAGAATATGTGTGTTTGGTTAATTCATTATTCCATGACCCAGAAATCTATTCGATGATCCAGATAAGAACTGTGTGGAATAATGTTCAAACTAACACTGTACAGTGATGGTTGTAAAAGAAATCACCCACCTGGTCATCTCCTTAGTAAGGGTGAGAACACCTTCATTTTTGTAAGTTTTGTCACCGTAGGAGTTTTTTTTTTTTTGTGAACCCTAAAATTGGACCTCGACTGCAGTGATAATAAAAATTAACCAACCTTGCCTCTTCTATCGTGTCATTCCTGTATAATAGAGCAGCAAAAACCATCAATTAATTATGCATGTACTTCATTATTCATCTACTTTATAGAATTTGATCAAAGGGCAGAGGTCTTGAAGAGGTATTGAATTTTTGAATGAATGATGATTCGTTTTGATTAGTTATTTTCTATGCAGAACCAGCTGTTTGTGAGAGGATCAACAAACCTTTTCCAGTTACTGTGTATGTTTCACTCCGTCCAAACTGATGTACTCAGGTCACTATTAATCAATCATGGATGAAGCGTCAAAGCACCATGTACAGAGTATCTTTGGAGACCAATGAAGATAAACATTATACATCAAGGCTCCTATAGATGGAAATGATGTTTCGGCCTTCTCTTTCTAGTTCGATATGTTTTGAAAATTCACCTGACCAGGCGAGAGATGATCACTTACGTGAACGGATCCCTTTTATTGAGAATTGGATGATGCATCCAAACCCTGGTAAAAATCCTGTTTCGATGAATGTGGAAAATAATCATATTGATAAATTGTCTTCTATAACGTTTCCGAGGAGCAGCTCTCAGTTTTCAACTACCAGTTGTGCAAGTAAAATTTCTGCACCTAAGTATGTCTACCAGAGGAGGAAACCTCAAAAACAATATGTAATAGCGTCATTGGGCCAAACATCAATAAGCAAAGAAAGTGGTGGATTTTCTTCAGCTGTCAATGAGATAAAATCTGTGATTGCTAGAGAGGAAAGTGTCGTTCCTGATTTCCAGCTTGAAGTTGGTGTGAGAAATATTGATACCTACTCCTCACCTAAGTCAAATTGGGAGGTAGGTGCAGATCCTGCGAGCATTAATATGGATGCCATATTGGGCATGGAGAACCCTAGTAGTGATATATCGGAAAAGGACTTCTGCATCTCATTTCTAAGAAGCCATGATCTACAAAGGCATCGACATATCAGAACACATGATATCGTGGAACCCACTAGTGGGACAAGCTGTTCTAGATCATGCAAAAAGTGTGGCCGTTCTGAAGCTACATTGAAAATGTTGATTTGCGATCATTGTGACAATGCATTTCATGCATGGTGTTGCCACCCACGTGTGAATGCTATACCTATTGATGAATGGTTTTGCAACTCATGTTTGAAAAAGAAACAGAAACTCTTGAAGGAGATGAAATTACTGAAGCTGCAAAAGTTCGCTGAAGGGGCAGCAGGCAATAACAGAGTTGAAACATCTGATGATGACTTGAGTTGCTTAGATATCATGTTATTAGATACTGAGCCACATAAAACTGAAGTTAGAGTTGGAAAGGGCTTCCAAGCTGATGTTCCTGAATGGTCTGGACCCAAACCAAGGTATGTTCTATATTATGTTCCTCCATTTCACTCTGCTAAACACTACTTAGGACCCTGTATGCGTTGGTCGAAAAGCTGTCATAACTTTTTAGCATCACCCATTCATTTTGAGAAAAGGTAATTTGTATTATACCGTACAATCAAGCTTGTTCAAGAGCTGGTGAGGGCGTTATGAGTTACAAATTAACAGGAACACTTTCATTACCGTTAACAAACAGATAGCCTTTCACGAGTACTAACACCATTAATAAACGGATGACTTGTCATTTGGATTGTATATGGTTATAATTTGGGTGTTGGGCTGGTTCAAATGAGTTTATACTGAATGCTTCTGTTAGTTAGCTACTTAAGCTGATAATACTTTCCTCATAGCAACATACCAGCAATATTTTTCAGTTTGTACCAACCTATTTTATCTGACTGTCTATTCGAAAACTTTGAACCCATTGAACCAATGTTCTTTCGTATTTAGAAGAATTGCGATCTCATTTTCCTTTCCTTTTGAATAATCATTATGTTGCAAATTCACTGGGCAGAGGATCTGTTTTTATTTTCAGAATCAGATTAGGCCATATATATTCACTACAAGTCACGAACCATTTTATTGTCAGGCATTATTGGAAACTGAGCAGATAACATGGTAAAATGGTAAACCTTATGAATAAAAATATCATGATGGAAATGAAAAGGTGGATGAGAAAACAACTTTATCGCAGTAAAGTCTTTGTCAATTTCAGTCATTCAAAGGGATTCAGACCATTATGAACTAAAAGCTTGGGGCTTTTTTGGAAATGTCCTGATCAGCAAGAGTTACTGTTATACTAGATTTAAATTTCCCCGAAGTTTCTGAGTGAAAATTTGTTAAACCTCAGATTAAGGGAGCAAAAGTAAAGAAATACGGGTAAACCTTTGTGTAATTTGTTTCAGATACATCTTGTATCTTCCTTCATAGAGCATTGTATTTCTTAAAAGAAGCTCTTGCTATATCTGTGCATGTTATCCTGTGCCTATTTGGCTCTACGCAAAAGTTCCCATACATTAAATGAAAATTTTGATATTTTTCCTTTTTAAGAATGAAGTTTGTATCGTCGGTGCTACCTGTTCTTTAGTGACAATATCTTTTGTATAAATCCTTATGCCTTTACTTAATCACAACTTGTATTAGGAATGACATTTATGTACACTTTTCCTTGGCGCAGTGATTCTGATGTGGTTGGCGAAGCTCTCGAAACAGACCTATCACAATCTGAAAGATTACATGTAGGATATCATAGTTAATGCATATTTATGGTTTTACTTTTTATGTTGTGCACATAACAAAGCTTATATGTTTTTCTATATCAGAACTTAGGGTTGCAAAATCCATGTAGAGTAACTCCTATTGGGAATTGGCTTCAATGTCGGGAGGTTGTACGTGGTTTAAGAAAGGATATTGATGGAACTGTTTGTGGAAAGTGGCGCCGGTAATAATCATGTTTATTAAAACGATCATGTGTTAATTTTGTGTAGTTTCTAAACTATTTATGCTTTTTATGATAACGAAAAACAACTTTTGACTGAGGATCATTCTTGTACTAGAGCATTGATAATTTTAGGTTTGAAAGATACAATACTGTATTAGTTGATACTATTCCTTATTCAAAAGTAGATTTTAAAAAATTTGGCCCGAGTTATATTTTGTTTAAGGTTTATTAAATGACTTCACCATCCAGTTACTCTTCATTGCACATTTACTTGTCATGGGAAGCTTCATTTAGGAAGTCGACTCCTAATTTGAAAATGGATTGAGTTCCATCTCAAGCATATGAGGGTTGCTAATGCCGTACTTCGGTGTATATAGTCTTGTGGGATCATAAGATGCTATGCTATTTAATCAGTATAGTCAAAATTATGTAGTAGTAGCTTCTCTAATCAAACAAAATATTCTAGTAGCTTCTCCCGATCAAATACAATATTATAGAGTGACAATGCATCAGTTCATGTCATTTGCTTTAGTTGGGAGAGAATGATATTAATGATGTCTTTGCTTGTCAACTTTGAAAGGGTAATGAATTTCACTCTTTTTGTCCTCAGGGCTCCTCTTTTTGAAGTTAAAACTGATGACTGGGATTGTTTTAGTGCTGTGCACTGGGATCCAACCCATGCAGATTGTGCAGCACCTCAGGTCAATACCTACATTTTGATTTCATTGGCTATTTTTTCACTTAAATCAGCTGTGCTTGCAACTGACTATTTGTTATTCAGATCCCTGCATCTGTCTAGTTGTTCAGTATTTTAACTCTTATTTTCTATTCGATTCATTCTTACTACATGTATCAACACAATGCACCACAAACATCTTTGATTAGACCTTTTAGAGGAACGCATCAGTTTCATCTGAAGGTCTGATGAAATTGACGAGTGTCTGGTAGAAGGCAGTTGGTGCTATTGTCTTTAACTTCCTGATCTAATATACCTATTTTATTTACCTTTAGTAATCCTTACGCGAGAAGACCTTTTCCTGTTTCTTTTGCTGTCGTGATCCATCTCTTGTACAGTGTACCTTTATTGTGGCTCCGACTTCAATTTACTGCCTGTCTACTCTTTTCTGGTTTGTTTTATAATCTTCTTTTCTCTGTTGATGTTTTCCTGCTGTTTTTTTTTTTCAGGAGGTGGAAACGGAGGAGGTCTTGAAACAATTAAAATATATTCAAATGGTACGTATAAGTTGCTTTAATGCTTTCATAATTGAACTGCGAAGTTTTCTCCAGTACTTCATCTCTGGAAGCCTTATCCGAGTAGACAGATAGTTGTTTCGCTGGAAAGGAAAGATTAAAGGATAATCAGCCATTAGGAGTTATTCGTCAATGATTGATATTTCAATGTTACTTGGAATTTATTGATAAAGCCTGCAGGGATTTACAAATAGCACTGCAAACTGCTATCATGCTAGTCGCAACAATTGAAAAAGAGCCTCCTAACTATGTTATTTACCTGGTTTACAATATTACTAGTTTTGTGTGGAGTAGTGACACGGGCAGCATGTTTTACAAGTAACCAGTATGAGCCTTCCATCTCACTTGGCATACGATTTTCTATTCTTTGTAGCTCAAGACAAGACTAACCGGAAAACGCCAAAAAGTGTCTCATCCTCGGAGCAGGGCTTCGCAATGACCTTCTAAACATGTTGGAATTCCATAAGCCGTATATCAAAAAAGTAGACTGCTATCTTTCACATTTTGACCAAGTGATCGAGTCTCAAAGCTGATGGTAAATCATTTCTGTCCCCCCAGAAGGTTGACATGTATATTCCATGATTAGGAGGAAACAACCAATAGAGGGAGGGTCCAAATTTTATCAGGAACGTGTAAATCGTCAACTTGTTGTGTACCTTTCTTCTGAAAGGTTTTTACAGTTCAAAATATTAGCCAGGACACTCAATAGTAGATCACAGATGCCATATAAAAACCGGATGCATGTTTGTGGATACTTCTGTTAGCAGATTTTCCCCAGACGACATCTTGATTTTCAAACCAGCCAATTCAGTAGATATAAACAGATGTGAATTTGAAAAGCTATAATGAAGCACGAGAGAAATAAGGCGTTTGAAAATTTATTGAGCAGACAACAAATACATAATATCAGGTCCTACGACAGTCTCTTTTGTTTGGCTGTGCAATAATCAACTTCGCAGTAGCCAATGTGATTTCATATCCAGGATAGGCACATTGATTACATTCAGTGATCAAAATGAAAAAGGTTCCAAGAAGCATATATATGAAAATCCTGCGAAAAAACAAGGGTGAATCAGTAAATGTAACTAACAAGATATATCGAAATTGGTTTTCTTATTCTATTTATTCACTTTTAAGCAAATAATTTATTCTGAACAGTAATTATTAATGAACTATTGAAGTGACTACAGTATTAAAAAAAAAAAGCACTGCATCACGCTATTTCGGCTAATATAACATTATTACTTAACACTGTTAGAGGGTATGGTGTCATTATTTGCTGACTCAATAGTTTTCTGGCACCATAAAAAGGCTTCTTGAAAAACAAAATTACAACAAATGAGGCTATAGAGCAGATAAATAGATAACAAGCTAATTAACATTGATCCTAATCCTTGTATTAAATTAAAAAAAATACAACAAGAATAGTCAAAGATCAAAAACACTGAAGATCCATTACTGGAAACAGTGGAACCATAATTTTGTCATTTAGGGGTTGGTGGGGTTCACCATTATGAATCACAAGGCTGGTAAAAAAGCTTTACCCAGTGCTCAAGCAAACGGTATCTTCAAGTCATTGCCGGCTCAAGAGCAAATGAGGACTGAAGCGAAAAAATTTTATGAGTCTTTTTATATTTATTTTTTTGGTATTAAATAATATTTATCTGGACTTTAATACGTATTCATACTTTTTTAGGACTAAAATAATTATATATCTCTTTTTGTAAGATTAAAATAAGCCAAAAGTAAAACTTAGTTTTTTGAAATATTAACGAGCACTCGTGTACAATTATAATTAAGTTGATGGGGTTCTAAAGATACATATTTGATTTCATTTGAGTATATAAATAGTTGTTGAAAACAATTCTCTTAGAAATATTTGAGTTAATTTTAAATTAATCATTTCCATTTCACACACTTGTAGTAGTTATCAAAATTAATGATGTGCTAAAATTAAGATTTTGAATCAGTCCTCTTTTGCCCCACATTTTCCATACCAGGACTGTTAAATGGACCTAATTTGTACTTTCTCAATTAAAATAGTCTAATTCTCTATTTAAGAATCATAATATAAACTCCTTAATTTTTTTGGGGCCTATTTAAAAAAAAAAAAATAGTCCTAAATTTAAATTAACCGTGTAAGAAACTAAATATTTTAATAAAATAGTTAATGATAAAACATAATCAAATAAACCTAAATAGACTAATTTTGAATTCTCTCAATCATAAAAAATCACTCGAGGTAGATGAGGATAACCAAAGACAACTAGCTTGCCACTAACCTTCACAAAATTATTCTTATTTTATTTAATTTTTTGAAGCATGTAAATGAGAGGATAAGTTTGAAAACTTTGCTAGAAAGTCATTTGTATCTTAATTACTAAAAAGAAACACAAGTTTCACAAGAAAAAGTTTTCTACAGGTTCTGGACATCAAGCTTTATACAAAAAAAAATATATGTAGGCAACATTAATCTCTTCTTTTAGTCTTGATGTTTTATTTTCATGTGTGTGAAGTTCAAGTGTTGATTGTTTCCTTATGTGTATTTTGATGGTTGAAGGTTATATTTCAGGCTTTGATGCTTTGTTTGATGAGTTGTCCCTATAGAGAAACTAAGTTTATTGAACTCTACAATATGAAAACATTGTTTTGAGCTTGAGCAGAGTTTAAGTAACAAGATAAGTTTTCCATGTATTTACTTAAGTAATAGATTACAACAAACGGATCAAAAGAAGAGATACATGTCAAATAATCAAATATTCAACTTCTATAAGGAAAATTCAAGTTAGAAATGTATTTATAAGGAATCCGAATGCTATTATAGCTGCTAATACGTGTAATAATGTATCTGAATTTTAAGTTGTCTTCTAAAGTAACCTGTAAACTTGCCTAGAATTACTTACAAGTATTTTATTCCTTGTCATATCATCCTAAGCACTTAATTGTAAAATAAGCGTGCCGAGTCGCTGCTTAAGTGACCTTATTAACTAATGAAATTTTCAGGGCGTGCCAAACCAAGCATAAAAAAAGCCTCCGATAAAATGTGACCTGAAGTCTAGGCTTCACCAGCCCCATAGTGAAGCCGGCACTGGTTCAAGTTGTAGCACACATCATGTCTCACCTATGCCACACCGAAAAACCGTCTTTTTGGTCCGCCCGGTTTAATTTGTGTTCATTAACCAAGCTAACACAGAGATAAGGGAAACATATGAGAACCAAGCCATCTCAACGTTTGCAGTTTCATCGATCATTCTCGCTCTAAGTGATCTCCAGACCTTTAAAATGGAAAATCTGGCTTCCTCATTTTCAAGGTCTAGAGGTCAAAAGGTCAAAAGGTTGCTCACTACATGAAACTAACTCTAGTACGACATTACATAGCTTACTCCTCTAAAACTTTAACAGCATGAAAGAGAAGTACATTAGACGGTAACATAAAATAGCCTAATCCTGGCAAGGCATATCCATTCATTTAGTGAACTAAGAAAATCAAATTTAGCAACAGAAAATAGACGCTAACTACACCCTTATAAAGGAATTAAACCTTGAGGAAAGTACCACAAAAATTACAACGGACCATGGACCGATTATGTTCGCTTGAATCTCTCATCATTTATACTTCGTATCACTTGACAGTTACAAATAATTGATCCATCTTTCTAACTAAGCCCTTTCTACAAGCCATTTAGGCGAACTCAGATCAAATGTATGCTAGCAAGAATTCAGAATACCGGATAAACAAAAAAAATCACTTCGCTAAACCCCAAAAAATCTGGAAAATTCCAACAAAAGGATTGAATATCCAAACCGAATACTCCAGACACATGAACTTCAAGAATATAATCACAATAACCTTACCCGAAGCGAAGGATCAGAACCATAACTCCTTAGTGTCCGCCGTGCTCCTTAGCGTGCTCAAGATGGCGACGCTCTTCCGGTAGGGCGATGAGGTAGGACAATATCATGCCTCCAAAGCAGACATGGAGAACGGGATCGACGGAGCTGGTGGCGATGTATTTGGCATGGTAGTTGTCGAGACCTTTGGCTACGGAGTTCTTGACGTAATCGAGTCTGAAATAAGGCTTCAGATGCTGGGGGAGCTCCTTGACCTTCAGGTGCTTGATCTCGCTGTAAAAGTTCCTCAGCGCCATCGATCCTGACTCGATCTTGAATTTCGAGGAAACCCTAGTCGCTGTAATTTCTGGAGATGATGATGATGCGAAATGGAGAGGAGAGAAGGAGACTGGCGGAGAATGTGATGTAAGTAAGAGTTCGTCTAAAGCAACGAAAGCCTCATGATTTACCGACGACTTTAGATTAGATGTTTTTTATCTTTGCTTTGTTAATCTTACTAATTATTTTGTTCTACCTAGACAAAATAAATTAATTGGTGGACAAAAATGCATATTTTCTTTCAAAAATATGATTTTCTTAAAAAATATATATATAACTTTATATATTTTTATGGAGGAATGAGATGTCGTGCACCCATGTAGTGAAGGATAAGATTTTTAAAATTTGCTTTATATGAAAATTAATCCTTTCATAATAAAACTACGTACTAATAAACTATTAAGTGTGGCTCATGTGGATGTGGTTAAGTGTAGGCCCGTTGAAAAGGGGCTGGGCTGGGGGTGAAGCCCACCGCAGTATGGTATAGGGTTTTCGACCTATACTGTATATATATATTGTTGCTACTGTAACCCTAACAACACAAAAAAGAAAGCTACTCTATAGCCGCAGAGTATGTAACACATCGTTATCGAACTGCGTAGAAAACGTCTTGTGTCTTGTTCATTTCGATTCATTATTTATGTGAGTGCGTGTGTTTGTGCTAACAATTAGTATCAGACGATGACGCTTAATTCTGGAGCGAAGTTTGAGATTACGCGATTTGATGGAATTGGTAATTTCGGACTGTGGTAGAGGAGGGTTAAGGACTTGTTAGCTCAGCAGGGCTTGCAGAAGGCGTTGCGCGATGCGAAACCAAAGGACATGAAGGACGCCGACTGGGCGGAGATGCAAAAGAAGGCTGCGAAATTGATCCGATTGTGTGTTTCGGACGAGGTGATGTATCACATCCTGGACCTATCGACACCGAAGGCTGTATGGGACAAACTGGAGGGTCAGTACATGTCGAAGACGCTGATGAACACACTGTTTGGGAAGCAGCGTCTCTACAGTCTGAAGATGCAGAAGGGAGCTGATCTGCAACAACATATCAATTCGTTCAATACTTACCTCACGGATATGGCGCGGCTGGGCGTGAAGATTGATGATGAGGAAAAGGTTGTGATTCTATTGTGCTCGTTACCGGGTTCCTACGACCATCTGGTGACGACTCTGACATATAGTAAGGACTCAATTAGTCTTGATGTAATTACTTCTACTCTGCTTGCCCATTCACAGTGCAAAAAGAGTACAGAAGCGGCTACTCCGGGTGAGGGTCTGTTTGTTAAGGGGTAAAGGAGGTGGCGGAAAGACCAAGGATAAAGGCGATGGGAAGAAGGGAAAATCCAAGTCCCAGAGCATGGAGACAGTGGAGTGCTATCATTGCAAGAAGCTCGGACATTATCAGAACGGGTGTCCTGAAAAGAAAAAGGAGCAGAAGGATCGGCAAGAGCCAAAGACAAAGAGTGGGGGGTCCAGTTCCGGGAACGTGGCTCAGACTTATAGTGATAGCGATGGAGATTTGCTCTGTGCTTTATCTAGTAAGTACTTTGATGATTTGATTGTTGATTCTGGTTGCTCGTTTCATATGTCGCCGCACCGTAAGTGGTTCTCTACTATCACGCCAGTTGCATCTGGTGCAGTTTCCATGGGAAACGATACTGTTTGTCCTATTTCTGGTATTGGACATGTGAAAAATATGGCTGATGAAGGTGGTGTGTGTATATTGGATAAGATCAGGCATATTCCGAGTTTGCGGAAGAACCTGATTTCGTTGGGGACTTTGCAGGCCAATGGTTATGATTTCAGGTCTGAAGGTGGAGAACTTTTGCGGGTGACCAAAGTTGGCCAGACGGTGCTGATGGCTAACAGAACTGAACGCAACTTGTATTTGTTGTCGGGGTGCACCGTTGTAGACAATGCTGCGCTGGTGGAGTCTACTTTTGATGCAACCAGGTTGTGGCACATGCGTTTGGGTCACCTGAGTGAGCGTGGAATGGCAGAGCTTCATAAGAGAAATATTTTGAAGGGAGTTTGGAGTTGTAAGCTGGATCTTTGCTAGTTTTGCATTCTCGGGAAGTAGAGTCGTGCTCGGTTCAAGACCGGAAAGCACGAAACAGAGGGGATTCTTGATTATGTGCACTCTGATGTATGGGGTCCGACCAGAGAGGTATCTTTGGGTGGTGCAAGATACTTTATTACATTTACCGATGATTTCTCGCAAAGTTTGGGTGTTTTTTCTGAAGCAGAAATCAGATGTCTTTGCCAAGTTCAAGTTGTGGAAGGCAGAGGTGGAGAACCAGACAGGCAGAAAAATCAAGTACTCGCGGTCAGATAATGGGACTTAATACACCGACTCCAGTTTTATGATGTTCTGTGAGGAGCAAGGTATACAGAGGCATTTTTTGAGACGCCACAACAGAATGGCATGGCTGAAAGACTCAATAGGTCGTTGACCGAGAGAGCCAGATGTTTTCTTCTGAATGTCTGGTTTGCCGAAGCGTTTCTAGGCGAAGGCTATTCATATGGTGTGCTTCTCATCAACAGATCACCGAGGGCGTCCTTGGAGGGGAGAGTTGCGGATTTGGATAGGTACTCCCATTAGTCTTGATCATTTACGGATTTTTGGGTGTCCTGCCTATGTGCATATTTTTGGTGATGAGAGATCCAAACTTGATCCGAAGTAGAAGAAGTGTCTCTTTATCGGCTACGCCAAAGTCGTGAAGGGGTACAGGTTATGGGATCCAGTGCGCAGAAAGATGGTGATCAGTAGAGATGTTGTCTTCGATGAGCAGCACATGTTACGGCAGTTGATTCTGAGTCTGTAGGGGAGACTTCTAGTGGTCAGCTGATTGAGGTGGAGGCAGTTCCACTAGTAATGGACAGCATGCAGGTGGTGCCTATTCAGCAGCCGGCATCGATACCTGATGCTGCTCCCGGGTCTGATTCTGACCCCGGGTTTGATGATGACCATGGACCTGATGATTCAGGTGACTTGCAGGATTACAGTCTCGTTCGTGATAGAGAGCACCGGGCGACTAGACCGCCAACCAGATATGGGTTTGAGGATTTTGCTAGGTATGCGCTCATTACCAGTTCTAAGGACCTTGCTACTTATCGTGAGGCTATGGCTAGCCAAGAGCGAGAACAGTGGATGGGTGCTATGGTGGAGGACATGGAGTCCCTGAATAAAAATCAGACTTGGGAGCTTGTTGAGTTGCCTAAGGGGAAGAGGGTCATCGGCTGCAAGTAGGTGTTCAAGAGAAAGCCTGGAATAACAGAAAAAGAAGGGGAGAAGTTCAAGGCTCGCCTCGTTGCGAAGGGGTATTCACAGCGGAAGGGAATTGATTATGATGAGACTTTTTCTCCGGTGGTGCGGCACACTTTTATTAGGGCAGTGTTGGCCCTAGTAGCCAGCCATGATAATGTACTTGGAGCAAATGGACGTGAAGACTGCTTTTCTTCACGGCTATCTAGATGAGCAGATATACATGAAGCAGTCAGAGGGGTTCAGTGACAGTGGTCAGGGCAAACTGGTTTACAAGTTGAAGAAGTCGTTGTATGGATTAAAGCAGTCACCGAGATAGTGGTACAAGCGCTTTGATTCATACATGCTTCGGATTGGCTACAAGAGGTGTGAGTATGATTGTTGTGTTTAAGTTAGGAGCCTTGATGATGGTTCCTTTATTTTTCTGTTATTATACGTGGATGATATGTTGATTGTTGTTAATCGTCTGCGTGATGTTGAGAAGCTGAAATCCAATTTGGGTAAGGAGTTTGACATGAAGGATTTGGGTGCTGCGAGAAAGATTCTTGGCATGGAGATTTACAGAGACAGGAGTGCCAGAAAATTGTGGCTTTGTCAGAAAAGCTATGTTGATAAGGTCTTGGACATATTCAGCATGAGTAGTTCGAAAGCTGTGAGTACTCCATTGGCCAGTCACTTTAAGTTGTCATTGGATCAGTGCCCGCTTACAGGTGCTGAGGTGGAGTCCATGTCAAAGATCCCTTATGCCAGTGTTGTTGGTTGTTTGATGTATGCTATGGTTTGTACTAGACCAGACTTGGCGCATGCTGTGAGTCAGGTGTGCAAGTTTATGTCTAAACCGGGGAAGCATCATTGGGAAGCAGTCAAATGGATTTTCAGGTACCTGAAGGGTACAACTGGACATGGTATTTTGTTCAGTGGCAGTCAGAGCAAGCCTTCGGTTGTGGGATATGTCGATTCTGACTATGCTGGTGATGCGGATGATAGAAGGTCTACTACTAGGTATGTATTTACTCTAACAGGAGGACCTATTTGCTGGAGATCATCGGTTCAGTCTATAGTGGCGATGTCTACGACTGAAGCAGAGTATATAGCGGTGGCTGAAGCTGCCAAGGAAGCCTTGTGGTTGATAGGGTTAGTTGCATTGTGACAGCCAGAGTGCCATTTATTTGGCGAACAATCAGGTTTATCATGCCAGGACGAAGCACATTGATGTGAGGTTTCACAAGATCAGAGAACTACTCATGTCCGGATAGATAGTACTTGAGAAGGTGCACACAGTAGAGAATGCAGCTGACATGTTGACCAAGTCAGTCACTAGTGACAAGTTCCAGCACTGTCTGGACTTGTTACACATCTCTCGTCATTGAGGAGATTGTGGATCCCCCAGCGCCAGGATATGAGGCTACTGCAAGAGACACTTCACGGGAATCAGATATTTGCCAAAGTGGAGATTGTTGAGTGTGGCTCATGTGGGCTGGGCTACGGTTAAGCGTAGGCCCGCTGAAAAGGGGCTGGGCTGGGGGGTGAAGCCCACCGCGGTACGGTATAGGGTTTTCGACCTATACTGTATATATATGTTGTTACTTCTATAACCCTACCAACACAAAAAGAAAGCAATAAACGGAGCTATAGCTACTCTATAGCCGCAGAGTAGGTGACACATCGTTACCGAATTGCGTAAACAACGTCTTATGTCTTGTTCATTTCGATTCATTATTTATGTGAGTACGTGTGTCTGTGCTAACATAAACCTTTATTATGGGTGCATTTAGTTTGACTGCCACGGAATATTAATTCTTTTGCAAATGAGAATTTAGAAGAACAAATGAATGACGCAATGCACAACTGAATAAGCCAAAAAGAGTTTTCTAGGTTGAGAGTTCGACTATTACATAACCTTTTTCGCCACAGGTCCAACTCTAATTGAGAGAGATGTTCAATACAAGAGATCCAGACGACTCCCATCCGTGCTTGACGCTTGTAACATATGATTTAATAGATTTTATATTGAGAGATATTCACTTGGATTGTCTCACATCGTCGAGAATGAAGAAAAGATGAAAGTTTATATTGAATTCTAGTAGCAGGACTTACAAATTTGGACTTTTGAGTTAGAATTGGGCTAGAATTCAATTGGGTCAAATCCTAACAGTGGTATCAGAGCTCATAGTTTGTTGGGCCGTGTGATGATACAATGTGTCAGTGAATATGATGTCTCTTCCAGAGAGATTCTGTAGGTCTTCGCTTGTGTGACTAATCACAAGTGAAGAGGGAGATTGTTGAGTATTCACTTAGATTGTCTCACATCGCTGAGAATGAAAACTTATATTGAATTCTGATAACAGGACTTATAAGTTCGGACTTTTGCATCAAAATTAGACTATAATTCAATTGAGATAAATCTTAACACTTTAGAATGCTAAGACTAGTTACAATGGGATGTTGAAATTGAGTTTCAACTATTGAATGGTTGTAATGGGGGTGTTGAAAATAGTGTTTAATCCATTTGGATTCACTAACTATGTACAATGGGGTTGTTGAATTGGGGATTAAGTAGTTGAATAGATTTAATGAGGTAGTTGAATAGGGTGTTGAATATGAGTTGGATTATTTGGTATTGAATTGAGGCTATTTACAATGGGATAGTTGAATATGGGGATTAAGTAGTTGAATAGGTTTAATGAGATAGTTGAATATGGTGTTGAATATGATTTGGATTGTTCGGTGTTGAATTAATTAAACATGTTGAATGAAGATGTGGTGGGGACCATGTGTGACATACCAATATAGGTCGATTGTTTATTGGTTACTTATTTTTTTAGATTTTAATTTTTATATCAAAATTCATATTTTTTTTATGCTCTATAAATACATACTCGCTTCATTTGCTTTGGACACCGAAAAAAAAAAAAACCTCTTTCTTCTCCATTTTAAACCCTTCTTTTTAGCCAAATGGATCCCAACAATAATTCCTTTGTCTGCCCAAATCTTCATAATTATCAGTTTCAAAATCAACAATCCAGCCAACAAAATACTCAAAACACTCCAAACTATGGGTTTGCACCAAATTTCATCATGCCTTCATCTGCTCCAAATTATAGTCCATATTATGGATCAATGATGTCATATTCCTCTCAAGCACCACCTTATTATTCATCTACTCCAATAGGAAATGTACCAGTTCCAAATGTTGGAGCAACTGAATTTCCCGAATTTTCTACACAAATGGTGCTTGGTGGTATGAGCAGTGCTAATGAAGCCACTCCAATTGCAGGAGATTCAACTCATTCTCGTCTGAAAAGCCCTAAATGGACCACCGATTAAAATTTGGTGCTCAACACTGGACCGATTATGATCAATCTGAGGCGAGTGGGTCTAATACACAACAACAATTTTCGACCGAGGTGCTACCGGCATTCGCAAATCATGTGCGTGCTAGATCCGAGATGCATGATTCAAACGCACATCACGCATTGCAAGCAGATCTGATCAAACACATATGGGCAAAATTCGGAATGTTTCGTGGTTAAATATATTTCTAAGTCGTTGTGTGTATTTATTTTAATAATGTCTATCTATATTTCTCGTCTTTATTTCTTGCAAGATGCACTGATATAAAATTTAAAATTGATGAAATAAAAACATTAAAAATAAAAAATAATTTATATAATTTATTTTACTATTAATTTTTTTTGAATGCAAAATGATAAATTTATTGAATTGTAATTACAAAAATTAAATTATGAAGAAAATAAAAGAAGAATAATAAAAGTTGTGGGATAGGATGTTGAATTTTATTAAACAAGATCATTTTAGAAGGTATAAGTTGAATGTGTGTTGAATGATTAGATGGAAGATAGAGAAGATGACGTGGAATGTTAAAAAGTGATAAAGTATGGTGTTGAATTTTTTTTGCATTGTAGATAGTCTTAGTGTTGAATAAATTCAACATGTTGAAATAGTTGCATGGTTGCCACATGTCTTATTTTGATTGGTTGCTATAATTTTTCTATATATTTTTATTTGAGATCAATTATTACATTGTAAATATTTTTGTAAGAAAATTTTTTTTGTACCAAAATTTATCATTTTATTTTGTTTATAAATAGAGACTTGTTTCATTTGATTTGGACACAGAAAGAAAAACATATTTTTCGCATCGTTATTCTATCATCCTTCTATAAACTCTTCTCTTTGCGTTTTGAGCATCATTCTAGTGAAATTGATCACAATAACAATCCTTTCAACACTCATATTTCTCGTCTTTATTTCTTGCAATATGCAATGATATAAAAAATTTAAAATTGATGAAATAAAAATATTAAAAATAAAAAAGAAAATATATAATTTATTTCACTATTAATTATTTTGTGTTGAATGCAAAATAATAATTTTAATGTGTGTTGAATGATTAGGTGAAAGACATAAAAGATGACGTAAAGTGTTAAAAAGTGATAAAGTAAGGTGTTGAATGTATTTGTCATTGTAGATCGCCTTAAAAGGAGAACAATGTATGTCCACACACCACATAAGCTCCCAAAAGAGTGAAGAAACCGAAAAAGTGAGTTATCTTAAAATGTGCTACTCATGTCACTTGCCAGAAGAAGAAAAGACATCTCATTAAATTTGAAAACCTACACTCACTGTCAATCCATTCAATACGCCATTTCATGCTTCAAAAAAGATAATTTTGTACGAGCTTGAGAGTAATTTACATATCACATACACACACTCAAAGCGGCTCACTGGTAAGAAATTCGATAGAGAAAGGCTACTTGTGTTCCATCTTTTCTAAATGGCTCCTGCTTTGTACATATATTTTGATTCAGATGCATGTCATGCGCCACAAGTCCATGAAACAGTGTCTAGAGCTGAAGATCATTTCACTGGAAGCATCAATAGGAAAATGGCTAATAATCTTGCAAGTCAGACTCTGATCTCCCACTGAAGGACTTTTCGTTAATATTGTCCAAAACAGGCTTCCAAGCGCACCTCTCCACACTCCCAGTTCCATACTCTTGGCCACCCACGACCCGACCCGGCCCGGACGACCCATACCCGGCTCCTCCCACAGCCTGTGCTACCGGCCTCGAACACTCCTTCAACCTGGTACTCTTGGCAATATTGGTTAGCTTGTTGACCATGTTGGCCATGTCCCTCAACGAAGCCTCGCTCCTAAAAGCTGAAATGGGCAACAGGAAGTAAAGAGTCCCAGTCTCAAGCTCACAGTCCGACTTCAAAGCCTTGCAGCTGCTCGGACAGAGCAGCTGCGATTTGGTGCACAGCACGTCCTTGTTCGGGTTCAGGATGATCTGCCTCACCGATATCGGCGCGTCGTAGTCCTCTATGCGGCCGTCTAAGTGCACCACTCTTATATTGTCACTCCTGCACTCGTTGTATACCCTCGATGATGATGGTTTGCTATCAGAGCTTGATCCGCAACCCATGGTGGTCAAGTTGGGATTTTGAGTTCAGCCCAGATGAGGGAGGAGATGAAGTGGGGGTTGATCAACAACTATGGAGGAGTTGGTGGTTTTTATATCGGGGAGGTGGAGCCATGGAGCTGAAAAAGTCGTTGTGGGTGGAACCAATGACGGAATTGAACAATAAAGAAGTTGAACTTTTCAAAAAGTTAACAAACTGAAATATCTAAAAGTGATTGGGTACGAGAAAGAGACTTGGAATTGAAGTTATCCTTTACCTTGTCAGGTTGGCTGAGGGCTGTTTTTGTTTTGTTTTGTTTTGTTTGGGTAAGATGTTAGGATTGATATAGAATGATACTTTGGGCCGCGCTCAATGTTAGGACATCAATTCTGATTCCTAACTGATACGGAGTTTTTGATCTGATCGAAGATGCTATCGTTCTCAGGGCAAGCCAAGTGGTCAACTTGTACGCACCATTTGACTTTCTGAATTAAGAGTTGTGGATTCGAATTACATACGTTGACCTTGGTAGCTATGACAAAAAGCGTGGAATAGTTGAATCAAGCAGTCAGCTAATCTTGTTCGGGACATAAAATTTCAGCCCGTCTTTTAGCGCAGAGAACATTGCGTCTCATTTCAATTTCGGCAAGACAAAATCATTCAAAGCCTTTTAGTGTTTGACCACATTATATTCTCAGCAGTGCACTCCAAAAAAACAGTACATTACAGAGTAGCTCCACACTACACTATTTTGGAGCATACATATGTGAAAGGGCAGCCTGGCTGGCTACATGGTCTTTTTTTCAGACACAAGACTCCAAATTGCACGCCTCCCACGAGACACCATCATGCATCCTTGAAGCAAAAGCTTGCCCATTATTAAACCACAACTTGGTGTAGTGGTAGAAAAATATATGATAGGAGGAGGCAAGAAGGGCGAGTTGGTGTCCGTCCAGTGGAGGTCTGAAATGAAGCAATATATAATTGGAGCAAGAAAATGGTTTCACTAGTTGATGGAGAGGAGTTGCAACCTGCATTGTGCTGCTGCTACCTATAAATAAAATAATGCACTAGTCTTCTTCTTCTTCTTCAGCCCCATGTTCCCATCCAATAGATCCAACCAAGTTGCTAAACTACATAATCATGCCTCTCTCATTACCACATCACGCACAAAAAAAGGAGCTCTAATAAGGGAGTGTCTCTATGAATCATTTGATTAAAGTCACACGTGCCCATCAACAAAGTTGGCAATTTTCTTTTATACTTTTGTCTTTTGTGCACAATAAACTTCTCTATCAAACTTTGCATTTCTCACATTCCAAAAGTAAGTCGAATTATGTTTTATATTTAAATTGATAAAACTAGAATGCTAATTTACTTTTTCAAACAACATGTTACATATGTAATGAACATCAATCCAAAAGGTACATAAATAAATAAAATGTACTTTTCAAAAAAGTGCATTAAATATGTAACGAGCATCAATCCAAATGGTGCATTATAAAATGATGTACCTTCCCAAAGTCTATCAATTCAAAAAGTGAATAAAAGAAAAAATGCATCGCATTAAAAATGATGCAATTTCCCAAACTGTATTAACTAAGAAACCACATCAAAAGAAAATTTCATTATTTTTGGAAAGTGCATAATTTTGGTATTAAAAATTATAAAAGTGTAATTGTGTCAATGCACTTTGAAGCATAAATTCACCAAAAATCCATTCCATTATACTTTAAAATGTAAGAGATGAATTTTGATAGAAAGTGCGCGATGGACGAAAAGAATAAATTGTAAAACGAAAAATTTAAAAGTCATTTGATCAGATTATCACTCACAACATTTTCATTCGAAGGAATCCAACGGACCACATGGTATATATATTCAAATGAAACAAATGTATGCTTATCAATTTGGAAGATAATTTAGATATATATGTGCTTTGTATAATTTATCATATGAAATGCAAACTCTATGTAAGCATGATATCTAGAATATCAACACATGTGATTGATGCACCTACCTCTCTCTTCAACATTTTTATTTTGTTTAAACAAAATGAACTAAATATCTTTTAAATATTTGAATAGGTTCCGACACCACATCTACATCATTTAATTTTCTTATAATTATTGCATTAATCATTTAATCAAATTAACTTCCAAAGACTTTTTTGGATCTACTTTAACATTTTGAACCTGAACTGTTAAATAATTGATAAAATAAATTGTAGCTAAATTAAATAATAAATCATTACCGAAAAACCTTAAATAGAAAAAAAAAATACAATGGAATTGAAAATGCTTTCTCTCTAAAGATTTATGCATAACAAGTTGAACAATGAGGACCAGATCGTAATTTCCAAACTTTCATAATTGGACAAATCCAGGCGTCCAATCGGCTTCCGCCACCACTCACTCACCATGATTAATTGTTTATCTCCGCAATTTAATAAAGTATTTTAAAGCCATTTTCTAAACGATCCCTCCACTTTTCCATAAATGATCCAACGCCCCCATAACTTGCAAATATTTTGTAGCTGGTCACCCAAAATTAAATTTCAATAAATTGTCAAATGATTTAATTCCCAATTTTATTAAATCACCTTATTCAATGCAAAAGAAGTTATGCGAAGATGTTAATCTGATTCAGGACTTGATTGCTTGAAATGGGTAGGTCATGACGAGATTTTGCTTATAACCCAAAGTTAAGGGACTAAAATAAAAGTAACGGCTGAAACCAAAGAGCGAAAATTTTGGAGCAGAAAGAAACGACCACCATTAGAGCATCCGCAGCAACTAAGCAATAAGCAATAATAGAGAGCCATTATTGCTCATTGAAGAAGAATAGTAATTGAGCAATAAAAAGAGCAAAAGCCAAATCTTGAAAGCCTTGCTATTTTTGAGAGATTTGTTGAAAGGGTAGCAAAGTGGGAGGGGAGTGTGGGGTCATCAAGGAAATCTGTTTTTTAGTGAATTTGAAGTGAAGATAGATTTAATTTATTATGTATTTTCAAAAAGAAATGATAAAGTTATAAAATATTATACTAATATAAAAACTAAGGAAGGAAATAAAAGTCTTGTCAAATTACCAATAAAAAATTCGTATTAAAAAATCACATGAAAAAAGAAACGAATTTATTTTACAATTATGGAAACAAATCTGAAAAAGTGAAAAATAAAATCTAATCAAGATAAAAAATTGTCAGAAAAAACAGTATAGTGGGAAAAATTATGACAACTCTGAAAAAATAAAACTTTGTCAGACAAAAGTTAAAAACATGTGAGGAAAAAAATCAAAAAAGAATAAGAATCATGAAATAAAACAAAGGAATGGAAACAAAACGTAAGAACTTTAGCATTTCGTCCGTTCTATATAATAGCATTCATTTGTGTAGTTTTCATAACTCATTCTTCTCAACTCAACTCAAACTTTCATTTTTTCTTATACTCTGTGCATCTTTTTTCATATTTGATTATCATCAAATGAGTAACAGGAGAGGAGAATCATGGAAGTGTGATGAAGATGTCGCATTATGCAAAGCAGTAGTTAGTATAGGTGAAGATGGTGATACGGCTACGGGTCAAGCAAAGAGCAAACTATGGGATCGTATAGCTACTATGTATATGACTTTGAAACCCAATAATGGTCTTGAAAGGTTAGGAGGGGCTTGTGAAGCACGTTGGAGACGAATTCGCCCGGCATGCACGAAATGGCGTGAATCGCTAACCAAGGCACAAGCTGCATTTTCAAGCGGTCAAAATGCTACTGATTTGGTAAAACAAAACCATTATGACGTTAAAAAATTTGTTTTCATTTAGACGTATATTTATTGATTCTCTTAATATGTGTTTTGTAGGAATTACAAGCCAAATCCATTTATTGTTCTTTAAACAAGGGAGTTGAATTCAAGTTTGCTCATTGTTGGCCTATTTTGAAAGATACATTGAAGTTTTGTGCTCCAATAAATTTGGAAGAAAACTATAGTGGTCCGTCCGCAATTGCCCTCGATGAAGATGATACAAATGAAAGTCCATCTCAAAGCTCTTCACGTGCACGCCCAGCTGGTCAAAAAGCTCAGAAGTTAACAAAAAAGACTAAATCATTTGAAAGCACGGAGATGCTTATAAGTGAAATGCGCACCATGAATGAGACTTACCAGCAAGAGCTCGAACAATCAAAACATCTCGCTGAAATTAATAGACTTCGTGCTGAAAGATTGGAGGAGGATAATGTTATGTCAAAAAATCCAAATGATTATCCCGAGCCTATCAAGTCTTATTGGCAATCAAGACAAATGGCTATAATCGAGAAAATGCGAAGTCATGGATCAAGTAGTAGATCCAAAGATGATGAAGAGGGATACACCCCTACAAGTGACTGGATGTTGTAGACATGTCTTTATGCAGTTCTAAATTTATGTTTTTTTTAATGTTTTATGTTGATGTATGTTCAATTTACTAATGTGGGTTGATTTAATTATTGTACTTTTTATTGTACCAATGTTGATGTTTTATAGGCATTTTTAATTTTAATTTATTCATGATGATCAAATAAAGTACGGAAAGAAACCACAACAAAGTAAAATACAAGAAAGGGCGTGGTAGTAGAAAGCAATACATGAAAGGAATGCAACTTCAAATAAGTATCAAGTAGAAGAAAGTCACTGACGTCTTGCGTTCCAAACGTGGTTCACCAAATCCTCCTTCAATTGGTTATGAATTATTGGACATGTAACACTTCTGTAGCGAGCCATAAATTCACCAATGGCATTTGGGTTACGTTCAACTTCAATGTCATCATCTTCGAGTGGCCTATCGTAAACCTCAGCTCCTCTAGGCCTGATCGGCACCTCATCAGGATTAATATCAAATCCATTTTCATACTCGTCACGTTCATTTTCAACGATCATATTATGCAAGATAATGCACGTCATCATGATATATTGCAGATCTTTCCTATTCCATCCACGAGCAGGTCCTTTAACGATCGCAAAACGAGCTTGAAGAATGCCAAAAGCTCTTTCTACATCTTTTCTGTATGACTCTTGTTTAGCAGAAAAATATGCTTGGGGATGTGTCACTGGATTTTTAATATTTTTGACAAAACTTGCATACTTTGGATAGATGCCATCAACAAGATAATATGTTTGTCCATATTGGCGCTCATTCACAAAATAAACGCATGAGGGAGATTCACCTTGACAAACCTCATTAAATAGCGGGGATTGACCAAGAACGTTGATATCATTCAAGGACCCTGGCAATCCAAAAAAGGAGTGCCATATCCAAGTATCGTAGGATGCAACTGCCTCTAAGACTATAGTTGGTTTTCCCTTGTGTCCAGTGAAGTGTCCTTGCCAAGATGTTGGACAGTTTTTCCACTGCCAATGCATACAATCAAGGGATCCAACCATTCCTGGAAATCCTCGAATGTCAGCAACACTGAGTAAACGGTGAAGATCAACGGGAGATGGACGTCGTAAATATTCTTTGTGATACACTTCCCAAATTGCTCTAGTAAAGTGTCTCAATATTTGAAGAGCTGTGCTTTCTGCAATGTCAAGAAACTCATCACACAAGTCAGCGGGAATACCATAAGCAAGCATTCTCATGGCACATGTAAGCTTCTGCTCAGTTGAGAATCCAAGAACTTCCCCAGCATTTGCTCGTTGGACAAAATATCGATCATGGTTAGTAACATCATGCATTATACAATCAAATAGTTCAGGTCGCATTCGATACCTCCTACGAAATATGTCTCCTTGAAATCGACAAGGAGAGGTGAAATATAGTGCTTTCAATCTCTGATCCATCGCTTGACGATTCCTTCGAATCACTTGTCTACGACCTCTAGACCCACTGCTTTCAACTTCATCTTCTTGAATCTCCAAAACATGTGCAGTTGCTGCTTGAATTACCAGACTTCTTCGACGGTTTCTCTTGATTTGTTGTTGGTCTTGCTCAATTAAGAATTCATCCCATGGATCCATTACAAGTGAAAACAACAAGAAATGATCTAGAATTTTTAGATAGTAGAGAGTTGCAGGAGAGGAAAGTTGAATGGGATGACTTGAAAAAAAGTTGTAGAGTGTGTATTTATTAACTTAAAAAAATAGATTTTATCATAATAATCGAAACGTAATATGTTGAACAAATTAAAAACAGCCACGTGACATATAGTTATCTAAAATGAGATAATTGTATTGATAATGTTGAAATAATAAATAAGTATTAGTATTGCTTTTTGCTTTTTGCTCATTTGTTGTGGGTATTGGAAACAGAGCAAAATCTATTTTCGCTCTTTGCTTTTTGCTCTTTTTGCTAAACCATTTTATTGCATCAATGCTATTTTTGCATATTGCTCTTTGCTCTTTGCTTGGTTGCTGCGGATGCTCTTAGAAGAAGAAGAAGAAGCAGAAGAGATCGGAGACGAATTTTCCGACCAAATCGCGATTTCATCTCATCCCGATTTGTTGATTTTTTCCTGAAGATCTTTTCTTCTCTGTTTCGGTCGCGGCTCTCTCTTTCTTTTCTTCCCATATTTCTTTTCTGCCCTAGATCCTTCCCTGCCCCTTGCGCAGACAAAATCAGGTGCGTAGAGTTTCGTTATCGGGGTGGATAGAGTTGTGCTGCCAGCTTGATTCGATTTTCATTTCGTGCTTGTTTTGAGATGGGATCTTGCGCAGTCGCTGTCAGTCGTTTTGGAATGTTGTGGGTGTGCTGATTTGAGTTCATTTGGAGAATGGAGTTGAGAGCTGTTGAATTGCTGATTCAGCGGACTTGTGTTTTGGTTTGTGGTGGGGGTGTAGTTTGGTGTTTTTGGAGCAGTGAATTTGAAGATATGAATTGAGTGTGGGGGTTTTGTTTCTGTTATTGGTCTGATTTGGATTTATGTATTGCATTCCGTTGGTGGGAAGATATTCTTGTTTGAGCGGAAGTTTTGATTTGATTGGATCTTTGAATCTCTGGGCTTCTTTAGTGTCTGGTTGGACGCCAAACTGGTTGACTTTTAAGGTTGTTGGTGTTTCCCATAGTTATGGCCTTTTGAGTTTGTTTAGATTGAGCCTTGAGAAAGATTGAAGCCTGATCCCTCTCATATCTGTTACTTTTCGTCAGCATTGTCTATTATGAAGTGGTGTTGATTGGAACTATACTTTTCTAATTAATTACTTGGTTATGAATCTTGATGTTTGAACTCTGTTCATAACTGGGCCTTTGTACTTGCTTATTGCATAAGTATGGCGGGCAGCTTCTGCTTTTTATATGGATTTTTGATTAGGGGTGTCTTTACCAGGCTCTTTTGCTAAAGATTTGCATCATTCCTTTTCACTAACGAATTCCAGTTTTCTATGTGAATTTTGTAGGGGATTCTTATTAAAACATTAGCCTCCTGCGAGTTCTGGTAATCTGATCTCGTCTTACTGCATTTTCGTTCGGTACTTTTCACATTGTGGTTCCTGAATCCGAGGTCCATTCGCGGGCCACCGAATACTGATTACTTTCTTAGTACTTGCCTGGATCAAAGAGGTTCCTAGGTAGGAGGTGTTGATTTGAGGTTAAAACTGTATGTGGGCTTGATGAAGACATCCAAAGGGTGGCGGCTGGGCACGGGGGATATGCATATCTTACCTGGGTCTCGTCACCGATCTTCCTCAAAGGGGCCAGTGTGGATTCTTGTATTGGTATCTTTGGTCAGCGTATTTTTGCTTTTGACATATGTTTATCCACACCAGAGATCTGCTGCATGCTACATTATCTCTTCTAGAGGTTGTGAAGCTATTGCAGATTGGCTACCTCTTCTTCCGGAGAGAGAATTATCTGATGAAGAGATTGCATCCCGCGTAGTGTTTCATGATATTCTGAAAATGCCTGCTCCAAAACTCAAGACGCCCAAAATTGCCTTCATGTTCCTTTCTACTGGTTCATTACCGTTTGAGAGACTGTGGGATATGTTCTTCCGGGTAAGGAAGTTACTCAATGGGTTCATATTAGATCTTTTTCCTTTGCCCTGCGGCAGTTTCTTTGTGACTCTAGGTAATCAAGTGTGTATTTTTCAAACTGATGCCATATTCATTTAGGACGATAGAAGGATTGCTTGGTTGTTTACTATATCAGATCCATAGAGGGGGATTAGGGACTGATGTCATGTCATCTTTTTTACTTTTGAAAACGGTGGCATTGTTATTATGTGTAATATTTTATTTATGGAAGAAGCTTTGTTTATCCATTAAAGCATACAAATAATAATGCTCCCTGACAAAAATTTCTGCCAGTCCTGGTGAGGCAACTGTAGTTATGAATTTCTCTAACAGCCTGAAACCTCTGAAATGTTGTCTCATTCTTTACTAATGGATTTTGCAGGGGCATGAGGGCAAGTTTACTGTTTATGTCCATGCATCCAGGGAGAAACCTGTACATACCAGTCGTTACTTTGTGAACCGTGATATACGTAGTGACAAGGTGCCTGTTGATTCTTATAGAGATAAGGTTCTTAAGTCGTATCAAAGCATGACTTAAAACAGTTTTGGGTTATTGTTTATAGGTTGTGTGGGGGAAAATTTCTATGGTTGATGCTGAGAAGAGGCTCCTAGCTAACGCACTAGATGATTATGATAACCAACATTTTGTGCTACTTTCTGATAGGTGAGCTCTTTTCTACCATCATTTTCTTTATATAAAAATTTGAAGGCATGACACAGTCAATAACAGTTTGCTTGTATTGGTTTTTTGTTTCTTGCAGCTGTGTACCGTTGCATGATTTTAATTATATATACAACTATCTGTTGTATTCAAATGTCAGCTATGTAGATTGGTAAGCTTTTACCTTGTCAGATTAGCTAACTTCTTTTCCCAGTTATGTGAAATGCAGGTTTTGTATTTTTATAAAACTTAGACATCTGCAAAATATATATTTTCTTGGATCAAACATCAGACACAGTTGCTCATATGCATTTGCGATTTATAGAGACATTATTGCACTCAAAACAGATTGAGATCACATTATTCACAAAATTTCGTGTCATTTGTGATCCAGCTTTGAAGATCCCGGCCCTCATGGAAATGGCAGGTATTCAGACCATATGCTGCCGGAGGTGGCCCTCAAAGATTTCAGAAAGGCTGCACAGGTTTGATTGCATATCAGTCATTGGGATGTATTTTCACTCTCATGTGCCATACTGAATATGATGTATAGGTCTGATATTTTAATATTAGACTGGTCAACCTTGTTGATCTGTTGCTTCACAATTGCTAAGTTTCCTTGCTGTCGATAGTTTTAAATTGGCAACTCGTCAACCTTATATTTTCTTTGTTGGATAAATGCAGTGGTTTTCAATTAAGAGACAACATGCTTTGGTAATTATGGCTGACTACCTTTACTATGCCAAATTCCGAGATTTCTGCCAGGTAACTTTCATGCCTTATAATTGGTCTTTTAACTCCTATGTTGTGTTTTCAGTCCAGGCATGTTTACTAACTTGTGACATGGAGCTGCACCTTGATTTTCAAGTGAGACGATCAATCATATAATTTCTTGACATTAGAAGAACTTTAATGGCATCTTTAAAAGAAAGAAACATGAAGTCAATAGACATCTAATCGATGGGTTTTAATACTAGGAGAGGAGAGGGCTCCCATATTAATCTCGTAGCCATGTATTTGTTAATTACATTTGTCAGCATCAGCATTCTAAAATATTTTGACTTTTAGTAAAATGATTTCAGTTTCCTTCATTTTTTGGCAGCCTGGTTTGGATGGTAAAAATTGCTATGCTGATGAACATTATCTGCCGACCTTTTTCCATGTAAGCTAAGCATAAGATTCTCCCCCTGCCCTCATTGTCCTCTCCCTACTGACATGCCTTCATGTGTACCAATGTGCACAATGTTTATAGATGATTGACCCTACTGGAATTGCCAACTGGTCTGTGACTCATGTTGACTGGTCTGAGGCAAAGTGGCACCCAAAATCTTACAGCGCTGAAGATGTCACTGTTGAGTTACTGAAGACCATTACAGTAAGTTATCTAATAACATAATCGGCATGCTAACCTTCATCCAAAATTTTTTTAACACTCATTTCTGGGCTCCTTCTAAGTGCAGTAATTTATTGCTTGCACTATTTCGTTCAGATAAACAGTCACGGCTCTCAGTCTCACCGTCAAGCTACTAGTTTGATTGTATCTTTTATAGTAGCTGTAGCTCAATATAACTGAATTCTGTCAATTTATGCAGTCTATTGACGTCAGCGTGCATGTTACTAGTGATGAAAAGGTAAAAGTCCAATTCAGCATTAGTTGTTGCACTGCACAATGGTTAAAAGGGAAGCAATTACATGTCTCAATTAATTAATTATTTTTTGCAGAAAGAATTGCAAATAAGACCATGCTTATGGAATGGAATGCAGAAACCCTGCTACTTATTTGCGAGAAAGTTTTTACCCGAAACCCTAGATAACCTGTTGCAGATTTTCTCCAACTATACAGGCGCATAAGATGGGAACTATATACATACAGGTGATTCTATTCAAAATTCTTTGGTCAGTTCAGTGGTAGCTTTCGACCTCGCTCTTCCTCGAGTGTAGGTTGTCAAAAGATGATCGACCGCCCATTGCCACACCACTGGACTTGTCTTTTTGAACTCAAGCTGTAGCTAAAGAGAGGCAAGTTAGTGGCTGATGCAATACTTGCTTTGTAGAGTGAATCTTCATCTGACAGTTCTTATTTGGAGCATTTTGGACATAAAGGATATAACAAATTTCATCATCTTTTGTCTGAAATTAAAGCTTACCTTTGTAAATACAAGATGTGATTCTCACTGTAAGCCAAGCTCTTTTAAGCTGATGATATGTTTCAGCAAATTGACTTTGGAATCGACTTTTGACAAGCAAACATATGTAACAGTTGGCACAAATGAACAAATTTAAACAAAGTCAAACAACAAAGTATAAGATAAATAAATGAGACGGAGCAAGACGAAGAACAAATTTCACTAGACAAAAACAAGTTTAAGACATGTCACATAGGACAATCCATAGTTATCCATCCGTGTGACATATTAAGCACAGGGTATGTAAATCAAAACTTGAAAACAATGCAAACTAATCGAAAAGGGAGAATCCCATGTCATCGTCACTCTCTTCCTTCTCTTCTTTCTTCTCTTCAGCTGCAGGTGCTGCGGCAGCTGAGCCAGCACCAGAAGGAGCAGAGGCTGCAGCAGCTCCACCACCAAAGGAAGGGCCACCAACAGCTCCACCAACAATCACCTGTAAATAAAATAATGTAATTCACCTTCACACCATAATCAATATGGAAGTCACAAACAAATTCCACTCAAATGTATACCAAAATTTAATTAAATGGATGACAATAAAACAAGATATAAGTGTAATAATTAGCTATGAATCTTACAAGCTACAAAATTCAATTTTAATCACTTGAGATGCTACACGGGACTAAACTTCTAGACTCTAATCACCTAAAGAGGAGCTAAACAGATGAATAAACTTAAATAACTAGTGTAAGAATACAGCTTCCGTAAGTATGAATCTATCTCCTTTAATATTTACATCAAATACAGCCATATAATTCACTTTCATTCATAAAAAACAACCAACTCACTGACATCAAAACAGATGGGGATTGCCTTAACACCAAAATTCCAAATTTCAGAAAAAAATAAACTATATTACAAGAGATTCAATTCTAAGTCACCTAAGGGCGCGATCGAACACTTGTGAGAGAAATCATTGCTGATGCAGCTATCATGAAAATCAGAACACAATAGAGAATAGACCAACATTATCTATTTCTGAATAATGTGGCAAAGATACCGGAAACTAATCAGAGAATTCATATCAGCCTCTAATTGGATATTCCTAAACAACTGACGATCCAATGCAACATATAATTAGCAAATATCAACACATATCACAGCAAAATGGGATTCAATAAAAATCCGAAAGTCGAGCAACAGTGAAAATCGATGATCAATAGATTTCGTAAGCGAGAACGAACCTGGAAGACAGCGGATGAGGGAGTGACAAGAGAGAAGGAGGACTGAACGGCACCGGAGTCGGAAGAGAGAGCCGATTGGACCAATTTCCTTTGAAGCTCGAAAGAAGTTGCGGCCGAGGCCTCGAGGTCGCCGGAGAGCTGCTTGGCGCTCCACTCTTTCCCGGTGGTGCGGCAGATGAAGGTGTACACTCCCATCGTAGTTGAACTTCCGGAAGACGAGATCGGCGTCGGCTTTCTTTGGATCAAGTTTTTGTTCGGTAAGAGGCGAAGTGAGATTTATATATAACAGTGTCAACAAAACCCTAGATTCTGAATCCATCCCATAAAACGCATCGTTTTCAACGCTTTTTACAAGTCGATGAACTTTAACGAAAACGATTATAGAAATAAAGCCGCATAGTTTGTCCGAATAGAATGACGCCGTTTTGCGAATGGAAGCACGATACAACTACGCTTCGAAACGACGCGGGAGAGTTGCGCTGCAAAAGGGCATCAGTAGGAGGAAGGACCGACGACCCCAAAGTCGCAGAGATGCAACCCAAGAAGCAATTTTGCAGATACTATCAGCGAGGAAGGTGCGGACTTGTGTTTGTAGAATTTGAGTTTGGAGATTATGTATATATATTTTTTGGGCATCTCCGCGGTTAGGGTTTTTGTATTTTTGTCTTTACTTTTTGGATATGCTCCGCTGTTGAGGAGTTGATTGATGGCTGTGTTGTAGGTGTCCGCTTTATCTTACCTGTTTTTTCTTCTTCTTCTTCCAGTTGTCAATACGGTGCTAGATGCAAATTTGAACATGAAATTGAGCAACCATCAAAGCCTAATAATGCTTTTGGGTTCGGTGTGCAAGCTGGGGCTCAAAATTCCAGTTCCGTTCAACAGCAGCAGAATCCTTTTGGGTTTGGTGCACAAAGTGGAATCAAATCGCAATCCCAGCAGCCACCCAATCCTTTTGGGTTTGGTGCACAAAGTGGCATCAAATCGCAATCCCAGCAGCCACCCAATCCTTTTGGGTTTGGTGCACAAAGTGGCATCAAATCGCAATCCCAGCAGCCACCCAATCCTTTTGGGTTTGGGGTTAAAGGCAATAATCCATCTTCTAAGGTATGTGTCTATGAGGACGTAACTTCTTAAGCATATTCAATATCAACTGGACTTGTAAAAAATGTTCACGTTTAATCATAGTTGAGTATAGAAAAAAGGAATTTACATTAAAAAACCACACAAAGTCTAAAGATTCAGTATATAATTATAATGACTCGATCAGTTGAATTTACCAACCTTTTTATGATTGTTTATCTGTCATATGTTTGGTGCTGCAGCCATTTGAGAACAAGTGGTCTCGTTTTTCTGCAAAAACTGGCTCTGCTGCAGATGCATCTTCAAGACAAGCTGATGGCCAACCATCACCAGCAACTCACTCGTACATGCCTACTCAATACTTCCCTATTGTTTTTTTAAAATCTTGTCTGTTCTAGATTTTAGACTAATGTGATTGTTTCAAGTTGCCAACTGAATATAGTAATGGTTTTTCTGTTAAGATGCACTGATCCTGATTCATGCAAGAGGCAAATAGTTGAGGATTTTGAACACGAGAGACCATTATGGAAGCTCACTTGCTATGGTCACCATAAATGGTATGTGTACCTCACCTTCTAGTTATAAGTTATAACAATTTTGGTGATTAATTAATAATGGAAGATGCCTATATCATTTATTTATCTCAATAATTTCAAATATCTTTAATTTTTTGTTGTTAGTAAGTTTTATGTTTTGTTTCTCTGCTCAACTATGAACTCTTGTAGTTTTGTAATTTGTCATGCACATGATAGAATTTACATTGGCAGTCAAACTCATCAGCTTGATGCCATTTTCTCAGTGCACCTTGTGACATCTTTGGAGATGTGAGTTATGAAGAATTGCGAATGTCTGCATACAATGATGCAAAAGCTGGAATGAGCCTTCCGTCAATTGTAAGTGTTGCTAAATCCATCTTCAAATATGCCACTGTCATCAATAAAACTGTAGGTCACCGCTCAATAACCCACCAGTGTACATGATCTAGTTTAAATTGACATTTCAAAGATGCTCCAATTGTTGCACTAGGAAATAACTGGGAATTTAGACACCCATCCTGAAAGCATGTTTTACAATATAAGCTCACCAGCCTCATTTTTAGCAATCAAAATCTGATGAACAATCTTCCAGTATATGCCACTAAACATGACTAATTCATTGAAGGAGAAATCTGAAAATTCAGTTGAATGATAAACCACTGTGCCTTTAATTTAACTATTTACTACTCCAGGTTTTGTAGCCGTATATTGAATTTCTTGGTCATGTTTTAGTGTCCTATTAACTTGCCTTCTGCATTGTTCATTTTAAATTGGATATGTAAGTTAGTGAGGAGTTATATATGGATCCGATGCGCCTTCTTGAGATTCTAATGCCACACAGTGCACTAGTTTGGTGTCAGTTGGACGAAACATCCTAGTTTTGCATCTTTTTATAAGATGTATTTAACAGTTGATCAAGCTATTCATACTTAATTTTCTTGTTGAAGTTTCTTTGAAAGGTCTTGATGATAGCTTACCCTGATGCAGGTAGAGAAAGAGAGGCATTTACTTAATGCCAAATTGGTTGAATTCGAGACCTTGCTTCGTAATCCTTACAAAGGCCCATCAAGTTCAATTACCAGTCAGAGCCCATTACCTCCAACCACATCGAATGCATTCTCGTCAATCGCGAACAATGTTGCATCTCCTTCGGCATGGACCTTTGGCCACCCAGCTTCATTGCCCGACACAGGGTCTGGAATTAGGTGAGTTTGTCTTCAGCACTTGTTGAATAGATCATTTCAGTGATTCATATGGTGGCTCATCTCACAGATTCAAATTGGTCACTAACTCTTTGGACATGGATATACTTTTTCTGCAGCGCTACAGCCTCATCAAATACTGGATTTAAGCAGGCAGGCTTTTTCCAAAACTCCGGCCAGAGCTCGAGTGCATTTGGAACACCAAACTCACCATTTGGAGGTGCAATTTATATACATGCGCTTGCACCTTCTTTCATCATCAATAAGTACTGCTGCAAGTGATTGGCTAACTCTGTCCTTTCTCAGGTCTTAGTAGTCATTCTACCCAGACATCTGCAAGTCCTTTTGGAGCTAACAAGCCAAGCTTCCCCAGCAGCTTCATGAGTGCCCCGTCTTCAACAACATCACTGCTTTCTTCGAATTCAATAATCAATCACTCAACAATTCAGACTGCTACAAATCCTTCTTCTCATGATACGCTGCGAGCAGTTGAAACCACTGGCTTCACGTAAGTACAAATCGGAGTTGAGCATATAATATGTTGAAATTGCATAATCTCACCAAAAGAAAACTTGCCAGATTTTATCATCGTTCCACATAGGTTAACACACTCGAAACTTGAATCCCTTGAATTTTCTTCGTTTACGGGTACTATCAAAATTTTGATAGCTTGCAGTTTGGTTTTTGTTCCTGTTGCTCATTTATATTTTATTTTACTTCGATATCCACCTGGTAACTGCTTTCTTTAATGCCCAAGTGTGTAACTTTATCCGATTTGTTTTATTTGCAGTGATAAAACACAGTCAAATGATGTCTCTGTGGATGATAAGATTTGGTTGAAAGAGAAGTGGCATCCAGGAGAGGTAATTGCATCACTTTTGGTAAATAGTCTTTGAAAAGTTTGTTTGCAGATTTGAGGTTTCGCTTGCTAGTTAGATCTGTATCAGTCTCGAAGTTAACAACATCTTGCACTAAGACTTCAAATGTATTATTGGAGAGCACTTGATCATGATTTGCGAGATATTTTTGCACCACGAGTAAAATAACTTGAGTATGTATTTTTATGAACTAATGAAAAACTGGACAACTATGATACAAAACTGCTCAACAAAAAGGAAAATGACCTGACTGTTATTTTTCACATACAAGCCAAATTCATAGTATACTATCTACATGTTTATAAAAAAAAACCTCGCAGATATTTACTTTTTTTTACTGCTACTGTTTAGGCTATTTTGGTTTCTAAAGGCCCGTGAAATGTCAAAAGGATCTAAAAATATGGCATCAGTGCTGTGACGAGCATAATTAAAAAAGTGCATTACTTTACACAGAGTGTCTTTGCATTATATAGTTTGTAGTAATTTTTCTTATTTTTTCATCTACTGAGCCACATAAAGAACTCAAAGATAATTTATCTTTCTCCAGATTCCAGAAACACCTCCACCAGAGCACTTAGTTTTCTGAACCGGGCAAGTAATCTAGTGACAGTTGATGATATGTGCTCGATTTCGAATGGACTTCTCCAGCTTCAGTTTTCAGTATTGGTTCACCTTTCTCTGCAAATACATTAAAGATCATCAGAGGTACGAGCCCATTTCCAGGTTCACTCTAATTCTCTCGGCATTTTCGAGTATGTGGCAGTAACCTTCTAGATACTCACAAAACGGCACCAGAGAAGACTTTTACTGAAGTATTTAGTACTACCTCTTTTTTCTTTTTTTTTTTCACTTAATTGTACAAACTGAAGAAGAATGACTGTCCATTATCATAGAAAAAGTTTACTTGACTAAACTATTCCCCATCATTAGACATGTAGCTTTGGATCCAAAAAGTTTAGACATCTTCTAAATCTTCATAAGAGCACAGATAAATAGAGACGTTTGTTGATGCAATTATGAAGTTATATTTAAAATGGTCAAGATATGACTCAAGTGGGTAAGGATTATATTTCGATCTATTGTAAAGCTGATACTTTGAATTCTCTTTGCCTTTCAATCCAGTACTTGTTACTTGTCGAGATGGTTAGATCTCACTGAATAATTCAAAAAAGTCCCAAATATATGTGTGGGAATGCTCCCTGGGGAGCAATTATTCACATGAGAAAGGAAGTATGTGGTGTACAATCTATGGTAGAGTTTGAAGAATTTTCTTGAGGAATCTAAATAACCTGCCTCTTGAAATTTGGGGACAGAACTATTGCTTTATAGTCATCGAAATACTTGAGAACTCTGTTAGCTAATTGGAGAAGAAAGATTTAAGCATTCTTATTCCAAATCTAACAAGATTCTTCTTCTTTTTTTTTCTGTTAGGAAATTATTTGTGAACAAGGGAAGAAAATCAATCCAATACTGGAGTCCCAGCAACTATGTATCAATCCGTTCCAGCCCAAAAATAATTTGACCCAAGATTGAATTCATAAGAAATTCTGAAGAACACATTTGAAATATAAATCACAATCTCTTACATACATGAACAAGATTATGAGTCATAAGATGTAGGCTAATTGTGCGACATCCTTTGACAGGTTATCTTCAGAATAATTTTATCAGTAAATTCGTAAAACCTCCTCCTCCATGTTGGCCAGAAAATTAGTGGCATGATGATGAATCCTAGACCCACTGCATAACCAACTTCTGCTGAAATCCATACACCCCCTTCAATTTTAGGAGATGGCTTTCCTATGGGAATAACAACCTCATCTTCTTCTCCACAACTGGTAGTTAATGGGAATCCACATAAGCCCTTGTTATGCAGGAAGGAATATTCAGTAAATGTTTGAAACTGCCGTCCATTTGGAATCACCCCCTCGAGCTGATTGAATGACAAATTCAAGACTGATAAAGAGGTTAGCCTAGAAAGGGCCGCAGGGATCCTCCCACTGAGCTTATTATTCTGTAAATCCAGTGACTCCATATATTGCATATTTCCCAAAGATGATGGCATCTGACCCGTTAATCCATTGTGAGATATATTAAGTGATCGGAGAGCTTTGAAATAACCCAACTCAACTGGAATAGGGCCTTCAAATGCATTGGCAGAGAAGTCCATCAGTTTCAAACTTGTTAAAATCCTCTCTATTACCAATGTTGTACCCTTTACTGTTAATTCGACGATTACGCTATTGGAAGAAATATAATCTGGCAAATTGCGAGGTTGGAACTTTGACTCCTCATTGATCATCATTGCCTTCCATTCGAGTAATTCTTGAGATGGCAAGCTCCCATTAAAATTGTTTGAAGATATATCCATAATTTGTAGGCTTGACCAATTGGCTTTAACATCGGAACATAGAATGTTCCCATAAAATAAATTGGACTTGAGCACAACAACTTTCAAATTGGAGGTGCTGCTTCCCATCCAACATGGAAACACATCATGCAGTTTATTATTCCCAAAATCCAAAACACGCATACCCCTGCATCTTTCTAAAGACCTGGGAATGACTCCCTCCAAAGAGTTTCCATTGAGATTTAAATAAAATAGGCTGCAATCCGAGGGGAATGAGTCAGGAATGAAGCCGCTGATAGTGTTATTCATCAAGTTCAGAATCGTAAGTGTTTTCATCTGCTGCATAAGACATGGTGGAAGTTCACCATTCAAGAAATTATTCGACATGTCCAGAATGTCTGACGCAACGTGGCACATTGATTCTGGAATTCTCCCACGAAGGTAGTTATTTGCAACTGAAAAGAATCCCGAGGAAATATTCAAGCTTTGGGTAGATGAGGAGTCTAGCAAATTTCTTGAGAAATCTACATATATGGCAAAAGGCATGCTGGGGATGTTTCCTTGAAGCTTGTTAGAGCTCAGGTCTATATGTGCAGCTTGATAATTTTGGAGAGGTGTTGCAAATGCCTCTAGCTGGTTGTGGGACAAATCTAAATATCTAACGTTCCTCGTCCAATAGGGAATGCTTCCTGGAATTTGATTGGCAGACAAATCTAATGTTTTCAATAGCTCATTTGAAGAATTACTGACAACCAACTTTGGGAATGCCTTGAGCTTGCAGGAAGCTAATCTTAGAATTTCAAGGCGGGGAAAGGCCAGGGACACCTCACTGACATCGATAGAAAGGTTGTTGTAGGAAAGATCAAGGTATGTGAGATTCTTCCAATGCTGCAACACATCAATTTGGAATGTACCACTCAGATTGTTAGAAGCAAGATCGAGCATCTCCATTCCTGAAAGCTCACTCCAATTAGTGGTAAGTAGAGAACCCTTCAACCGATTACCTCCAAGTTTTAAAACTGTCAGATTCTTAGACATAGAAAATGATGGAATGGAGCCACTCAATCTGTTGCTTGACAGGTCAATAGAAGTAAGGCTTGTGAGTTTGGTGAATGAGATAGGGAGAGATCCTTCCAAATTGCAATGTGAAACATCCAATTCAGACAGCATCTTCAGCTCACCAAGAGATTCTGGAATCCTTCCTGAAAAACCACAGTCTGCTAGACGCAGAGAAGTAAGAGTTTTGAAGGCTGAGAAAATATTTGGAAATGGAAAGAAGAAGTTGGTTCCACTCAAGTCGATGATGGAAAGAGAAGTGAGATTCTGAAATGAGGCATGAATGGGTCCTGATAGGCTGCAATATCTCAAGCTCAGCACTTGGAGATGAGGCAAGGAGGATGACACAACTTGGGACCATTCACTCCCTTGCACTGCTAAGTTCACATTATCAAGACGAAGCTCTAAGAGCCTGGAAAGATTTCCAACCAACATGCCTAAGCTGGGACTATTATCAGATGCATCATTTAGTACGTATCCGCACGATAATTCTAGACTCAATAAACTCGTCAAGTTCGATACCTCAACTGGAAATCGTCCGTTGAAGGCCAGGCCGAGATGCGTCAAATTAACAAGCCTCTCAAAACCCGATGACGTGGCTTCTTCCAAGATAAATTGGTTTCTGTTACCAGCCAGGTCGAGGCTGGTTAGATATCGAAGATCGAACAAAGGACTCGAAGAGCTCAACTGAAGAAAGATTCCTTCGTTGTTCAAATCGAGACCTGTGACGTAGCCATTATTGCTACATGCGACACCAGGCCAATCGCAGCAATCGCGGCTTGAATCCCATTTCGAAAGCCTTTCAAGATGGAAAAAAGGCATCACGCTTTGATTGAACTGGATAAGCAATGACTTCTGGTGCTCGAGGCAGCGTCCATCTACCCCGAGCGAAACTATGACGCAGAGTAGGCATAACAGAAGATATGATGACGTTGTTGGCATGGCCATGACGGAGGTAGAGATTATATGTAGAGGCGGCGGTTGATGGCGGTATATAAGGAAGGAGCAGCTCGATCTCATGCATTGCATCGCACTGAGGACTTCGTCAACACAAGTAAGTTTGATACATCCATGGCAATGAAGACGACCCATTCTTTCAATGTTTATTAAATCCATAAAAAGTAGGTGTCTGTTGGGCAAGAAATCAAAGACACTAGCCAGATTAAGAAGCTTTCCAAATCCAGAACGTGAACTGCAAATATGAATATGGGAGGGATGTTAGAGATTGTTGTCTTATCATCCATGAGATCACTCATCTTGACTGCTACCTCAAGTCTTCCCCATGAAAAATGATCCAATGTGTCCGTCCAGTTGAAGTAAATATATTCACAACTCTGAAGTCTAAACCCTACCCCACACACTTGAAAAAATCCCCAAGAACAAAACAAGCTACACGTCCAAACAAGTCTTAGGACTCACATATTTCCACAACTCATTTCCATAATCTCATCCAACTTTGGCTTCACTTGCTAATCCATCTTCAATATCCATGAATTATTCTTTCAATAAAATCCCTCACAAATTTGTTTTGTTGGAATCAATGGAAATAATATGGATAAGATAATAATTCATTTGACAACGTGTTCAGAATATAAAAACCGTATAAATAAATTTGGTGATTTCTTGGTTCTAATTTTAGGCCTAAGAAACTTGGTTTCCCTTTTTTTTTTTTTTTTGCCCCTTGTTATATGTTTCACTCTCAAGTCTTCAAATTTATGGATTATGCCTTTTATGTATTATATTGAGTCCCACAAGACATTTGAGATATCTTCATTTCATCTTCCCCAAAAAACAATATTTATACTACACAATTATACTTCATTTGCATCACAATTATTCCAGCAAAAAAAATTACACTTCATGTACAGATTATTATTTATAATGCACATGCTCATTACAACTGTGTATGTAACACAATTTATATCACATAATCAGAATGATAATATTGACTAAAATTATATTGCATATGCATTTCAATTAAGTGGAATTCATATGCACTTTATGAGTTATGCAATTATATTATACTGTTATGCACTTTAATGATAATGCATATGCACTATACTTAGAAAAAGCAAGATTAGGGAAATAGAAACAATCATTGGAAACACAAACATGCAGATATAATGGAAGAACTGTCAAACCGATTTTATTTAATTATTTTGACAGGCAAGTGTACTTTCATTGACACTCATATTCCTCCTTCAGGGTTATTTTTACTAAAGAATTCATTAAATAGAACACCACATCATTTTTCCAATCTGCAGAAAATTTATTTCTAAAAGCAGCATCATAGGACTCAGCGCACTCATGTTTTAAATTCTCAGTAGTAAGCAGTGCAAACTCAACAACAATAGGATCATTTTCAAGCACATTTGCATGGTATTTTTTATTAGGAAATTTCATCCTAGCTGCCTATCCCTTATCAGTTGATAATCGTTAGCACTAGTGTCAGCAATAGGCATTACAGTGCTATCAACTTCAGTATGAGAATTATTTACCTCGGTGCTTACCTCTCCCCCTCCTGATTGGTGAGTTTGCACCCTTTCATTTTCCTCTTGACTTTCATTTGACTGTCCCTAGCCTCATCGAATCCTTGGTAAGTGTTCAACTACACTTTGAGGTCCATTTTCATCATATCCATTCTCATCAGCATCATTTTCAGGGTCATCTTGATGTTGAATCTCATGCTCTTCAGGTATGAAGCTCTCATTTCTGTATTTGATATTGCATTCTCAGTCGGGGTGAGTCTTTTTCTTTAAAATGATATTCATTTTCATTAAATGTCACAGATCTTGACACTATCACTTTATAACTCTCTGACTGAATTAATAACAGTTTATATCTCTTAACTCCTTCAGGATACCCAAGCATAACAGCCTTTAAGGCTCTTGGTTGAAGCTTGCCCTGAGAAATTTGGGCAAAAGCTGTGCAACCAAATGGCCTTTAAGTGAGATAAGAAAGGTTTAGACCCTGTCCATAGCTCTTGAGGTGTCCTGAAATTAATTACAGATGATGGTGATCTCTGTTTATTAAATAAGAGGCTGTCATTACAACTTCATCTCACATAGAGCTTTTCATGCCAGAGCTGAATAGCATGCATCTAGCCCTTTTTAAAATTGTCTTATACATTCTCTCAGCAATCCCATTCTGCCGAGGGGTGCTAGGGACTGTCCTATGTCTCATAATTCCCATTTCTCCACAGAATTCATCAAATTCTCTATTGCAGAATTCAAAATCATTATCAGTCCTTGGGCAATTTATTTTGTGACTATACTAACTTTCTGCAGGATCCCATTTGGACTTAAGCAGGTAAATCCAAATTTTCCTAGAAAACTGATCAACTAAGACAAGAAAATAATTGCTTCCTCCAACGGTAAAAACCTAAGCTGGTCCCCAAAAATCAAAGTGAATGTATTCTAAAGACCTTGAGATAGTAAATGTTGATTTATTAAAGGGAAGGGTAGATTTCTTGCCCAAAATCCAAATTTCATAAAAGTTCAGGTTGACAGGTTCACTGTCAATTATTCCTGACTTATGCAAACTGTGCAGGGCCTTAAAACCTATGTGTCCCAGCGTTCCGTGCCATTTCTTGGTGTCTTTTAATTTCTGGTCTAAGCCTTTTGTTAAATGCAGTTCAAGGGCAACTTCAACATGGTACAATCCAACTTTATTAATTGCTATAACCATGTCATTTTTAATAACATGTCTAACACCCTAAAAAGTAATAATTTTACAGCCTAAGCTATCAATCACAGACTTAGATAATAAATTCCTTCGTAAACTAGGTACCCACCTGTCATTTTGCAAAGTTCTAACAATTCCATCATGCATTTTTAAAGGGCTGAACCAATCCCTTTAATTTTCAAAGAACATCAAGTGAACAAACTTTTGTGAGGTGTGACATGCACTGTACACCCCGAATCTAAAATCCAATAATTCAAACTGTTAGTGGAAGGACACAGTAACAGTTCTTCTTTGTATTGGGGAGAAGTTTCAAGAACATTTAAATGATTTTCGTTAGGGAACTTATGTTTTCCTTTATCCTGTTTTTTCATAGCATAATAGTCCTTAGCATAGTATTCTAATTTTTCACACAAAAACATTTAGCATTAGCCTTGCTCTTTTCATGCAATTTACCATTCATAGTGGGTCTATTAAATTTCTGTTTGCTAAATTTATTTTGATTTGCCGTTAAAAATCATTACTTAATTTTTAGAGTCTACCCTAGGGTCATAGTTAATGCCAGCACGCAGTTTAAAAACCTTCAAACTCTTATTCTTTTGCACAACCACTTCAATGATATTACTAAAGGTCAAATCATCCTTACCATACTGTATCACATCTTTAATAGTATCAAATTGTGATGGGAGCATTTAGCAATATCAAATTGTGATGGGAGCATTTAGCATTATAACAGCTTGGTGTGTCTACAGCCTACACATGAGAGATATCTTGCTAGGCATTGGCTTTGTTAAAAAATAGTTTCTAGCGCAGTCCAAAGTGATTAGGGTTAGAGTGATGAATTACCTGTCTTATAACATCATCACTTAACCTTACCATAATTTCCGAGTGTGCTTGTTCTTGCATTTCTTTCTTCCTATCAGTAGAACTTTCTGCAAGCCACTCCTCTGTCATTTCTCTAAGACATATTTCTTTGATCAGTATGGCCTTCATTTTAACTCTCCACATTGTGAAATTTGTGGTTCCATCATAGGTTTTCAACCTAACATAATCAGACATAATAACACTAGTTTTTCAGTACAGGGCTGATCAATTTAAGAACTACTTCACAGGTCAGTCTAAAGATTTAGGCAGTATAATAAATCAATACAAATTCAACACTGCAGTCAAACAAGAATGTGATCAGGTGCTCGCAATAGTTCTAGACAACTACTGAGCTTGAACTACAGGGCACCCAATGCAATTGAAGAACAATAAAACTCATTACCTTCTCTGATACCACATTGTAAAACAAGATTTTAGATCGTCTTTCTTTTACGTCTAAATTAATGGAAGATCGAATTCAATTCTTATAATGAATAACAACAAAAATCGACACCTAATGCTAATAAAACAAGATGTAACTACGCAGTTCCGATCGCAAGCAATCGTACATCTTCGGAGGCTCTGTCGGGATGCTCAGCCCTAAACAGATCCACTAAAATCAACCAGAAAAGATCCAAGTACAAATCGAATCACAAAACTACTACGACTAATCTAGCAGTGAAACACAAGACAGAGGAGAAATCATGCAGCAAGCTCAAGCAAGATCAATCCTACATAAGCGCAAACCAAGCGCATAAGGAAGAAGAACTTCCCTTGCACCACAAGTCGGCAATCAGAGACGTCGTCGGAGCGTCCCTGCGAAATCTCGCCACCTCTGCTGCTACGGCTCGGGATGATGCCTCCAAGCAAACTCGACTACTTCCAGTGGTCGATAGATGAACGATCAGAGCCATCTCCGCTCTACCAAGCGTTCTTCAGACTAGTATGTCCAAAGCATCTATGCCATAGAGCAGAGTCGTCTGTCTTTGAAGAGTGACAAAGTTCCTCCTCAAGAAAAAAGACGGATCCAAACTGTAGACTCTGTTTTCACATGGGATAGTTCCTCCCTCCATCCTGTAGAAAAAGAAGCTAGTTCTTACAAACCCAAATAAGCTTAGGTTTACTGGGTTTACGAGTAACTTAAGCTTTTTTGGGTCCATTCATAGTTCTAGTCTTGTTGGTTTTGGTCCTCGTTTCTGATGTCTTTCTGAGCGAGTTCTTTGGTCGAAGCCCATAGCGAGATTGTGGGTTTGTTCTTTAGAGCTGAACTTATGTTTAACTTAACTTAATTTAACTGAATTTAATTTAATTTAACTTAACTTAAGTACTTTTACAAACATATTTTTAACTTTAGATGGTGGATTGGGGTGGCGGTTGTGTGGTTGGGATGGTGGTGGGTTGGGGGTGGTGGTGTGGTTGGGGTGGTGGTGGTGTGGGGTTGGTGGTGGTAGTGTGATTGTCATGGTGGGTTTGGGTGGTGGTGGAGGTGGTGTGGGGTTGGTTGGACTGGTGATGGTGGTGTGGGGTTGGTTGGGGTGGTTGGGGGGTGGTGGTGGTAGTGTGGTTGGGGTGGTGGTGTGGTGTGGTCAGGGGCGGATGTAAAGTGTGGGCTGCCCGGGCAAGAATTAGGGAATTTTTTTTTAAATTCAAAAATAGAATATTAATTGTAGTTTACAATTAATTCAAAATTAAAAAAAAAAACCTAAAAGTCTAAAACATGTTCATCTCGAGTCGCGACAACGCCTCATCTGCTCCACAGTCCACACGGACCACAGTACCACACCCGATCCTTCAAACCTAAAAGACTAAAATAGCTCATCGCCTCCAGCCCTCCGGCCTCCACGGCTCCACACTCGGTGGCCCTCACTTCAATTCCTATGGTGACCCTCAACTTCAACTAATTGTATTGCTGATGCTAAACCCTAAAAACCTGCTGCAGCCTAAAACTTGGCTTGCTCAAAGTGAGTCAAAGCATATCTCGCTCTCAGCTTGACGCAGCTCCGCAATTCCCTGCTCGAAGAAGAGGTAATTCACTAATTTGTCTAATCCTTGTTTGCCATTGCAATTTCCACCCATTCACAGATTGCATTAGAGTTCCTCAAAGGATTGGTGTGAAAGATGGAAGTATCAGTTATTGAATTAGGGAATTAAGCTAAATGAATTTTAAATGTGGTCTATGGATACTTCTATTTAAATTTTTAGATGGAGATTGAATGATAAAAACTTGAGTTTTTTTTGGGTAGCTTTGCTTGGTGCTGTGTTTGTTTGATTACTGGTTGTGTTTATTTGCAATTGTGTTTATTTGAGTAGGCACTTCAGATTGTGTTTATTACTGATTAATTGATTACATGTTTATATGTGCAGCTATTGATAATATTTCTACTGTATTAGAACAATGGCTGAAAATAGGAATCCCAAATGTATGAAGAATTTATTATCATGGTGGAAAAGTGATGTTCCCTCAAGTGGTAATGACAGTGATCATCGTGATATTGGGAGTGAAAATAGGGTAGAAACTCAAGATATTTCTGAAAAATCCGTTAACGAAGGGATTCCTGTGGAAGAAAATTTTGATATTAGTTCACTTGAAAGAGACCAGGGCAAACGACGTGCAATATGCAAGTACCCTGTGAATGAGCGTGATAATGTTCGGAGAGCTTATGTCGTGTTAGGGCCTTATCAACCTCATTTAAGTAGTTATCCATCTACTTGGGATGGTGTTCAAAATCGAAGATTTAGTCACAATTGGTTCAAAGAATGGTCTTGGCTTAAGTATTCTCCTGAGAAGGATAAAGCATATTGCTTTCCTTGTTTCTTATTTGATACCAACTCATCCAGAGATTTATATTTTACTGACATCGGGTTTAATGGATGGAAGAATGCAATGTCCAAGAAGTCAGGCATCATAGCTCATACGGGAGGGGTTAATTCTATACATCTTTCTTCCGTGCACAAGTGGGAAAGTTTAAAAAATCCCTCCAAGCATATAGAGAGAGTAATGAGCACATTGTCTTCAAAAGAAGTAGCAGATAACCGACTTCGACTTGTTGCTACTATAGAGGTTGTAAAGGTGTTAGCACGACAATGATGTTCTTTTAGGGGTCATGATGAATCAGTTGACTCTCTTAATGGTGGAAATTTTGATGCAATCTTGGATCTATTGAAACGAATGAATGAGGATTATCACAAAGTCCTTGACAATGCTCCAAAAAATGCCAAATATACTTCTCCAACAATTCAAAAGCAAATTGTAAAATATTCTCGGGAACAAAGTTAGAGCCAAAATTCGTGAGGAAATAGGCGAGTCTAAATTTTGCATTCTTGTAGATGAAGCTCTTGATGTGGCAAATAAAGAGCAAATGACAGTCATCCTTCGCTTTGTGGATTGTAAAGGATTAATCAGAGAACGATTTTTTTAAAGTAATTAGTGTTGTTGTCACTTGTTCTCAAACTTTGAAGGATGAGATATCTAAGATCCTTACTCAATATGATCTTAAAGAAGAAAATATACGTGGCTAAGGCTATGACGGTGCAAGCAACATGCGTGGACAGTTTAATGGCTTGCAGGCCTTGTTTCTAAGGGAGTGTCCATATGCTTATTATGTTCATTGCTTCGCACACCGCCTACAACTGACTTTAAATGCTGCAGCTAAAGGAGTCTCAAATGTGTGGCAATTCTTTTCCACTTTGAATATGATTGTGAACTTTGTTGATTCATCCACAAAAAGACATTCGATGTTAAAATTATGCAAAGAAGCGGAAATTCTAGATTTAGTGGCAGCTGGTACACTTGTGACGGGTTCGGGTATGAATCAAGCTTGTACTTTACAAAGAACTGGGGCTACTCGTTGGGGTTCACACCTCATTCTATTTCAAGTTTGATTAATTTGTATGGAGCTACCCGAGCAACTATTGATGATTTATACAAGAATGGAGTAGATAAAGTTCGAGGAGAAGCATTTGGAATTGGTAAAGCTATGAAAAAGTTTAATTTTGTCTACTGTTTGATATTGATGCATGACGTCATGAAGATTACAGAGTTTCTTTCTCAAGCTTTTCAAAAGAAAGACATAGACATTTTGAATGCTATGGATTTTCTTTCAGTAACAAAAGAAAAATTTCAAGTTATGAGAAATGATGGATGAGACAATTTGATTATGAAGGTTGAAGCATTTTGTTATGAGCATGCTATTATTATGCCGGATATGTCTGCTCCTTATAAGAAAGGCGTTAGGGATGATAATGAACATAACAAATGGTTTCTATTATCGGGTCAACATATTTTATGCTGTTATTGACTATCAGTTGACAGAGCTTGATACTAGATTTGCGGATAGTTCCATGGAGCTTCTTGTTCTTAGTGCATCATTTCATCCACGTAATGATTTTCAAGCATTTAGAGCAGAAGATGTGTGTAAACTTGCTTCGAAGTTTTATCCTTCAGATTTTTTGACATATGATATGGCTGCTCTTGATATGGAGTGTGGATTCTTTCTAGCAGGGATTCATAAGGATTCAAAATTTATAAATATGGCTTCTATATCGGATTTGTGCCAGCGGTTGGTTGAATCAGGAAAGTCGACATTTTATCCTATGATCTACAGATTGATTTGCCTTATTTTAACTCTTTCAGTATCTATAGCAATAACAGAAAGAGCATTTTCATCTATGAATATTATCAAGAATAAACTCAGAAATAAGATGAATGATGAGTTTCTTGATGATCTCATGGTCATTTATGTTGAAAGGAGTTTTGCAGATTGTATCAGTAATGATGATCCAATTACTGAGTTTGAGATGAGCGGACCTCGTAGAGTAAAATTCATCTAGTTGTGTATTTCGTATAATTTTAGATGATTCTGATTTTTGTCCCTATGTAATACATTTTGTATTTTGCATTAATGAAACAAATGTGGGGACGAATTTTAGCAAAAAATTGTTTAGCCCTACCAGATTTGAATTCCTGACTCTGCCCCTGGGTGTGGTTGGGATGGTGGTGTGGTTGGGGTAGTAGTGTGGTGGGTTTGGGTAGTGGTGGTGGGTTGGGGTAGTAGTGTGGTGGGTTTGGGTAGTGGTGGTGGGTTGGGGTGGTGGTGGTGGGTTTATTTTTTAAAAATATGTTCATTTTCAGTATTTAATTTAACGTAACTGAATTTAATTTAACTTAATCAAATTTAACTTACCTTAAGTGCTGAAAATTTAAGCTCTAAAGAATAGAGCCTGTGTCCTTTTCACAAGTTCTCTTCGGAGCAGACATTCCCTTCTGTAGTGATCTTCTTGACTGTAGTACCGACACACTCTAAGATGTTTGAGGTTCACATATCTATTCTATCCTAGCCATATGAGTTTGTCTGCTAGTCTGGAGAAAAAATCTACAGAGATGGTTTCTTACTATTTCCCTGTTAGAGTCAAATGGCATATACCTTTTTCCCATTGATGACATTGTATCACTGTCATTTGTATTATTCATTTTCCTATGGATAGCACCACACGCACATCTAGGGTCCCGAAAACGATATCTCTCGCCTTAGAAAACTTCGTCTTTGAATCCAGAAGCCCGCCCTCAGTTCTTGATTTTAACTTGTCTTCAAAACATTGTGCAGAGATCCCTAAAGACGCCATTTTATACTTCTTCCAAAAAACTGTTAAGCTATAAAGCACTGGCGCCAAAACCTGTAGCAAATACCTTAAGCAAAAAACAGACTAAACACTGAATTGATTAAGTCATAACTCTCACCTGAGCAATTCTAAAATCATGAAACTTTGCACACTCATCATATATAAGTCCTAAAGTATTAGTTCACAAAGCTTCAGATGAAATGGATATCATTTACTAATTTATCAGTGCTCAAGTGCCAAACAGGTCAAATAGTGACTATAATTCTACAAAACAAGACACCATCCTCTATTTCTTAGTTTGCTTTTTACACTGGCCTCACTTTCGAATAACTAATTAAAGCAATACCACTCACAAATGGAATCAGCTGTTTCTGTTAAGAAGTCATCAAGAGGATCCTCTTCAGAGTCCATACCTCCACAAGATTCACAACTGAAACATTAGCTAAAGCTCTCAGTTATGTACCATGACAAATAATAAGAAGAGAAACCAAATCAATGTAACTAAAATTTTCAACAGATTTATTTATTAGAAAGAAGATAAACACATTCAACTATACTTCAATCATGCACTCAAAACTTTAATTTTACTTTTTGACAGCTTGTAGTTCGGTTTCTGTTCCTGTTGCTCATTTTCTAACTTACTTACATATCCACCCGGTAATTAACTACTTCTTTTGATGCTCAACCTCATCCGATTTGTTCTATTTGCAGTGATAAACACATCCAAGTGATGTCTCTGTGGCTGATAAGATTTGGTTGAAAGAGAAGAAGTGGTAATTGCAACTTTGAAAAGTTTGTTCATAGCTTAAAGGTTTTTCTTGCTAAGTTGCTAGTTAGATGTACATTGTTATTTATGTATCCAAACCTCCTTCGAGCACAAGATTAAGTTGAGAAAAATTAGAGTCTTCACCAACATGTGGGTCTCAAAAAGAAAAAAAAATTTCCTCAATGTATGCTACGTTTCAATCCATTCGAATACATAATTATTTTTACCAAAGACTGAATTATAGGATACTTTAGAGAAAATATCTCAAATTTAAATGACAGCCATACATACACACATAAACAAGATTATCACTCATAAGATGTATTTTAATCATGTGACACTCGTGCGCATCCTATGAGGTATGACACATATTATCTTCAGAATGATTTTGTCCGTAAATTCGTAGAACCTCCTCCTCCATCCTGGCCAGAAAATTAGTGGCATGATGATGAATCCTAGACCCACTGCATAACCAACTTCTGCTGAAATCCATACATCCCCTCCAACTTTAAGAGATGATGGCTTTGCTAAGGGAATAATAACCTCAACTTTTTCTCCGCAACTGGTATTTAATGGGAATCCACATAAGCCTTTGTTGTGCAGGAAGGAATATTCAGTAAATGTTTGAAACTGACGTCCAATTGGAATCATCCCCTCGAGCTGATTGAATGACAAATTCAAGATTGATAAAGAAGTTAGCCTAGAAAGGGCCATAGGTATCTTCCCACTGAGCTTATTATTCTGTAAATCCAGTGACTCCATATATTGCATATTTCCCAAAGATGGTGGTACATGACCCGTCAATCTATTGTGAGATATATTAAGCGATCGGAGAGCTTTGAAATAACCCAACTCAGCCGGAATAGGGCCTTCAAATGCATTGGCAGAGAAGTCCATCAGTGTAAAACTTGTTGGTATCCTCGGTAACATAATCGGTGTACCCTTTATAGTTAACGCAACTAAAAAGCTATAGGGAATATTATAAATGCTGTCTCCAATATAGTCGGGCAAATTGGGAAGTCGGGACTTTTGCTCCTCATTCGTCATCATTGCGTTCCATTCGAGTAATTCTTGAGATGGCAAGCTTCCATTAAAATGGTTTGAAGATATATCCATAATTTGTAGGCTTGACCAATTGGCTTTAACATCTGAACATCGAATGTTCCCATAAAATAAATTGGACTTGAGCACAACAACTTTCAAATAGCGAGCGCTGCTCCTCAGCCAACATGGAAAACCATCATGCAATTTATTATTTCCCAAATCCAACATAAGCATACCTCTGCATCTTTCTAAAGACCTGGGAATGACTCCCTCCAAAGAGTTTCCATTGAGATTTAAATAATATAGGTTGCAATCCGAGGGGAATGAGTCAGGAATGAAGCCGCTGATAGTGTTATTCATCAAGTTCAGAATCGTAAGTGTTTTCATCCGCTGCATAAGACATGGTGGAAGTTCACCATTCAAGAAATTATGCGACATGTCCAGAATTATTGACGCAACATAGCACATTGATTTCGGAATTCTCCCACGAATGTTGTTATGTGCCACAGAAAAGTAATCTGTAGCAACATTGATACTGTGGGTGGTTGAAAATGTAAAAGAGGTGAACAAATTTCTTGAGAAATCTACATACCTAGCAGAAGGCATGTTGGGGATGTTCCCTTGAAGCTTGTTAGAGCTGAAATCCCCATAATTAAATAAACAATCTTGGAAAGGTGTTTCAAAGGCATGTAGCTGGTTGTGAGACAGATGCAAAAAACTAAAGATACATGTCCAATAGGGAATTACTCCTGAAATTTGATTGGCAGACAAATCTAATGTATCCAATAGCTCATCTTCAAAACTGTCAACCAACTTTGGAAATGCCTTCAGCTTGCAGGAAGCTAATCTTAGAATTTCAAGGCGGGGAAAGGCCAGGGACACCTCACTGACATCGATAGAAAGGTTGTTGTAGGAAAGATCAAGGTATGTGAGGTTCTTCCAAGGTTGTAACATATCAATTTGGAATGTACCACTCAGATTGTTAGAAGCAAGATTGAGTATCTCCATTCCTGAAAGCTCACTCCAATTGGTGGCAAGTAAAGAACCCATCAACCGATTGCCTCCAAGTTTTAAAACTGTCAGATTCTTAAACATAGAAAATGATGGAATGGAGCCACTCAATCTGTTGCTTGACAGGTCAATAGAAGTAAGGCTTGTGAGTTTGGTGAATGAAATAGGGAGAGATCCTTCCAAATTGCAATGTGAAACATCCAATTCGGACAGCATCTTCAGCTCACCAAGAGATTCTGGAATCATTCCTGAAAACCCACAGTATGCTAGACGCAGAGAAGTAAGAGTTTTGAAGGCTGAGAACATATTTGGAAATGGAAACAAGATGTTGTTTCCAGTCAAGTCAATGATGGAAAGAGATGTGAGGTTCTGAAATGAGGCATGAATGGGTCCTGATAGGCTACAATATGTCAAGCTCAGCACTTGGAGATGAGGCAAGGAGGATGACACAACTTGGGACCAGTCACTCCCTTGCACTGTTAAGTTAACATTATCAAGACGAAGTTCTAAGAGCCTGGAAAGATTTCCAACCACCATGCCTAAGCTGGGAGTATTATCAGATGCATCATTTAGTACGTATCGGTAGGATAATTCTAGACTCACTAACCTCGTCAAATTTGATACCTCAACTGGAACTCGTCCGTTGAAGGCCAAGCCGAGATGCATCAAATTAACAAGCCTCTCAAAACCCGATGACGTGGCTTTTTCCAAGTGAAATTGGTTTCCGTTACCAGCCAGGTTGAGGCTGGTTAGATATTGAAGATCGAACAAAGGACTCGAATAGTTTAACCTAGCATCTATTACTTCGTTGCTCAAATCCAGACCTGTGACGTACCCATTATTGTTACATGCCACACCAGGCCAATCGCAGCAATCGCGGCTTGAATCCCATTTCAAAAACCCTTCAAGATATTCATAAGTAAATAGACTTTGACTGAACTGGATAAGTAATGACTTCTGGTGCTCGAGGCAGCGTCCATCTACCCCGAGCGAAACTACGACGCAGAGTAGCCATACCAAAAGATATGTTGATGTTGTTGCCATGCCCATTAACTCACCGGAATATGTTTGGCATGTGAAGCCATGTATATAAAGAGCAGCTCAGCTCAGCTCAGCTCTCAGGCATTGCTTGGCACTGAGGTCTCCGTGTTCCAAGTCTCAAGTCAACAGGGGCAGGCCACTATCATTAAGTCAGTCCATGAGAGACCACATACAGAGAAGATGAGGATACCCATTGCAATGAATGAAGCCAGCCATTCGTAGAAAATGATGTATGAATCAAAGACACAACACCACTTATGCTCGGTGAACAAACAGTTGCTACAGCTCCTGCTGTAGCAGCAGAACATCAGCTGTGCAACGGGTGGCTTCCAAATATTCTCAGAATATTCCCAGTGAAACTTCCATGCCAGAGCTTGAAGAATTGATTGAGAAATCAAATCTTTTACAAAGTAAGAGATAGGATCTTGTTGCTATCTTTAAAGAACTTCATAAAGTTGATATTGATGAAGCACATAGCTCCTATTTAAAGAGTGATTGGGCAGAGCAGCAAGGTATCGAAAAAGAAACAGAATCCAACCATCTGAGATTGCAGAGAGAGATCTGAGAATAGTGCGGAGAATTGGATCACCACCGTGAGTAGAGCGTGAGGGCAGAGTAGAGTGGTTGGAGCAAAGGCTGATCGAAGACTTGCAGAGTCTGGTTAGTGCTTGATCGGAGGGGAGCATCCCGGAGTGAGGATCACTCACAGAGTTCGAAACAGCTCAGCGGAAGGCTTTGAAGCGTCGCAGACAAAACCTGCACAAGCTTGTTGCACAAGCATGTGCTATAGCAACCTACGGTGAGATTGAGTAATTAGAATAGGCTAAGTCTGGAGAGCAGAGTTGTAGCTATTTTGAAATAATTCGAGTGTGTAGGTTTGTGAGACACAAATTAGAGGGTGTTCTGATTGTGTGTGAACTACTAGTTGATGTCAGGTAGCATAGATTGTCGCGGAGTCGAGTTTGTGTTGTACGGAGTACCTTGGAGACTAGTAGATTGAGGACTAGAGTATAGTCCTCCCCAGATGTAGGTAGTTGGCCGAACTGGGTGAACAAATCACTGTTCATTGTTTTTCTGTGCTGCACAAGAATCGTCTGTACATGATGTTGCTATAGTAACTACTTGTACACAACCAGTAACTCAGGGGCATTGCAAATTTTAATTGGTATCAGAGCGGGAACCCGACACACGGAGTAAAGATCCTGAGCGCCTAGCTGAGAAGAGCAAGAAACAATGAAGGAAGGTCAGAGTACGAGCCAGCCACCTCTGTTGGAAGACTGCAACTATGGGTATTGGAAGGCTAGATGATGAGAAGACTTGGAAAGCTGTTGTGGCGAAATGGTCCCCTCCCTTGACAATTGATTAGAGGGGAGTCACCAGGAAGAAACCAGAGGAGGAATGGATTGACGAAGAGGAAGCTACAACAACCGGTAACTCAAAAGCTCTAAATGCTATTTTTGTTATTATAGATGCTAATAACTTCAGGTTGATTTCCTGCTGCGACATTGCTAAACGAGCTTGGGAGATTCTCCAGACAACTCATGAAGGAACTGATAAAGTAAAGACATCAAGAAGGCAGATTATTACTTCTCAATTTGAGCACTTAAAGATGCAAGAAGAGGAGTCCATTACGGAGTTCAATGCTAAGCTGTGCGATCTGTCAAATGAAGCTCATGCCCTCGAAGAACCAATTCCTGAAGAGAAGCTGATAAGGAAAGTTCTCAGATCATTACCCACCAGATTTGACATGAATGTGACAGCCTTTGAAGAAGCTCAGAATGTCAAGCATATGTTGCTATCGAAAAGGAGCTTGTACAAGAATAGTTAGTTGCAAGGCACGTGCTGCTATTAAGAAGAAAAAGCTGATAAATCAATTTTTCTACGACACAATTGGTGAGCAACGTCCGTCGATTCCTTCCCGAAGAATGCCAGCCATCTCCATTCACAGCACAAATCTGACAATGGTGCGCACCCGTGGGTTGAAGAAAAGCTTGGCAGCTACCCGCCAAGCCAGTGGTAGAAGGGAGACTGAGGCTCAGTGCAGAACTGGAGAATCGTTTCGTGATATGGTAGTCTAGGAACCAGCGGTTCATCCATCGCCACAGAGACCTACACCTTCAAGAGAACCTTCAAACAAAAAGAGGAGGCTTGTGCGAGATGGAGTACAAGTGACTGATGCAACAACATTTAAAGAAGAGGTAGCCACTGAAATAGACAAGGACTCCCCTAGTGATGAACAAGCTCTAGAGGTTGCTGCAGCAACCCAAAGAATAGAAGAGCCCAGCAGAGCTGTAGCCACAACCCCTGGCTCAGATGAAGACTCCGAGGATTCTTGGACAGATGAGCTGTTTGAACAAGAAACTGCTGAAGCAACTCCTCCTCCACCAGCAGACAAAGGGAAGTCCCCCATCATCATTCCAGACTCAAGTAGTGAAGAAGAAGAGGTTTCTGGTGACACTGAAGGTACTCATAGTGGAGAACCATCACTTAGACCGTCTGAGATGCAGCCCTCTTTGTCAGAAATCAAAGAAGGAGTCACTGTAAGAGGCATCTGGTTCAGGAGCATGTCTGCATCAAACTCATGGGGAACTGTGGAAAGGAAGACAATTATACCTGAGAAGAGGATGGTCACTGGAAGATACAAATCTGGTGCAATCATCCAATTTCTAACATAGGTAACTCTTCTGAGGACTCTAACCATTCCAAAAAGTTTAGTATTTCATTGGTTAGGGAGTTTGTGAAAAATATGGAGGATGAGTTTGCTACTGAGAAGGGTGTCAATTATGGTAGAAGCTGGGTAAGAGGGAAGATGGTTGTGATCACTCCGGAGAAGATAAATGAATATCTAAGGATAAACAATGAGTCAAGGGGGTCAGCTATTGTTGATTCAGATGTCCTTGCCAATAGTCTTACAGGTGGGTCTTTCAGGACCTCGGGCACTAAACTTGTATGCTTCAGAGGTATCATCAAAGTATGCATTGCTTTACAATCTTGGCATCCGAAACTGGATTCCTAGCTCCCAAAGAGGAAAGGTCAGCAGAGACTTTGGAGAACTTCTGTACACCATTGGGAAGTGAAGAAGAGTATGAAATTTGTAGCGCCCATGAGTTACTGATAGTGTACAAGCAGTTTCTACAGCAACTCCTTGTTCAGCCTGATCTGGTGCAACAAGAGACAAAACAGTGAATAGAGATTTGTTCACCCAGTTCGGCCAATCTGCCTACGTTTGAGGAGCACTATACTCCAGTCCTCAACTCATTGGTTAGGGAGTTTGTGGCAAATATGGAGGATGAGTTTGCTACTGAGAAGGGTGTCAATTATGGTAGAAGCTGGGTAAGAGGGAAAATGGTTGTGATCACTCCGGAGAAGATAAATGAAGATCTAAGGATAAACAATGAGTCAAGGGGGTCAGCTATTGTTGATTCAGATGTCCTTGCCAATATTCTTACAGGTGGGTTTTTCAGGACCTCGGGCACCAAATTTGTATGCTTCAGAGGTGTCATCAAAGTATGCATTGCTTTACAATCTTGGCATTCAAAACTGGATTCCTAGCTCCCAAAGAGGAAAGGTCGGCAGAGACTTTGGAGATCTTCTGTACACCATTGGGAAGTGAAGAAGAGTATGAAATTTGTAGTGCCCATGAGTTACTGATAGTGTACAAGCAGTTCCTACAACAACTCCTTGTTCAGCCTGATCTGGTGCAACAAGAGACAAAATAGTGAACAGAGATTTGTTCACCCAGTTCGGCCAATCTGCCTACGTTTGAGGAGGATTATACTCCACTCCTCAATCCACTAGTCTCCAAGGTACTCCATACAACACAGACTCAACTCCTCGACAATCTATGCTACCCGGCCTCAACTAGCACTTTGCACACAATCAAAACACCCTCTGATTTGTGTCTCACTCACCTACACACTTGAGTTAATTCAGAATAGCTACTCCTCTGATCTCACAGACTCAGCCTATTCTAATCAACACAATGTCTTAGTAGGTTTACTATATCACACCCTCGTGCAACTAGCTTGTACAAGTTCTGTTTGCTTCGCTCCAAAGCCTTTCGCTAAACCACTTGAATTCTGTCATGAGTGCTCCTCACACTTTGATGCTCCTCCTCACTCAGTGACCGTCTGTCACTAGCAAGTTTAGGCCTTCTGCAGATTGTCCGAGTTCCTCCACTTGACAACTCTCATGTCACCTTCCTTGATCAGCCAACAAGCAAGTCCTGCTCTGAATTGGCCTTCTCCGATTAAGCTCTGATCAGACTCTACAAGTCTTCGATCAGCCTCTGTACTTAACATCTCAGCTCTGCTCATGGTGGTGATCCGATCCTCCGCACAACTTCTCCGAATCTGTCTCTACAATCTCAGGTGCTTAGATTCTGATTTGGATGGATGCTTTTCCACTCTGCCCAGCCTCTTTTAAATAAGAACTCCATGCTCCATCAATATCAAGTTTAGGAAGCCTTCCAAAACGCTCTCCTAGATTCTTGCAAGTTTGTTGAGATTTGATTTCCTAAAACCAATTTTAGAAAGCTTATCTTTACCCAGGGCTTGCTGAGTTGTTTGTTGTTGCTGGAATTTCCTAAATCCATTAAGAAACAAACCCACGTGCTAATTCTTCGAATCTGCAATTTCTCAACTCGCGCGGGTGATGGTCGATAGGATGCTCCAGCTCCTATCTTCACAGAATGTTATAGCATGCACTTGTGCAACTGGCTTGCTCACCTTGTCGGCGCTTCACTGTGCTTCAACTGCCATCTCTACATGTTGCTGTAGATCTTTTCCTCTTTGTAGGACTCTTGATAGGGACACTTACTTTCGAAAAGATCCATATCTTCAAGCTGATTGTAGGCCGCAATCTCCACTGAGAATATTCTGACAGATGCTCTGGAATCTTCCCGTTGCTCTGCGGCTTCATATCTAGCCAGATTGTTCTTCGCATCAATACTTCTTCTACAGCTCTCGCTGTAGCAACTGCTTGTTCACTGAGCTTGTTCACTCTTGCTGGTTTTGCACCAGCTGCTGTCTTCACACGGGCAGCTGTATCGTCTTGCTTTCAATCTTCACGATACTCTACCGACCTATTGCGATGCTGGAAGCAACCCTCCATACGTTTTTTGGGCTGCTCCAAGTTGATCGGCATGCTGCTGGCTGCTCCAAGTCTTCACTATATGCTATAGCATCTTTTGGTGTCTTCAGAAAGCTTGCTCCAGCTTCTTGCAACGGAATGCTATAGCATCTTGCTAGATCATCTTCACCGGAGTTTGTCAATAATGCCACATACCTTAACAGATTATTATGGGTCATGTGATGTTCCCTCAGATTGTAGCACATGCTGGCTGCACCAAGTCTACTCAGGCCATTGTTCTTCCCTCCCTCATTTATGAATTGATCATGTGACAACATTCGGAGTTAAAGTCTTCTCTAGAAGGGATGTCAAAAGAGCTGCAAGTGTTTGTGGTAGATCACAAACTTTTCAAGGGAAAACTTGTGGTGGACATAGCACAAGGGGATCCCCTACTGGTTGCACCACCACCTGTCCCAGCTCTTGGAGTAGATAAGGATGTCCCTGTTCCATCTATACAAGCTGTCCTCAAAGCCAAAATTGTGAGTCATCTCAAGACTGAGCTGAACCTGCTAACAGCAGAAGTGAAGAAGGTCACTGCCAGAAGGGCTAAGATTAGAAGTCTTCTAAGAGATCTGGAGTACCCAGAAGAGGATGCTGCCCTTGCTGATGATAAGGTGCTGACTGAAGCCCCCTCTGTCATTTATGATAAAAAGGGAGAGAAAAAGCCACTGATGCATGAGATGAAAACTGTCTTTTGAATGTCGTGGCTAAGCTAACCTTAAGACCAAATGTGTTCATATTTGTCTCGAACAAAGATTGGTTCTTAAGCAGAAAAATCTTTAGATTTAAGACAGGGATTTAAGAATAAGTTAGCTACTGTAGAAAGTGGCCGGGAGTGCCCAACTAATAAGTTGTAGGTAGGGGAGGCCATGGCAAAAAATTTCCTTTGAAGTCTGCCACCTCGAGAGGACCAGCTCATGGCATCAGTGGACATCAGATTATGTCAAAAATGTCAAGTGGGAGATTGATTATGCAAATGTCATTCAATTGACAAAACCTGCCAGAGTGTACAAGCTCAGTGAACAAGTAGTTGCTACAGCAGGAGCTATAGCGGGGAGCTGTAGCAGCAGATCAGCATTGTTGACGCGAAGAGAAATTTGTCCAGATATGAAGTAGCTGTGCAACGGGAGGCTTTCAAATATTTTCAGAATATTCCCAGTGAAGATTTCGTGCCAGAGCTTGAAGAATTGATTGGGAAATCAAATCTCCCACAAAAGTAGGAGATATGATCTTGTTGAGATCTTCAAGGAACTTCCTAAAGTTGATATTGATGAAGCACGGAGTTTCTATTTAAAGAATGACCGGGCTGAGCAGCAAGGTATCGAAAAAGAAGCAATCCGATACAGAATCCAAGCACCTGAGATTGCAAAGAGAGATCAAAAAATAGTGCGGAGAATTGGATCACTACCGTGAGCAGAGCGTGAGCACATAGCAGAGTGGTTAGAGCAAAGGCTGATCGAATACTTGCGGATTCTGGTCAGTGCTTGATCGGAGAAGGCCAATTCAGAGAAGGACTTGCTTGTTGGCTGATCAAGGTAGGCGGCAAGAGAGTTGTCGAGTGAAGGAACTCGGATAATCTGCAGAAGGCCTGTTCTCGCTAGTGATAGGCAGTCACTGAGTGAGGGTGAGCATCCCGTAGTGAAGATCACTCACAGAGTTCGAAATAGCTCAACGGAAGGCTTTAAAGCGTCGCAGACAAAACTTGCACAAGCATGTGCTATCGCAACCTACCGTGAGATTGAATAATTAGAATAGGCCCAAGTCTGGAGAGTAGAGTTGTAGCTATTCTGAATTAATTCGAGTGTATAGGTGTGTGAGACACAAATCAGAGGATGTTCTGATTGTGTGTGAACTACTAGTTGATGTCAGGTAGCATAGATTGTCGCGGAGCCGAGTCTGTGTTGTACGGAGTACCTTGGAGACTAGTAGATTAGGACTAGAGTATAGTCCTCCCCAGATGTAGGCAGTTGGCCGAACTGGGTGAACAAATCATTATTCATTGGTTTTCTTTGCTGCACAAGAATCGTCTATACAAGAGGTTGTTATAGCAACTGCATGTACACAACCAGTAACTTAAGAGACTACCCTCTGTTCGCGCTTTGTTGCCCTTGCGCCGCTCGTTCACTCCCCTATTGGGCTTATTAAGTAGTTCCATACCTAGTAGAGGCGCTGCAAATTTCAATTTCAATTTCATATCATTATTATACTGCAGATGCACATTACAGCTGTATACGTTGTTGGTGGTAATTACAACAATGTGTGTAAATATCAAATAATTTCTTTAAATAAAATAATAAAGAAATTGAAATGTGACAAAATGATAGTAGATTTGAGTTTGTGGATGCTCATGGCATGCTTGCACAAAAACTATTCAAGATGTTGTCCCAGCAACCTCTGGGGTTGATTAGAAGGAGGATCTGTCATGTCCACAAAATCCGGAATAAAACTGGATTGCATCTTTAGAATATATCCGAGTATACTGGATTGCATCTTCAGAATATATCTGAGTATACTGGATTGCATCTTCAGAATATATCCAAGCATATTCCAAGATTTGAAGGATCGCAATTCATAAGGCAGACAAGATCAAGAGATCTACGATTCTAACGACACTCTTGGAATAACAAATCATCCCCATCAAACACTTTGGAATAAATGGTTGTGGGGATATTCGCAACATAAATGGTCCAGCTCAATATAAATACGGAGTGCTCATTGCAAAGAGAGTATCAAGAAAAAGAAAAGAAATACATAGAGCTTCACTTGAAATCTTGACAGCAAAAAGACTCTTGAGACGAGATCTGTGGGTAGAGACCGGAGGTCTCACATTCAGGGGGAGCCTGAATGTTAATCACTATTAGATGAGTAGAGGTTAGAATAGAGAGGGAGTCTGCTGTTCTGTAAAGCCCTTGTACTCGATCTTGATATAGTGAATTGGTTCCCACGGGCTTGGGATAAGCCCCCCAGATGTAGGCTGGCTTATAGCCGAACTGGGTCACCACTTTCGTGTCCTTAGCAGTAGCTTTTATTTCTGTCATTTTTATTCCGCTACGTAACTTGTTCAAGGAAGAAGTCCGGACAACAAGTTGAACAAGTTCTCATCATTCTGCGTAGCTTGTCCAAGAAGTTATTCCACAAGCTAGTTGGACAAGCTCCTGCCATCCTGCCTTCAGCAATTTCAGTTGGTATCAGAGCGGCGTGCTCAACACATAGAGTGAAAGATCTTGGTGTAAAGGCTGAAGAACGATGAGTATGAGAGAAGGGCAGAGTATAGCACGACCTCCATTGTTGGACGATGACAACTACGGCTACTGGAAAGCAAGAATGAAAGCGTACATCCAAACTATCGACGACCGAGCATGAAGAGCCATCTTACAACCATGGAGTGCTCCAAAGGCAAAGGATAAAGAAGAAAACGAGATTGACAAACCTGAAGAAAATTGGACAAGAGATGAAGAATGGGCCCGAACCAGCAATGTAAAAGCTTTAAATGCCATCTTCGCCGGAGTAGATGAGAAGATCTTCAAGCTAATATCAAAATGTGAAGTAGCCAAAGAAGCTTGGGACATCTTAGCAACCCATCACGAAGGCACCGACAAAGTAAAACTATCTCGCATGCAAATGATTAACACCCAATTTGAGGAACTAAGGATGAGTGATGGAGAAACCATAAGGGAGTTCTTTGCAAAACTTGGGGATTTGTCAAACCAAGCATTCAACCTGGGAGAACCAATACCGGAAGAAAAATTGGTTCGAAAAGCTCTACGATCCCTGCCAGCTAGGTTTGAAATGAAGGTCACCGCAATAGAGGAGGCCTAAGATGTGAGGAGTATGCGACTTGATGATTTGATGGGATCACTCACAACTTACGAAATGAGGATGGACGGCAACCAATCTGTAGCCAAGGAAAGAGTCATTGGACTAAGAGCAGAAACTCATGGAGTGGACAATGGAGAAGATATGGCAGAAGAGATGGCCCTACTAAGCAAGCAGTTCAGAAGATTCATGAACAAGTTGAACAAGAAGATAGTGGGACAGTCTGGTCAGCACAACGGGCAGTACAGATCCAGAGGATATTCCCAGACCAGAGGCAGACAATTCGACTCAATGGAACAAAGTCATTCCAAGGGGATTTAATGCAGAGAGTGCGAGGGATACGAACACATTCAGGCAGAGTGTGCAAATACTCGCAAAAGGAACAATAAGTCCTTTGACAGCTATATGGAGTGATGGAGATTCTGAAGAAGATGTGCCTGGGGAGAACAACAAAATTATGGCCCTGACTTATACAATTTCAAAAATCTATATCGCGCACCTGCGCGTCGTTGTACACGTCAAATTAATCCTTCCTTCTCCACTTAGTATAGCGGCTAAGTCAGGGTCGATCCCACAAGGAGCAAGCAGACTCGTTCAGCTAGTAACGTACAATTTACGAGAATTCGGTTGCGAGTGATTGGGTTGCGCAGGTGCGCGAATGAACAATAGTGAAAGCAGATTTTGCACTAGACGTGCGCAGGCAGTAGAGTTTAAGTACTATGACTATGAAAAGTATCGGTAAAGACAATCCTCTATGAATGTATTCCTTATCATCGACTCTAAACGTATATAGTTCAATTTCACTGAAGTTAGTGTCCGATCAAGGCTTCCTAACATGTGCGCATGTTTCGATCAAAGTCCATGAGCTATTAATTCTTGAAACTAGTCTAAGCAGCCACGAATCCTGTCACAGTAGCAGCTGATTATCCTAGCGCATTACTCCTAGTTGTCATCGTCAAGCTACCAACTAGTTTAACATATAACAACAAGTAGTAAGAGTAAGATTGCGGTTCAAGGCTTCCCCTACTCATACAACTAGCTGTCAACCGTGTGCACAGAATTAATATAAGCAAACAAACTATGCATTAAGCACAAGTCTCAAAGGAAATACTTCATAGAATCATGCCCAACCGATACAAAGTGTTTAGCTAGACATGCTAGTGGTAAACATCATAGAAATAGTAAATAAAAGCTAAAGTGTCCAAGGAAACAGTAACAAGCAGGTGCGTGCAGGTTGCTGTGTCTCGGTTCGCGCAGTCGGTTGGCGCAAGTCCTCGGCGGCAGCTCGTGTGTTTTCAGTTCTGGCTCTCTCTCGTGTGTTGTTGTCTCAAACCCTAGCCTTCCTCTCTTTATATACTGCTTGTGAGGCCCGAGGACAATCTTGGCAACTTCCAAATCCTAGGAGATTTTGTAGGGATATGGTGTTCAAGATTTGGAAATACCGCTACCCTGCGCATGGCTCACTGCGCACGTTGGTTCGCGCAGTTGGTTAGCGCATCGCAGTCTGAATCTGCCACCTCCTATTCTGTTTGCGCTGCTAGCTCCGCAGGCTGTGTGTTGCGCTCCTTAAACGCGCCTATTAGCGTGTATCCGACTTAGGCCCTTGTTTTGTCCTGGAATACAAAAATACCGGAAACCAGTAATCTTGTACACAAAATAATGCAAACAAGTACAGTGTTAGGATCTAAATAGTGCGTATAAATAGGCTCTATTAATAATGAACCCAACAAAGAATGCCTTATCGAAAAATTCACCCTTCTGCACACAAAGTGGACCGAAGTAGTCAGCATCAACACCAAGCTCAACACCACTATCAGCGATTTAAAAGAGAAGAACGCTCAACTACAAATGCAGAACAACATCTTGGGCAAAGGAAAGGCTGAAAACTACATAACCATCAACCGGCTGCAATAAGAACTTGCTGGAGTTACAGAAGAACTAAGCTCCCTCAAGAAGTTTCAGAGAATGCTCAACACCGGAACTAGCAAGCTAGACTCCATTCTATCCATGCAGAGACCAATCAAGGACACGAGAGGCATTGGATTCACTGTACCCAAGACAACTAACAAGATGGTGTCTGTCAGGGAATCTGAGAATATCTCTCCAATCACATCCAGACTTGCAGAAAAACCAGCAGCATGGAAGGAGAAAAGAAGATGCTATTACTGCCACAAACCTGGACACATCAGAAGAAACTGCCACATTAGAAGGATGGACTATAGCACTGGACGCAGCAATAAGTGGATCTGGAGAGCAAAGGAGAGAAGAGACTGGTATGAAGGGTGAAAACCTTCTTTGGCTAAAAGACCACGCTGAGTCCGATGGTGTGCCCAGAAGTCCCGACTTCTCACTCGATAGGCCCAAAAGGTCCCCCCCCCCCCCCCCAACGTCGGATAGGTGAAGGGCTTGTGGGAATTCTTCGGCAAGAACCCTGAAAATGCTGAATAGATGGGCAGTGCGCTCAGATTGTGGGGAAGTGGCTGGAAAGTGTATGGGAAAGGGAAAGCTGTTGTGATTTCTATTGAATATTGAAAGAAAAGTGGCTCGCAGGACCACTACAAAGCGTAGGGAACCTTAAGAGGCCGAGGCCTTGAAGCTACAATGCTAATGGGCGCTGCCCAGACCTAGGAACTATGATAAGAGAGATTTCTGGAAATTCTTGGAAGATTCAAATGAGGGAATGGCTGGTCCCTTTTATAGCTGGGCAGGGGGCCTCACATCTTTAATGCTGTGGCCCTAAATGCTCCTCGGTTACTCCTTTGAAGGTGGCCCTAAATGCTCGTCGATTACTCTTTGGAAGGCTTGGTCTCCCATGTCTTCAAGGTCTCTTTTAATGCCCTTTGTTAAGGCTGGCTGTTAAGAGCTGGTCTTCAATGAGAACTTGACCAGATTCCCTTCTATGCATGGCTGGGTCGTTGGCCTCCTTGAGGGCTGCTGAGTAGTCTTCTTCCATGGCGGGCTTCGGGTGACCTTGGGCTGTTATGCTCTTGAGTTGGCTGCCTTGGGCCTTCGAGGTCTCCTTCACAATGGGCGAATCTCTGGGTTGGGCAGCAGCCGAGAACTCATCAGGTCGCGCCCCCCAAAGACCGATCTTGTCCTCAAGATTGAAATCTGGGAACATTTCAGAGATGTCTTCCGCAGGCTCCCAAGTCGCGTCATGCTCCGGCATCTTGGTCCATTTTGTGAGTACTTCTTGGCCTTTTGGACCATATCGAACTCCTCGTAGTCCCTGCGGCTTGAAGACATTTTGCAGTCCATGATACCATTTTAAGTGGTTGACCCTCCTAGGGTCCGCTTACGGGCTTCAAAAGTGAGACATGAAAAATAGGGTGCACTTATGTTCCTTTTGGCAGCTTTAGTCGGTATGCAACTTGGCCAATGCGGCTTTCTATCTCATAAGGGCCGTAGTACTTGTAAGCGAGCTTTGCGTTGTTCTTCCTAACTAAGGATATTTGGCGACGTGGTTGCATCTTTACATACACAAAGTCCCCGGCTTTGTACTGAACGTCTCGACGATTTTGTCGGCATTTTCCTTCATGACTTGATGGGCTTTGGACAAATGTTCCTTCAAATCTCGTAGAACCTGGTCCCGTTCGATTAATGCTTGATCCACTTGTTGGACGGGGACGGACCCTCCTTCATGGGGGATTAGTCTTGGCGGATCCCTGCCATACAAAACTTTGAAAGGCGTAGTATGAGTTGAGGCATGAAAACAAGTACTATACCAGTATTCTGCCCAAGGCAGAAACTTGGCCCACTCCTTGTGCCTTGTTGCTGCAAAACAGCGAAGATAAGTCACAATGCTCCTGTTGACCACTTCAGTTTGATATGCACTAGAACCGAGAAAAACAAAAACCCTAGTAAATCATAACTCTCATTCATTCGGTTGAAACTTATTAAACAAAAACATGCAGATATGGTTGAAAAACTGCACAAACAATTTTCATGGGGGAGACAATTACGTGTCTTCGGTATAGACCTAGAGGGCCACTGTTACTAAAAAAAACAGGCTGCCAGAGTGCATGGCGGCGCAGATGAAGCATACACTCGGCTACGCTGCCTACATTTAGGACGAGGAAGCACATAAATACGACCGACAGCGACACAAACATTGATTTTGCTGTTCTTTAAAGAACTGTTGTCAATATTATCAATCTGATGTGCCCAGATCTGTGGCTTGTCTGGAGCGGAAGGAGTCGGTTTTGATTTTGGCTGGTAAGATGGTTGTTGCTGAGTATGCTATTGCCATGGCGTTTGAGTCATTTCGACTTCGCCGTTGAAGGGTTTGAGTAATCAAAAGTATAAGGGTTTTGGGATGTGGGGTTAATTGTTGACGGGAGATGTGCCTAATGTGAGTGATTTGGTGAGATTTTGAGGGGCACGCTTTGCTGGGGTTTTGAATTAAAGATTATATTTGATGAGATTCTTTACATGAAGGATAGAGAAAGATGTATTGTTTTGTTTGGGAGGAGATTATAATGTTTTTGCCCCCTAGCTACTATTAAAATGGTGTTTCTATCTGCGACTATGTTGGTCGGATGCTGCAGAATTTGCCGAGTGGATTTATCAGTGTTTGCACAAGCACACGCACTCATAGAAATAGAGAATCGAAACAGACAAAACACAAGACGCTGTTTACGCAGTTCGGTAACAATGTCTCACTTACTCTGCGGCTATAGAGTAGCTATAGCTCCGTTTATTGCTTTTCTATGTTGTTAGGGTTACAGAGGCAACATATATATATATATATTAAGGTAGGAAACCTTAAAATAGTACCGCGGTGGGCTTCGCCCCCGCACCCCAGCCCAGTTCAGCGGGCCTACGCTTACTCACAGCCCAGTCCACATGAGCCACACTCAACAATCTCCACCTTGGCGAATATCGAATTCCCGTGAAGTGTCTCTTGCAGTAGCCTCATAACCTGGTGCTGGGGGATCCACAATGTCCTTAATGACGAGAGATGTGTAACAAGTCCAGACAGTGCTGGAACTTGTCACTAGTGACTGGCTTCGTCAACATGTTAGCTGCATTCTTTGCTGTGTGCACCTTCTCAAGTACTATCTGTCCCGACATGAGTAGTTCTCTGATCTTGTGAAACTTCACATCAATGTGTTTTGTCCTGGCATGATAAACCTGATTTTTCGCCAAAAAAATGGCACTCTGGCTGTCAAAGTGCAACCGAACTCCACCTTGCTCAAAACCCAACTCTCTCACTAACCCTGTTAACCACAAGGCTTCCTTGGCAGCTTCAGCCACCGCCATATACTCTGCTTCAGTCGTAGACATCGCCACTATAGACTGAACCAATGATCTCCAGCAAATAGGTCCTCCTGCTAGAGTAAATACATACCCAGTAGTAGACCTTCTATCATCCGCATCACCATCATAGTCAGAATCGACATATCCCATAACTAAAGGCTTGCTCTGACTGCCGCTGAACAAAATGCAATGTCTAGTTGTACCCTTCAGGTACCTGAAAATCCATTTGACTGCTTCTAAATGACGCTTCCCCGGTTAGACATAAACTTGCACACCTGACTCACAGCCTGCGCCAAGTCTGGTTTAGTACAGACCATAACATACATCAAACAGCCAACTGCACTGGCATAAGGGATCTTTGACATGGACTCCACATCAGCATCTGACTGCGGGCACTGATCCAAGGATAACTGCTCATGCTGAATCTATCCAAGACCTTCTCAACAAAGCTTTTCTGACAAAGCCATAATTTTTTGGCACTCCTGTCTCTATAAATCTCCATGCTAAGAATCTTCCTCGTAACATCCAAATCCTTCATGTCAAACTCTTTACCCAAACTGGATTTCAGATTCTCAACATCACGCAGATGGTTAGCAGCAATCAACATATCATCAACGTATAATAACAAAAAAATAAAAGAACCATCATCAAGGCTCCTAACATAAACACAACAATCATACTCACACCTTTTGTAGCCAATCCGAAGCATGTATGAATCAAAGCGCTTGTACCACTTTCTCAGTGACTGCTTTAATCCATACAACGATTTCTTCAACCTGCAAACCAGTTTGCCCTGACCACTGTCACTGAACCCCTCTGGCTGCTCCATGTATATCTGCTCATCTAGATAGCCGTGAAGAAAAGCAATCTTCACGTCCATCTGCTCCAAGTACATATCATGGTTGTCTACTAGGGCCAACACTGCCCTAATAGAAGTGTGACGCACCACCGGAGAAAAAATCTCATCATAGTCAATCCCCTTCCGCTGTGAATACCCTTCGCAACGAGGCGAGCCTTGAACTTCTCTCCTTCTTTTTCTATTATTCCAGGCTTTCTCTTGAACACCCACTTGCAGTCGATGGCCCTCTTCCCCTTAGGCAACTCAACAAGCTCCCAAAGCTGGTTTTTGTTCGGGACTCCATCTCCTCCACCATAGCACCCATCCACTCTTCTCGCTCTTGGCTAGCCATAGCCTCACGGTAAGTAGCAGGGTCCCCATAACTGGTAATGAGTGCATAACTAGCTAAATCCTCAAACCCATATACGGTTGGCGGTCTAGTCGCCCGGTGCTCTCTATCACGAACGAGACTGTAAGCCTACAAGCCACCTGAAACATCAGGTCCATGCTCATCATCAGACCCGTGGTCAGAATTAGGCCCGGGAGCAGCATCAGGTGTCGATGTCGGCTGCTGAATAGGCACCACCTGCATGCTGTCCACTACTGGTGGAACTGCCTCCACCTCAATCAGCTGGCCGCTAGAGATCTCCCCTACAGACTCAGAGTCAACTGCCTCAACTGACTGCCATAGCATGTGCTGCTCATCAAAGACAACATCTCTACTGATCACCATCTTTATGCGCACTGGATCCCACAACCTGTACCCCTTCACGCCTTTGGCGTAGCCGATAAAGAGACACTTCTTCGACTTCGGATCAAGTTTGGACCTCTCATCACTGGAAACATGCACATAGGTAGGACACCCAAAAATACGTAAGTGATCAAGATTAATGGGAGTACCTGTCCAAACCTCCTCTACAACTCTCCCCTCCAAGGATGCCCTCGGTGATCTGTTGATGAGATAGCACGCAATATGAATAGCCTCCGCCCAGAAACTCTTCGGCAAACCAACATTCAGAAAAAGACATCTGGCTCTCTCAGTCAACGACTTATTGAGTCTTTCAGCCATGCCATTCTGCTGTGGCGTCTTCCGCACAGAAAAATGCCTCTATATACCTTGCTCTTCACAGAACATCATAAAACCAGAGTCAGTGTATTCAGTCTCATTATCTGACCGCATGTGCTTGATTTTTCTGTCTGTCTGGTTCTCCACCTCCGCCTTCCACAGCTTGAATTTAGCAAATACATCTGATTTCTGCTTTAGAAAAAACACCCAAACTTTGCGAGAAAAATCATCAGTAAAGGTAACAAAATATCGTGCACCACCCAAAGATACCTCTCTGGTCGGACCCCAGACATCAGTATGCACATAATCAAGAATCCCCTCTGTTTTGTGCTTCCTGGTCTTGAACCGAGCACGACTCTGCTTCCCGAGAATGCAGAACTGACAAAAAGGTCCAGCTTACAACTCTGAACTCTCTCCAGAAGATGTCTCTTATGAAGCTCTGCCATTCCACGCTCACTTAGGTGACCTAAACGCATGTGCCACAACCTGGTTGCATCAGAAGTGGACTCCCCCACCGCAGCATTGCCTACAGAGGTGCATCCGGATAACAAATACAAGTTGCGTTCAGTTCTGTGAGCCATCAGCACCGTCTGGCTAGCTTTGGTCACCCGCAAAAGTTCTCGACCTTCAGACTTGATATCATAACCATTGGCCTGCAAAGTCCCTAACGAAATCAGGTTCTTCCGCAAAGTCGGAATATGCCTGACCTTATCCAATGTACGCACGCCACCTTCATCAGCCACAATTTTCACCTGTCCAATACCAGAAACAGGGCAAACAGGATCGTTTCCCATGGAAACTGCACCAGATGCAACTGGCGCGATAGTAGTAAACCATTCAAGGTGCGACGACATATGAAACGAGCAACCAGAATCAACAATCCATTCATCAGAATACTTACTAGAGAAAGCACACATCAAATCTCCATCGCTATCGTTATAAGTCTGAGCTACGTTCGCAGAACTGGACTCCCCACGTTTCATCTTCGGCTCTTGTTGATCCTTTTGCCCCGTCCTTTTCTTTTCACGGCACCCGTTCTGATAATGCCCGAGCTTCTTGCGATGATAACACTCCAATGTCTTCATGCTCTGGGAGTTGGATTTTCTCTTCTTCCAATCGCCTTTACCTTTGGTCTTCCCGCCACCTCCTTTACTCCCCTTAACAAATAGACCCTCACCCGGAGTAGCCGCTTCTCCACTCTGTTTGCGCTGCGAATGGGCAAGCAGAGTAGAAGTAATTACATCAAGGCTAATTGAGTCCTTACCATACGTCAGGGTTGTCACCAGATGGCCGTAGGAACCCGGTAACGAGCACAACAGGATCACAGCCTTGTCCTCATCATCAATCTTCACGCCCAGCCGCGCCAGGTCCGTGAGGTAAGTATTGAACAGATTGACATGCTGTTGCAGATCAGCTCCCTCTTGCATCTTCAGATTGTAGAGACGCTACTTCGCGAATAGTTTGTTCATCAGCATCTTCGACATGTACTGACCCTCCAGTTTGTCCCATATAGCCTTCGGCGTCGATAGGTCCAGGATGTGATACATCACCTCGCCCGAAACACACAACCGGATCAATCCCGCGGCTTTCTCCTGCATCTCCGTCCAGTCGGCGTCCTCCATGTTCTTCGGTTTCGCATCGTGCAGCGCCTTCTGCAAGCCCTGCTGAGCCAATAAGTCCTTAACCCTCCTCTGCCACAGTCCAAAATTACCAGATCCATCAAACCGTGTAATTTCAAACCTCGCTCCAGGATTAAGCGCCATCGTCTGATACCAATTGTTAGCACAAGCACACGCACTCACAGAAATAGAGAATCGAAACAGACAAGACACAAGACGTTGTTTACGCAGTTTGGTAACGTTGTGTCATCTACTCTGCGGCTATAGAGTAGCTATAGCTCCCGTTTATTGCTTTTTTGTGTTGTTAGGTTTACAGATGCAATATATATATATATATACAGTATAGGTAGGAAACCCTAAAATCGTACCGCGGTGGGCTTCGCCCTCGCCCCCAGCCCAGTCCAGCGGGCCTACGCTTACTCACAGCCCAGTCCACATGAGCCACACTCAACAATCAGCCATGCCATGCTATGTGGTTTATGTTGAAATATGATAAATATTTTCATTTACACCATTATATGTTTCAAAATTCTTGGCTTGTGAATCATGATTGTGTAAACCAAGATATACTAACATCTCTTTTATTTATCAGTCGATGTATGACAAATTCTAAAGTGCTTATACTCATGGGGTTTACACCGACTGTTTTCAACCAACTCCCCTTCAGCATTATGTGGGAGTTTCTGGGTTGTATTTTGTTGTGGATGTTCAGGAGCAGTTTAAGGAGGACAGCTGCAGGATAGTTTTGGAGGTGGAAAAAAAAGTCAAGCGAGTGGGAGAATCGCAAAACCAGGGAGAGGTTCAAACATTTATAAAATTATGAAGGTATGTGTTTAACTTTCTCAGGTTGCATTGTCTTATCTGTGGGCATGGATTTGTTTACTGGAGGGAGGACAGTAACTCAATTGGAACACTCATTTCCTTGTCAAGTTTATCTCTTGAATAGTGTCTGAGCATGCTTTATGTTTCTGAGTAATTCCATTGTCAAGTATCATCAATTGTCAACCCTAATTCCGATGAGTACACTTAAAGAGAACACATGCTCCTCTAATGACCACATATAACTCTATATTGAACTTGAAGAGCTGAACATGTGATCAAGAAATCATCTCACCAAATTCAGTATGAGAGAGAACCTCCCTTAGACTATGTATAATGGGGTTGTTGAATTGGGGATTAAGCAGTTGAATAGGCTTAATGAGGTAGTTGAATATGGTGTTGAATATGATTTGGATTATTCGGCGTTGAATTAATTAAACATGTTGAATGAAGATGTGGTGGGGACCATGTGTGACATATCAATATACGTCTTGTTTATTGGTTGACTGATTTTTTTTAGATTTTAATTTTTATACCAAAATTCATATTTTTTTATGCTCTATAAATACATACTCGCTTCATTTGATTTGGACACCGAAAAAAAACCTCTTTCTTCTCCATTTTAAACACTTCTTTTTAGCCAAATGAATCCCAACAATAATTCTTTTGTCTATCCAAATCTCCACAATTATCGGTTTCAAAATCAACAATTTAGCCAACAAAATACTCAAAACACTTCAAACTGTGAAGTTTGCACCAAATTTCATCATGCCTTCATCTGCTCCAAATTATAGTCCATATTATGGATCAATGATGTCACAACAACAATTCTCGACCGAGGTGCTACCGGCATTCGCAAATCATGTGCGTGCTAGATCCGAAATGCATGATTCAAACGCACATCACGCATTGCAAGCAGATCTGGTCAAACATATATGGACAAAATTCGGAATGTTTCGTGGTTAAATATATTTCTAAGTCGTTGTGTGTATTTGTTTAATAATGTCTATTTATATTTCTTGTCTTTATTTCTTGCAAGATGCAATGATATAAAATTTAAAATTGATGAAATAAAAATATTAAAAAAATAATATATATAATTTACTTTACTATTAATTTTTTTTGAATGCAAAATGATAAATTTATTAAATTGTAATTACAAAAATTAAATTATGAAGAAAATAAAAGAAGATAAATAAAAGTTGTGGGATAGGGTGTTGAATTTTATTAAACAAGATCATTGTAGAGGGTATAAGTTGAGTGTGTGTTGAATGATTAGGTGGAAGATACAGAAGATGACGTGGAGTGTTAAAAAGTGATAAAGTAGGGTGTTGAATTTTTTTTGCATTGTAGATAGTCTTATATCGACAGGTAATGTAGCAGCTTTTTGATGCAATGAAACATGTCTTTTTAATTTTCTGTAAATGTGTTAGGCTTTATCTGACAGACATTACAAAAATTGTACTAGTCTTGTCAGTTGATTGCTTGCGACTCTGGTAGGCTTGTGAGTTACAGCTTTTATTATTATTGTCGTTGACCTTTGGCTATTGCATAAAACCCTAGTCCACCGTGGCCCGAAAAACATTAGTCCTTATTATTTTTCGGGCCGAGCCTAACAAAAAAAATTAAGCTCGTCGGTGCGAAATTTATAAGGCCGGGCAGGGCTGAATCGGGCCCGCCCAAAAAAAATAAAATAAAATAAAATAATCATATTTTTTCATAAAAAATATTAAAATTAATTTTAAAAAATTAAAAATAACTACTTCGGGCCGGGCCGCGGGCTAAACGGGCCTTTTCTATCAAGCCCGAACCCAGCCCGACTCTTATCGGGTCGGGCTTTGTCGGCCAACGTGCGGGGGGGCCGGGCCAAACGGCCCACAGGCCTCGTGGGCCGTTTGATGAGGGTTAATTGCTATAGCAAGCGCCAGTAGCCATGCTGGCTCTTTTAGGGGATATGCATCGGTTGGGAAATCTATCCACATGAGAGAACGTTCTATCTCAATTTGAGAACGTTCTCTCCGCTGTCAAATGCACCGGTTGAAAGGAAGAGGAAGAACGATCTGGAGGGGGAAGAACGATCTTCAAGTCGATCTCCGCGAGCACGCCGAGGGGATCAATCTCCCGAGAAGAGAGAAGCTGCAGAGGAAAGAGAAAGTCACGTGCTTTGCACGTGACTGACATCCAAAGGCCAGATTTCAGAACGGGAAAAAGATCTGATCGGTTAGATCAGATCCAAATTTGATCTAACGGCTCAGATTGATTTCAAACGAGATTTAACTCAAAAATTATTTTAAAAAATCTAAAAAATATGAAAACATAATTTTTTGATTATCTAAAAAACACTGTAAATATACTACTCTTCTACATCAAAATTCACACAAAGTTTCAATACTTCACTCTTCTCTCATCTTTCAATCCACATATTTCATCTCTTCTCTCAAATTTTTAATATGTCGGGCAATTGGTCAATGTCCGAAGATGTTCAATTGTGCATTTAATTTTGTCGTCAATCGATCGATCCAATTATCGGCAATAGACAAAGAACCGACAAGTTGTGCGAAAAAGTTCACGCCGATTTTTAATCAAATTAGGTTATGCGTGACGATGAGGTAATTACTACTGATTCAAGATCTCAAACCACCATTATTTCTCGATTTGCTAAGTTGAAACCGAATTCATCTTATTGGACGGCATGCATTGCATATGCAAGAAGAAATCCCGAATCTGACGGTAATGTGCAAGATGAGGTAAATTATTTAATTAGCTTATGCAACATAAATATTGTTAATTAAAATTTCATTAAATATAATTTATTTTATCGTTCGAATAGATAGATACGAAAAGCTCAAACTATATACGTCGCAAAAAAGAAAAAGACATTCGTACATTTTGAATGTTAGGAACAAGTTAAGTCACATCCAACATTTGCACCTACGGAAACAATTCCTCCACCGACTTATGGAGGTGGTGCACCATTGCAAGCAACTCCTCTATCGACGTATAACCATAATGGTAGTCCGGTTATGGAAGAAGTCCACGAAGAACCGATATTTTCTACATCCGAAAGTAATCATATGAGTCCATCTAGTCCGGTGAGACCATCCGGAGTGAAGGCGACGAAAGAGGCAAGGAGAAAGGGTAAGAAAATTGTAACTTTATCTAATAATTATAGTGAAGCTTTATATGCCATTGCGGAAAATCAGAAAAAAGCATTGGCTATCCAACAAATGCAAGTGGAGCTTGCTCAAAAACAAATGGAGCATACTCACCGGATGCAAGAAAAGGCTGGCGAGTCAAGGATTATGGAAATGAATACAGAAATGATGACCCCAAAATCCAAGAAATATTTCTCAAATAGAAAGGCTAGTATTATGCAACTTTATGAGGAAGAAGAAGAGGATGTCAACAACGATAATGAAAACGATTCGTACTTTTCAGATTATTACCGTCCTCAACATGATGATTAGACGATGAACTTTATTGGGTATTTATTTTAATGTAATGTCATTTTAATTTTAATTTGATGTTCGAATAATTTAAGTTGTCCTTAATTGATGTACTTAAAAAAATTAATTTATCAAAAATAAAAATTATTAAAAAAATATGAATAGTAATAGTATCTCCTCGAGATATTTATGGGTGCACAAAATATGTAGATTGTTATTACTGTTTGATGAATAGTAATAGGAATTTCTTCTCGAGATATTCCTCATCGAGGTAGAAATTCCTCAACGGTCCGGATGCCCTTATGTAGATAGTTACAACTATTCATCTTTTTATATTCTAAGTTTATGATTTTTTATTTTTACAAATTTTCTTTAGGTAAAAATAAGTCGTTTTGATGTCGATGTAGCTGATTTAAATGTATTAAAGAATAATATATATCTGATTTCAATATTCATTTGAATTATAATGGGATTAGATTACGAAAGTAATAATGAGAGTGAAATCTCAGAGATTAAGAGTGTTATTAGGAAACAAATGATTTGAAGTTTTTTGGTGTTGCCATTATGAAGCGTGTGGCATTTCGGAATCAACGAAATACTAGGGGATAAAAAGACAAGAATTCGCAAATTAAGAACTGTTTTGATAAATTTGGTAATTTATTGACTCTATTCTTAAGCCTAAGAAACTTTTCAATTTTTTGTCTTTTTGTTTTATTTTAATTTGGGGCGTTCATGTAACTTAAAGTCAATCAATTTTTCCCCTACTGATTCTGTAAGCACATGTCTTATATTTCTCATACTCAACCCGGATCAACTTGGATCTATACTTGTAAATCACAATTCTGTTATCAAATATAAGATAGCAATTGTGACAATTTTCTCTTCCTTTGTATTGATCTCATATTAAGGTCTTTCATGAGTATGAATTATAATGCATTTCATATGGATTCGACAATTTTATATTTGATATGCACTTTAATGATAACACATATGCACTATAATCAGGAAAAGGAAAGATTAGGAACCAAAGCCCTAATATATACGTTGATTTTCATTCACTTGTGAAACTCAAAAAACACAAACATGCAGATAAAATGGATGAACAGCCAGCCAAAATAATTGCATTTATTGTATATGAATTTCATATGCACGTTATGAGTTGTATTTTGCATATGCACTTTAATGATAATATGCACTGTAGAAACAATAATATTGATTCATTTGAAAGTTATGAGAAGTAAGTAGTTATTTTGGTGGGCAAGTGTAAGTACACTGGCACGTGACATTAGTAATGCATTCTCCTCCTTGAGGGTTACTTTTGCTAAAGAATTGATTACATTGAGCAGTACAGTCTGCCGGAACGCATGGCGGACGCACGTGAAGATGGCCACTGCATATACCGCCGGCTACGCCGCCTACATTTAGGATCAGGAAGCACACAGCAAGAGCCGCTGCTGCCAACAAAACATTGTTGTTTCTCTTCTTCTTCATGATATTCTTCGATGATGCTGATGCTGGGAGTGGCGTGCACAAAAGCCACTTAAATAGCTAGCTTCCAAGACTTGTAGAGTAACTTTTATCAAATAAATTCAAAGATTTTTTTCTTTAATTAAATTAAAGATTTTGACAATCGTCAAATATTTGCATTCAATATAATGATTCTCGAATAACACAGAATAAATGGAATAATATTGTTAAAATGGGACCAATCTAGGCCCCGGAAAATAGAAAATTCTGGTCCGGCTCGGCCCAAAAAATAAAGGTCCTTTATTGTTTTTCGGGTCGGGCCATATCAAAAAAATAAGCCTGTGGGCCGTCCGTCGGTCCGAAATTTATGAGGCCGGACCGGCCGAATCGGGCCGGCCCGAAAAATAATTGAAAAAAATTGAAAAAATCACATAAAAATATTAAAATTAATTTAAATAAAAATAAAAAATATTAAAATTATTTATTTCGGGCCGGGCCGCGGGCTTTTATTATTAGGCCCGAACCCGGCCCAGCCCTCATCGGGCTGAGCTTTGTCGGGCCTATGTCCGGACCGGGTCGGTGGGTCAAAATTGGGCCCACGGGCCTCGTGGGCTGTTTGCTGAGGGCTAGACCAATCGGTCCATTTCTTAGTTCATTAATTTGACATGACAATGTGAATTGTCTGATTGATATCATTACTTAATCATCTAACATACCGCCTTCACTTTTAAATATTATTTTAGGTTGTTGGGGACATATTATTACAATATTATAGTAGATTAAAGTGGCCTTGAATAAATTGTAATTTCTTCTATTAAAATTAAAACTGGCTAAAAATAAATGAGATTATTTGTGTATTGATTAAATATATGTTTACTATTTACCCTGTAATTAAAACTTTAATTTATTTTGTTGTGCATTGTTTGCCAAATGTGTTATTAGAAATTTATATCATTATATTCATAGGTAAAAATAAAAGAAGAAGGTAAGCAGGTAGACAAGGCCCGGGAATGATCCAGGTTCGAATCCTTTATAAAATATGAAATTTTTGTGCTGCTAGTGAAGAGTTACAGCGGTTGCTGTAGCATTTTTTGTATCACTTTTACAGAACTTGTTTCTCTGGCCGAACTTGACAGACACAAGGCACTTTGTTTACCCAATTCGGCAACTGCCTACGTCTGGGGAGGACAACTCTTGGTCTTCAAGGCTTCACTATATCAGTTAGAGTCCAATGGATTCCAAAACTACGCCATGCTAGTTTAACCACTACTACTAATCTAGATCCACCTCAGCTCAATCTGATCACACAGATTAGCTCGCAAACGGATCCCACAAACTCGCTTCCTACTACCTACACTCTTCCTATAACAAATAGCTACAGTCATGACTCACAGACTTAGTCTATCCTATTACAATGTGCAGTAGACAGAATGCTATAACAATTTCTGTACAAAAATTGTTGTAGCTTTTGTAGACGACTTATCTAGCACTCTTTGTCAGTCTCTCTCTGAGTTCCACTAACTCAAAATCTGCTCCCCCTCGATCAATGCTTGTCTGTCACTATCAAGAAGAGTCACTCAGCTCCTCAACACGCTGTAACAACACCTGTCTGTAGCTGTTTTCCGAAGACGCTGATTGATCCTTCAACGAGCCACGGTCCAGTTGAGTTTGGTGGATCAATGATCGATCAAATTCAGCTAGTTCGGATCTCTCTTTGCGCTCAACACAACTCTACAATTAAGCCTTCTGCGACTGTCTCTCATTGTGTGTATTCTGTCTTCGATTGATTAATTGATCTGCCTTTGCACTGTTCTTATAAATTCATCAATGATCAGCTTTTGAAAATCCTAATTACCTTAGGATTCTTAGAACAACTCAGCATCACTTGAACCTTCTCTTAGATTCTTGCGGAGTTGTTGAGGTTTTGTTTCCTAATTGGAATTTATAAAATTTATCTTTCTTGAATTATTCCGACCTCGTGATGACGTTTGCTGATCACTTGAGGGCGTTTGCAAAGCTCCCTAAGCTTTCGCGACACCTGCAGCACCTCGCCGAACTCTCTCCGTGCAGCTTAAAGATGATCGGTCATTCTGCTCTAGCTTCAAATCATCACAGGTTGCTATAGCAGTTTCTATCATTTATCTTTTGCCCAGCTTGCCTCAGCTTTTGTGGTCCACAGAGTGGTATAACACTTTCTTGTGTTTGTCGCTATACTTTGTTGTTGTTTTGTCAATCTAAAGATTGTGCACCAGCTACGATCTTTAGGGAGTGTTGTAGCAACTTCTTGTCGCTGTTTTGTCAAAGATGTCATACCTCAATAAATAAATTATCCTTCGTTGAGCCTGTCATGCACATTATGTGGTAGCACCTATTTAGCGTACTTTGCAAGCTACTTTTATACCCGAGAGTTTATGTAGTACTCGTGAGCAACACAGCTGAAACTCCCCCTTCATAAAAAAAATGGAGGAAGTAATAGCTTTTGATGATCAAAACTATTTTTATTTATTGTTATATTTAAATTGGATGCACTGAATCTTATTCAGAGATGTGATTTATTTCTTTTGCCCGATTTTAATCTAACATTTGACTTCCTTTGTATTGTTTTAGGTCAAAATTTGTCAAATAGAGGTTTTGAAGTTCGTTCGAAACAAAATAAGGCATTGTGCGATGATTTGGACAAAAATAAGCACTAATAGGACAGATTGACATATTCATCTTTGAAGGCGTTCCGAAAATACATGGAATGTCTAGTGGAAATGAAAAATATCTTATTGGAAGGGTAACTCAAAGGCCTATAACTTTTGTAGTTTACGCAAAGATTAAATTCGAAAGTTAAGAAGGTTAAATGAGCAGGTAATGTCACACTAGCAGGGCAATATGCAAACGAAGTTTGGCCGTTATTGTAAGAAATGTTATTTTTACAACAAACGGAGTTTTGAAGTCCGAACCGACGGAGAGACATAAAATGTCATTTCAATCACTAAATGGCCTAAATCGTGAGAAATTCTAATTTTGTTAGAATTTAAGCCCAATTTTACTATAAATAAAAACTTAGAGACATAAAATCAGTATTTTGAATTTCGACAAATTTGACCTAATTTCTGAATGAAGAGGGAAAAGACGGTTCAAAGCAACAAGAAGATTAAAGATCCAAAGGCGTCTTTGTACATAAGACTTCTTCTTTACATTTTGTTTCCTTATCTTTAATTTATGTGTATATTCTTTTGTATCACCTTGAATAGCGAGTAATCGTCTTACCCCGGAATCATACCGATTCTGTGTTGTACCTAACTATTTTTATGCGGTCAAATTTAATTTTCACAAAAAATCATATTATGCATTCAATTCTACATGCATATGCTATGTTCTATGTGAAGACGTTGTAAGAAAGCTTATATTAAAAACAAGTATCATCATAGTTGAGGTAATTAATCAGAACGACGTACAAGTGATACTAATTATATTAGCTACACTGGTAGTATATAGTTTGGTACTATAGTTTAATTTACATGCATTGAGAAACGTATGACCATATTTATAATTATTCAGCATGTATATAATCAATTCCATAAATGAATCACACTGAATTAGTCAAATCATAAGCGACTTAACAATGGTGTATGACAAAATAAATCTTTGTAAACATGCTAATGTATTTGAAAATTATTTAACTTGTCATTATGCTCATTTAGGTGAAATAAGTTTAACAAATTTCAAATATAATTTACAATAATTTTAAATAGATCGGCAGTTAAGACACTCTTTGAACCTTCCCTAGTAAAGACATTGTATATTTACCGACTATTCAGTAGATGCAATGTACTTGACATGTTAGTTGTTTCGGTTAAAAATATCACCTATCCCCACAGACATTTCTTGACACAAGTTTAGTTCTCATGTTAATTGTTATTTTGACCTTGAACATTTGTGTGGCCCTGCAAGAATTTTTACATAATTAATCTATATTAATTTATTTCTCTTTGGAAGCGACCTCATTGCTCTCTCACATAAGTGATTCTCTACACCAAGTAATCTCTTACTACTTATTCAAAATCTCAACATCCAAATCGCATTAAAAGCTAAAAACTTATCATGCGGGAGTTAATATTTATTCAAAGAAATAGGATAAGGATTCTCCCACACATCGACATCACTAGTCTCAATAATTAGGTTGTCATATTGAACCAAGATTTTAGGACCTCTAGTAAATATTGTTGGATTTACATTACCTTGATTTAATTTATCCAAAAGCTTTAGTCTCATTCTTCTATACGTCTACTTTTCCATATTTAATTCTTTGGTTAATGGATCTGTTATATTCTCTTTGTGATTTTTATAAACAATCTGATAAGAGAAGTTGTCTAATGATATTGTGTCAATAATATATATGTATAGAATTATATATCACATTGGGTACCCTTCTATTGCATATTGTTTTTCGGTGCATAAATATATTGGTGACACAGATATTGCGAAATTTGGAATATCCTCATAAAGTTCTTTAACCATGCAGCCTTTTGTTACACTTATCCAGTGGAGCAAACAGAGCTTCCATCGCGGATATAGTTAATCCCCGATTAATCTCTAAAGCCTCGCTCCGTTTTATAATGTTGCTCCGTATAAATTCTATGCATTATCTTATCTGAGATAGGGGGATACTTCAGGGATGCTTCATGATGTTATTTTTTTTCAATGTATATTAACTAAAATTTCTTTATTGGCACAAAAAAAAGATTAATGTATAACTAAGACAAAGATGACGATAAATTAACAATTAATACTTGACAAAATTAGTTAAACTAAGTAGCATTAAAATAAAATAAAAAATTTGTTTCCAATAGTATAGAGCTCCGACTTTCTGTTCAATAGCGGTCCATGAATTCGTACCATTCTAACATCATTTCATATATCCAAAAAAAAATGCGCTCAAAAACAAATTTTTTTACAATGCCTTAGTTTCAAAATTTCCTTCCTTTTTATCCCACTTTTTAAAATTAGTAGTCGTAAATTACATTTGATATTGTATCATAACTGAGATGTGCATCTATATAAATTTAAAAACTTAAAAAGTAATGGGTCATGTGCACTTAATTTCTTGACCCAAATTATATGTGTGGTCTTAACACTTGATCGCTAAATCAGCCTTTCAAATGTGATAACAGTTAACTAGAACTCTAAGGGCATCCGCACACGTTTTCTCCAGGAGAAATTTCTCGAGGAGCAATTTCTATTACTATTCATTAAATAATAACAACATTCTGCATAATTTATGCACCCATGACATTTTCTGTGAAAAATTTCTCTTACTATTCACAAAATAAAATATAATTTTTGAAGTTGATATTTAATTTTTTTTTGAAATGTTAGTGAATTATTGATACATATTGTGACAAGATATTTGTCCAGTTATAACAAAACAAGTTGCAAATGATTTGAAAAGTTTCAGAACCTAATCGTCGCGACGAGAATGATAGTAATTTAAAAAGTACTCGTTATGGTCGTTCCTTCTTCATTGTTGTCTTCATCTTCCTCTTCCTCGTACTGTCGAAGAATTGCAGCCTTCCTCTTTGAAAAGTATTTCTTGGACTTTGGGGTCATTAACTCCGTATTCATTTGCATAATCCTTGTGTCCTCCGCCTTTTTTCTTACATTTGCATCGTGTTCTTGCATTTTGTGGGTATGCTCCATTTGCTTTTGAGCAAGCTCGATTTGCTTTTGTTGAATAGCCAATTATTTTGTTTGGTTGTTCGTAATTGTTTGCAAAGTATCATTATAGTTCTTAGTTGAACTTGCAATCTGTTTACCTTTTCTTCTTGCTTCTTTAGCCGCTTTTACTCCCGGCGGTCTTATCGGACTAGATGAACTTCTAGGATTGCTTTCGGGAGTAGAAAATTCCGGATCTTCAAAGGTAGGGTTCACATTTATTTCATTTGCATGCACTTCTTCAGTGGAAGGACTACCTTCATAAGCGTAATTTGGTGGAGGAATGGGTTGGGTAGGCGCAAATGTTTGATGCGTCATAACTTGGTCCCAACATTCAAAAGTGTGTGAATTTTTTCTTTTGGTTCGCAACGTACATGGTTTGAGCTTTGCCAATCTATATATTAAAAATATATGTTAAAGATGCTGAAGCTTTAAACAACTACACAAATATTTTATTCAAAAACATACTTCATCTAACAAATTGCCACCAGATTCCGGATTTCTCCTTGCATGGGAAATACATGCACCTCACAAAATCAATTGGGCTTCAACTTCGACCATCGAGAGCTTAGTGCCGACTGAGATCTTAATTCAGCGGACAGAAGTACTTCATTCTCACCCAATGTCCAATTTGCACAAAAATCAGCGTGAATTTTTCACACAATCTATCATTTCTTTGTTTGTTGCCGGAAATCGGATTGACGGATTGCCGACAATAAGATATGCACAATTGCACATCTTCAGGCATACACCAATGAATTGGGCGCTCATTGTTGAAAAGAAAAATCAAACTTTGAGTGATAATATGAGAGAGAAGCAAAAATAAGTTGTTGTGAAGTTTTGGTATACATTGATGTTCATAGGAGAGTCCAATTTATAGCAAAAAATTGAAGTTCAAAAATATAAATTTTTTTTTACTTTTTAAAATTTTTTTCAAATTTTTTTAAATGTTTCCGTTGGTAATTATTATGGTCCGTTAGGTCAGATCTAGATCTGATCTAACGGACGAAAATTTTAGATCGTTGCAATCGGCCCAGCGAAAGACCAGGACGAAGGAACAGAAGTAGGAGGAGAAGACGAGGACAAGGAGAAGGCGTCGGGAGAGGGAGGGGAGTCGAGAGAAAGAGGCGGAGCGAGAGAAGAAGAGAAGCCAAACGGTCGCACGCTCGGGATCTGACGCACCCATCAATTTCTCCTCCGCGTCCTCCAGCACTCGACCGGTGCATATGCTCTAAAAGAACATAATACTCTTGAAAAGTGGCTCTGTATTGCACTTGAATGTTTCCAATGATTTGATTGGACTGGATTTTTCTATCATACACTTCCACCTCCTTAATAGACGGTGAAAATTATTTCAATCCTATGACTAATTTGAAGAAGTATGTTGAGGATTTTGCATCAAAGATGTCTAGGTAAGATGGATTGAGGTTGTATTGCACTTGAATGTTTACCATTTTTTTTAAAAAGAAATTTTTTATTTATTTTTTCTATTCTACCCCATAACTCTCACAAGAGTCCCTGCTTTCTGAGATGTTTGACGTTTTTTTTTGCCACCCCGCCCTGCACTTGAATGCTTATAATTACTTGAATGATTTGGTTAGACTCGATTTCCCTATTTATACACTTCCACCTTCTTAATAGACGGTGAAAATTATTTCAATCCTATGACTATTAAGCCTTCGGCGGGTCTTCCAGGCCTGCCAGATGAGCTAAAGATGATGATAGGGTTGAAGCTACCTCAAAGGCTATGACGAGATTGAGATGCTGTTGCAAGGAGTTTGACAAAACCTTTACTGCTGACAAGTTGTGGATGAAGAAGTGTATTGAGGATTTTGCATCAATGATGTCTAGGTAAGATGGGTTGAGGTTGGGCGGGGAGTTTGAGCTGCACTTGCAGGTTGCGCATTTTGTTTTAGCCCCTTATATATTCAAACTTAACTTCCAAAAAATAATATTGTACCAACTCCCCAGAACTGCCATTGGATACAAGCATACATGTGTGTGGTTCAGGTGACTGAGATGCATCGTCGATGGAGCTTTGCGGAGAAGCAGAGCAGAAGAGCGACGGGAAGGAGAGAAGAAGGAGCGGAAGACAGAGAGGAGAGAAGCTGATGCACGATTTTAATTCCGGAACAAAACATCTACTCGCATTAGCGGTTACCGTTCCTAATGAGTAGTGTTTGTCATGATATCGAACCTTAGTAGCCTCTGTGATTTTTGAACGTCAAACCGATTGACATGTTATTTATTTTTCTATGTTGATGCAAAGTAGAGGCTGATTTGGCTTTTTATTGATCTAGCAGATCAAGCCGCCTCTAAGAATAGCAGTTTAACTAAAAACTGATGTCGAACAGATAGTAGAAGTAGCGATTTATTTCAGATATGAAAATATGAAATGTTTTCAAAATTTATATAACAGAAAAGGGAGCAAGTTATGAACCAATGATTTAGGGCAGAAAAGGAAGCATGTTATATGGCAGAATTTTGGGGCAAGTAATTCAAATGTTATCGTAGAGAAAATAGTCTGCCTGCGTACACTTGAATTCTCAAGCACATTCGATGATCTGCATATATTTGCAAGTGGTTCATTTCCCGGAGATAAGTCAAATGAGCAAATACAGTTGAAAACTGAGCTTGCAAAACCATTGCAGCAACTAAAAGAAAGTGCAAGAAGAATAGCTGAGGTCCTATATGATCTTCACCTTGATTATAGATAAGCTCCATTTTTTGTATGAATACCGGAGCCAGGTTTTGTACATTGTTAATGAATACCAGTGCCGCGCTGCTTCATTAGGATAATGCGTAATGGCCTATACAAGCAAGCCCTCTGATTCCATCCCACCGAGACATCAGTGAGGCTTTGGATGACACTTAAGATCCATGACTTTCTGAATCTTCGGTAATTGAACTTGTCCGAGATATCTTTTCTGTTTCAGCACTCTAGAGGATAGGAAATCCCAACCAGCCAGCCACAGTTATAACGCACAGCATATATTGCTGAAAAGTTGTACCAAATTCTATTAGAGAGGTACTGAAGGTGCTGCAGGCGGTTGGAAGCAAAGCACCTACAAATATGACCAAGGAATGAGAAGGATGCAAGCCGGAAATTCCTACTTCTACTCCTCTCATTCTCCCTATCCTGCTTGTATCACCGCATTCTCCTCCAAGTCTTTCCCCTGGACTGCATCACATTCCCTGTATGACAAGAAAACAAATTTATCCAGGTTAAATATGAGTCTCAATCAAACCTATTTTTTTGCTTATTAAAAGCATGAAAATTTTTTTAATGAAGAATCTTTGCTACTTGTTGAGCTGGATACTCGAGCTCCATCATTCTCCTCGGATGAACTACTTCATTCTATAAGATTCCACACAATGATAATGGAACATTCAATTTGATACCTCTTGAAGTTAGGTTTAGTTTGAAACTTTAGTATGATTCAGAGACACCCTTACCATGTAGTTCTGGGTTGTGAATGTCCTTAAATCCTTCTGTAGCAGGGTCATGACGATGGCAAGAAGTAGCAGACTCTTTCTGTGAATGATAGTCATAATAATTGACCATGTTCTTGTTTATGGAGTCTGCAGAAAGTCTTCTATTACCAAGGCTTTTGTAGAACGAGATGAAGGTGCTGTCGGTGCTAGGCCTTTCAGAGTGAATTACAGAAATATCACCTTCTTGGAAAGAGAACTCGTCAGGTCGAGTTGTGCTTGAAATTCTACTTATGGGTGCCGAGACTGGTGGAGAGACGGGAACAGAAGTGGGTATTGACCTGTCAAAATTCAAGGCATTATTTTCTTAATTCTCATATGTCGAAACACCAAAACGGGTAGAAATAACCCGATATTATGAAAACATTTAATCATGTGTTTAGGGTTCATGTACCAAACACTTTTCAATAAACGTTAATCCCATGCTATATAAAAACTTACCAATCACGGTCAGGTGCATCACGTTCGGGTGAGATTGTTTCTTCCGGAACGACAGGATAATAAAGGGGGACAAAAGGAGGAACTGCAGATCTTGAGTTCTTGATTCTTCCATTACAAATCCCGTATATATTGCAGAAACTCGGTATATTCCTTTCTAAGTGTGTCTGAACATCTGCACCTCTAAAAATCCTGCCAATGATAGTGAGGCAGCAGAACTCCATCAGATACAAGTATACTTCTGAATAAATTATAGTAATGTGGCTCGGTGATTTGTTTGACTGCATACCTAGCAACCCAATGCCTCGTGACTCTGCCAAGAACAAAAGTCTCAACACCATAAAAGGAAATAAACTTCCTCAACGCAGCCGTGACATCTGCGTGTTGAAGAATAACTGGCTCACATTCCACCTGTTTCGAAAATGATGATAACAACATAACTCCATGTTTTTGTTGATAAAAGCTGTTAAGTACCAATAAACTTGAAGTAAAAAGAATTCACTTTATTTATTTGAATATCAGTTGCAATCGGAAAACGTAATCCACAGCTTGATTCAAAACAAGAACTAACACATGATTAAACCGCCGGACATTAGGATACCTGTCTCATCAGGCAAAAGCATATATAGGGAGTTAATATATCCATTGCTTTCTCATCCGGTTCTCTCCTGATTTCAAGCTCATTGTTCCCATCTACATGAAGAAAAAAAGGATTCCCAAATCATTATTTTTTTTCATGCATATGCAAAATTTTCTAAATAGTAAAGGAAACCCTTACATGGAGGAAGAGATTGTGATCTGCTACAATCGACATGCACTAGCATAACATTTTGTCCTTGGGCGACAACATGATCAATTGCCCATCTAAGAGCCTCACGGCTACTCCTGCTGCATTTATCAACCGCCACCACCACTGATTTCTCTCTCCTCACGCCCTGAACATTTTCTCCAACAACACTCGCCATACTCCCCAATTTTCACTACACCATAAAACCAACCCGATCAAATAAATCTCAAAACCCTACCTAATTCGCCAGTCCGACGCATTCCGAAATGAATTCACATGCCGATTCACGCCTTACCAGTCGATTCACGCATTCGTCGTCGTCGTTGTTTTTGACGAAACGGCGAAACTCATCGAAGTGGAGGATCGAAAGCCAACGAGGATATGGATAATTATATATGATAGAGATGAACGCTGAGGCAGTTGAAACGGGTACAAGAGTTTCCTGGTAGCTGGTGAACGTAGCAGCTCCATTGTTGTTGGGCACAGCGGTTGATTGTGCTTTTGCTCGCTGTCAATGGCGACCTTCTTCTAAACATTTTACAGTAGTTCTGTGCTGTGAATTTTGCAATTGAGTCCTTAAGGTTTTTAGTATTTACAATTGGTTGGTCTTTTTTATTTTCTTTCTGTTACTGTCAGTGTAACTGACAAGGATGTTGGATGATTTTAGTTATTTTGGATGTGTTTGTTTGGGTTGGAATTATCTGATCACAACTTGTGGGGATTTTACGCTGATAAAACTGTCGGGGACAGATGAGGAAAATTGAGACATTAGTGTATTATAGGTAAAACCCGCAAAACATACTTATGTTGTGCAGCACTCACAAAATTACAAGTAGGACACAATGGCATTTTTATGAACAAATGGATAAATGGAGATTCTAATCCCTCTTTATATTTTGTTTTATAACATCTTATTTTATATAAATAAATTTTAAAGGGCCAAATCAAGCTTCATTCAAACCTTTATTTATTTTATTTTGGAGTTTAAAATTATTAGCGTTGCTGGTGATTTATATTAACAGGTTGTTATAGCAACCTCTAGGTTACTTTGCGGAATTTCTATACTAAAGAACCTTGACAAACGCACAAGCTTTGGTTACCCAATTCGGCAACAGCCTACGTCTTGGGATGACTTCTCTTAAGTTTTCAAGATTCTACTAAGCACGGTTTCTAGTACAAGGATACTATAATTCAACCTACGCTAGTCTAACCTTTACTTCTAATCTAACTCGAATCTATGCTCAGTCTGATCGAAGAGACTAGCTTACACAATCTACACCAATAAAAGATATTACAGATCTGAACACACAGACTTAGCTTATACTAATACAATGTGTAACAGGAAAATGCTATAGCAACTTACTACGTTAAGTTGTTCTAGTTTCTGTCCACCCACTCTCTGCTGAACAGTCAAACTTCCATGAGTGTTCCGGACTCTGGCGATGCTCCCCCTCATCAATGACCTTTTGTCAATATCTGAAAACTCTACTTTGACAGTCCGCGACAGCTCCTCTTCGCAACTATGCTCCAAAGCAAATACTTGATCTTTCAACGAGACAATGCTCTAAGTTGAAGTTCTTAGATTAGACACCTCTGGTTGTGATCTTCTCTCAGCTCACCCATAACTCCGCGCTTTAGCCTTTGGCTTTTGCTCTTTGCTTATGCATATATCTCTTTTGTTGTGCTTGTCTGTTTGATGTGCTGCACTCCCTTATATAGCCGTAGCGATCAAACAAACATAATAATCCTAATTCTTTTAGGATTCACAAATCTTTCCAACCATCTATGCACATTGAATCTTCTCCTAGATTTTTATAAGTTTTTTGAGAATTGATTCCCTTAAATCAATTTGGAAGCTTATCTTCTTCCAATCACTTGGGGAAGGCTTCTGATCAACTGCGACTTCCTGACGAGTTGCGACGCCGGTAGCAGCCCACCGGATGCCATCTTTAAGGACATTAAGTCACCCTAAAGTGAGAATGTTGAAAGCTTGCACTTAACTAGAAGTTTGAATGTACTTCATATTCATTATGCTTTAAAGTGATGGATGTTCCCTAAGAAAATCCCTCTTATAAAAGGAGAATCATCCCATCTAACACACAAGCATCAATGACTCTCTCTTTGAGTTCTAGTAGCCACCTTTGTTTTATCACAATTTCTTTTGTTCTTGATCATCTCTTGAGCATTTTAAATTTAAATTCGGTAATATTCTAACGTACTCTTCAATTCGCCAATTAAACTTATTTGTGTCAGAATAGTTATTCATACAGTTATGTATTCTGGGAAGCGATTGCCAACAACACAACACATAAAGGGAAGCCAATGACATTTTATAGATATCTTCAAACAACCTCAACTCTTGATTAATATTGCTTGTTCTACTCATTTGTCTTACATTGTGCAACTCAATTGTAGTGGATAGTGTTTCAAAAAATCTATAGTATTTATTTTGTCACAATTTGTCTAAAATAGTTTCATATTATGGCACCAAGACGTATATGTCACTGAATTAAAATAATAAAGAGTTGCATGTTCAACTTTATTCACTTATGCTCCCCAAAAATTTAAGGGGTGAAAAAAATATTTGAAGGAAAATAATTTTTTATATTTAATTTGTCATGAAAAATAAAAATAAAAGAACACATTGTAAAATTTTTCATATTCATTTCATTTTTTTCGCTTAATTTTTCAAGATCCAAATAGAAAATAGTATTCGACTTGATAATATAATAAGTTAATCTTAAAAAACAAGAAATTGGGCCTTTCTTGGGCCGCAGTCCACAATTTTGCCGTAATACGTTGAAGCCGTCACGTTGCTGAAAAAAGTGTACTCCGCTAAAGACATTCAAACCCTAATTCACAAAACCCTTTCCGACGTTGTCGCTCTGAATCGTGTATGCTCCAGAAACAGAGCGCGACCACAACCGCAACCGCAACCGCCAGCCCGTTATCGTCCTTGCTCTCCCTCGTGCCTCGTTCAGTCGTTCTCGCCAGGCTCAACATGACTGCTACTAATGTTGTGTCTGCTAATGGGACAACAGCTACCAAGCTTGATAAGAAGATATTGCTCCAGTCGATATATCGGTATTTGAAGTCTAACGGGTTTTCCAAAACTGTTAAGAAGCTCAAGTCTGAAGCGAAATTGGATGAGGTTTGGTCATGCTGTGTTTTGTAATTGTATCTCTCTCTTCATTTACTGTTTTTTTTGGGGTGTGAATTGGAACTGGCCTTAGAAGTTGTTTCAACGTGGATGTATGTTGTATGATTGATTCAATGTTAATTGGAATAAATGGAGAGTGTTGTTTGCGCGAAGGTTATATACTAGTGTGATTTGTGAAGCTGATATTTGCTGTCAGAACTTTGTAATGGAGAAGCTATGTTTTGCCTTGATTTTATGGGATACAAAGTTTCATTTTGTTACCAAAATGTTTATTCTTCTTTTTGATGCACTTCTTTCACATGGAGTTCTAACGAGGAGTAGCAAGTGCTCTGAAATGTGTGTCGAAGGACATGTAAAGCTGCTAAGAAAAATACTACATCTGGCATTCCTTAAATTAATGTTGGACACTCTGCATTAACTTTAAAGTGTATTTGCGATTGCAGTCTGATTGTTATTTGTTTGATGGAAGTATACAAATTTGCAGTCTCATAAAAAGTTCACTTTCTGAGTAATTTTAGTGCCTGTGGTATTGAGGGTGAGAAATGAAATGCTAGTGACTTTTTGTTTAGGTCTTGCACAGCCTATGCTTTCTTCTTCCGCACCACTGCTTCTTTTTTTTGTTGGTTTTTGTATATATATCTTTTGTTGTTTCACGTGTACCCTGTGTCAATGTAGGATGAGCTTACGGATACCCTTATACTGGATTTGGAAGAGATATGCTCCAAGCATTTAGAGACACGGTGAGTAATTGAAGGCTCTGACGTCATTGGAGAGAATAACATAATTCTTTTGATTGAGAAGAGTGGAAATTATTTATTTCCAAAATCTCTAATTTAGTTTTGAAATGAAGTATCTATATTGAGTACATCTGTTCCTCTTAGACAGCATAGTACAAGTTTTGTACTACAGTTCTATATGCACATACTTTTTATAACCTTTTAAGTCTGGGTTTCATTTATTTATTTATTTTTGCTTGTATAAATGCAGCACTCATGCCACAGAGGCTTCTCGTAAATCTGACCAAGGTGAAGTGCTTTTGTTTCAAGCAGTTCTATACTTTCTCTTTTTTTTTCACAGAAGTTCGGTAGTCATGTTTACCACCTTGTTGTGTGAGTGTTCATTAGGACATTTGGTAGTCTGAACTTGACTGCTGCTGCTTTCCTGATGATTAGCTTGTGCTGTATCTCAATGGCAGATCTGAAAAGCAATGGAAACACTCAAATTTTTAATGTAGAGGTATCTGGCATTGAAAAGGTTTCCAAGAAAAAGAAAAAAGTCAAGAGCAGTGGTGATGCTGGGGTTGAAGATGAGCCTGGCTTAAAGTCTGTTACAACACCAAAAACTGAAGTTGATCATGAACCTGAAGAAAAAACTAAAGCAAAAAAGAAAAGCAAAAAATCCGTTGACACAAGTAATCAAGAAGTAAAGGCTGAAGATAATGCACGTAAAGGTGAAAGTGAAACTGATACTGAGAAAGCAGAGAAAAAGAATAAACACCAAACAACAGCAGATGTTTCAACTGAGAATGATGAGAAAAATTATAGTGATGCTGCATCAGAGAAACATCAAAAATCTAAAAACAAAAACAAAAAGAAGGCAGATAATGACGTGGAGGACACACCAACAAACACCAAGGAATCCAAGAAAAGGAAGCGAGTCTCTGCTGAAGGTGACACTGATAAGGTTGTTGATGTCACACCTGATTATGAATCCAATCACATCAAGACAGGGGAAGCGATGGAAGAAGAATATGCTGCTAAGAAGTCAGTAGCTAAACCTGGTGACACAAATCACATTGATGAGGTAACAAATGCAAACAATGGAGATAAATTGTCTGGTCGGAAAATTGCAAAGAAGCCACGAAATGGATCTGCTGAGGTATGTGCATTAACTGGTAATCGTGTATATGCTCTACTTTTTAGTTTTCACCAGCTTTAAAAGTGTCACTGAAAGTTCTTCATGGATTCTTATCTTATGATTGACATGCGGAACACTGCTGTTTTGCGTAGTTACATGTATTCTTGTTGTCTCCGTGTGTTTGGTCATTTCTGTTTACTTCTGGACCGTGCTTTATTTCACCTTGGCTTGACCCATGATATTTGATCCATCATTCACTAATCTTGTATAGTATCTTTTGTTCATCAAAGGTATCCATCCTTGCTGGTTTCAATTACTTCGGGATATAGTTTAAGTTAAATTGATGTTTCTTCAGATATCTGAAATGTTGTTTTTGGTGCCTCAATTTTATTCCCGAAGCATGTGTTGCCTTTTAGTGCCCTTTTTGAATATTTCACCTTTTATTGTTCTTTATGTTATCACTATGAAACAGTCTTAAGATTCTTAATATATGCTGCTTTTACTCCCACCTCAATTTTATACTTCCCAATATATTATTCTATACTGTTTAGTATGTTATTGATGTTGATTCTATATGCATATTGGCTGCATGTATTTAAACATTGGAATTGTATTTTGTATTTCGCAGCCGACAACAGTCAAAGCATTTCAGCGTGTTAAAGTTGATGAAGTAGTAATTACAGATGAAAGGTTAAAGGATAATTCATATTGGGCAAAGGTATCAACATCATACTTTTATATGACATCTTTCCTCTCAGATACGATATGTGAGATATTGATTTACTTGTGTATTTTGTGTAGGATGGTGCGGAATCTGGTTATGGTGCAAAAGCACAAGAAATTCTTGGTCAAGTTAGGGGGAAGTGAGTTTTGTTTTGACTCATTTGTTTTCCTGCACCCTCTGTAGTTAGTGGATATGTGTTTCATTTTGATTCTTTGTTGTGTTATGTCCTGATAGGTCATTCAAAATATTCTCCAAGACTCCTTATCATAAAACTTAAAAGAGTCGATAACTGTGCTTTTAGTATGATTTTTCCTGTTGTGTTGTCTAATGACATACTGACTTAATCCTTTCAATGCGCCTCTGTTATACATGCTGCCTTGATTATTAACAGCTTGATTGGGCTTTGCTGCATCAAGCTACTGTGTTTGGCGAATTTGGTCCATATAGATAATAGTTTTGTTATCAAAAGAATCAATAAGTATCATACGGCTACATAAATATATCAATGTTTGAGTTTGTCTCTCTCATTCAGGGACTTCCGGCACGAGAAAACGAAGAAAAAACGTGGAAGCTACAGAGGAGGGCAGATTGATTTTGACTCCCACTCCATTAAGTTCGACAACTCAGATGATGAGTGATTACCTACCCTTGGATAAGCTGATTCATCTTTTCAACAGGTTAACTCACAATCAATATGGTTATGGCCGGCTGCTCTTAATATGTTATTTGGTCACATCGTCTGCCATCAACAAAAAGTTATTAATTTTTACCTATTTGATTTGCTATGGTGTGTGACATAAACAGTTACTTTGGTAAATCCGTATTGCATTGTGCTTGTGTTCCTTCTGAATTCAATATCAGAAGCAATTTTGTCAAATGAAAATTCAATGTATGGTTTGATAGAAATGTTTACAAACCGCATTTTTATGAGGTGTGAGAAATATCGATAGAGATGCAACTGTTGATATGCTAAATTTATTGGACACTGATGAGACAATATTAACATGTTTGGTTGGTCAGACTATTTTGTCATTCATCATGTGCATCTTGTTGCCAGTAATACACAAGTAACAAGTCTTGAAAGATGATCTCTCAAAGTTGTACTGCAATATATATATATATTAAGGGAGGTTGATATGATATGGTTCAATGATGGATGTGGAAAATATGGGAAACCTAAACCATGTTACCCATGGCTAAAATGAGAACAACTCAATGTCTGTACATAAATCAAACTTGTTACATACATGACCATCCATCTCTAGTGACGAAATGTAAATCAGGCTTTAAAGGCCACAAAATTAAAGATATGAACTTGACTTAAACCAGAACTATCTGTCCTGAATGTCACTACTGGGCAGGAAGCAAAATGGACGCCTGAGCTCGTAGTGGAGTCATAAATGGTCAATAAAAATCTCTTCCAGCTAAATTTATTTATTTAGATTATAAAATTACAAACACAAAAATAAACATTTTTCATCTAGGCAGGCCCGAGCGGTTGAGGTGGTGATTGATAGTTCTCACATCTCAAATTCAAATCCTGATCGCGATTGTTGGAATAATGTGTGCTATGTGAAAAAGAAAGGTGGTGCCATTCCATTTGTGAGCCAAATTTAATAGTGAATACACCTCAAATTGAGATGAATTAATTGTAATTAAGTACCTTGAGACGAATTATATAAAATTGATTATTCATAATCCAAAATCAAGTTAAATTGAATGAAATATTGAGTGGTCTAATATGTTAGAAATGTAAGTTCATTAAAACACTCAACTTTGTGGACAAAAAATACAAGCACTGTGTAACTATCCCATATTGCTTGGAAATTGAATAGAATATAAGTTTATATATAAACTCATTCTACTTACTTGGCAAGATAGTAACCAAGGAGACTCTCTCAATGCGGAGGTGCTCAGGGGTCCCATCACGAGCCGATTTGAGTTCAAAATGGGGCAAAATGCGCTTGCGTTGTGTGGGACGCGAATCGTTGACCGATTTCTTTGTACTTTTTTCTACTCAAACTTTTAAATTTGAGCATAATAGTTGAGGCGGCGCCTCAACATAACTTGAAAGCAACGCTTGAATATTCAGGAATCACTTGATATTTTTAAGCGAGGCGATGCCTAAATTGTCTTTTAAGAGCATTGACGAGCAGTCAAACGAGGGGGCGCCTGATTAGGTATTTACTCGAAGCCTTTAAAAAAAGAAGTTTTCTCTTCATTTGGACACTACAACTCTAATAGTCCCCTGAAGTTTCAAAGCCGATTGTTTTCGAGTTTTCACTATATTCAAGATTTTCAAAGTCCCGGTGATAATTAAAGGCACAAGAAAATTTGACGAGCTATTCTTTGGTACAAAAAGAAAGCTCCCTGAGTGGTTATATCTTACTAGGGATCCCAACATGGGGGCAGTAACGCTTAAAAGAGATCGTCTAACGATCCTCGACTCGTCCTTAACTCCAATCTTGTCTACTTATTTAATTTTAATATTTTTTATTAATCGCACACCTATTGACGTACAACACAGTAAAATATGTAATGTGGTAATTTAAAGAATGAACCGATAGATCACACAAGATAAAAAACTATCTAACGATCCTCGACTCGTCCTTAACTCTAGTCTTGTCTACTTATTTAATTTTATTAATCTCACACCTATTGACTGGCGACATCAGTAAATTATGTAATGTGATAATTTAAATGATGAATGGATAGATCACAAAAGATAAATTTATTTTATCACAACTTTTATTGACTTGATAGTCGGCTGGATTGCCATCCACATCCATAGTCCCAAATTGTCCAACCCAAGCTGGATTAAAGAAAACACGCTTCGCTACCTTCCAAATTATTAATACATGCTGACAATAATCCAACTCTAAACTAACAAATAAATACACAATTAAATAATAATAATACAAGAAAAGAAGTAACATGGAGCAACAGCTGCCCGTAAATTACGGGCAGCAGAAAACAGGGCTTTGACTTTGTACAAGGCTAGGGTCTTCCCTGACCATATACGGCCTCTTGTACTCCCCTCTTCTCCTCCGTACAATATTAGATGCTCTCCCCTCTCTCTCTCTCTCTGTATATATATATACGAACCCGCCACAACAAAATCCAATATTTGCTGTGTCGGTTTCATTTTATGTTTATCGGGATGCATAGATGATGAAGGAGCAGAAGCAAGCGGTGAGGGTGAGGGTGATGGATGGGACGAGGCCGAGGATGGCGGATGGGCTGCATCATCTTCAGCTGAGACTCGGTGTTACTAACTATAAAGGTGCAGGTGGGTGTAATAGGCAGCTGGAGGGAGATGATGATGAGGTTGAGGAGGAAGAAGAGAGATTGGAGGTGGTGGATTTGAGTGGGATGTCCTTAGAGGCTCTGCCCGCCTCTTATTCTCTTAATTTAGCCACCATTTGCAAGCTTGACCTCTCCAACAATAACCTCCAGGTTGACGATACATACATAGCTTTCTATTACGTCATAAACATTCATTTTCCTTCTTGCTTCTAATTTTCCAAAGTCTGGAAAATTGTTAATCAGGTTATCCCGGAGTCGTTGGCGGCCAGACTGCTGAATGTGATGGTGCTGGACGTGCACTCCAACCAGCTGAAAGCTCTTCCGAACTCGATAGGGTGTTTGTCAAAGCTCAAAGTCCTCAACATCTCAGGCAACATCATCGAGTCAATTCCCAGGACCATTGACAATTGCAAGTAATTTCTTCTTCCATTTCATTTCAGATTTTTCTACTGATTGGAAGGTACCAAGTGGTAATTGAAATGGTTTTAAGAAGGGCATGTGACTTGTTGATAAGAAGAGGATCAACTTATACAAAAACAACCCAAAATCCATGCTCCTCCTGCAAGCATAAAAAAACCAACTTGCTTTGTTCTGTTTATGCTAAAATATGTGTGTACTTGGCTGCAAGTATCTGTTTAATGGTTTAGAAGTTGAGTTTTAAGAGTCATGGAGGGGCAATGAGTAAACAACAAACTAATTACGTCACAAAACTCTCTTCCTTCTTTTAGTCTGAAAACTAATGGTGCAAGCAAATATATATGCCGGCCGTATGTTTTTATAAACAAGGCTACATATGCATTACAGGTTACTTGAGGAGCTAAATGCAAACTTCAACAAGTTAACACAATTACCAGGCACCATGGGGTTCCAGCTAACCAACCTGAAGAAGCTCTCTGTAAACTCCAACAAGCTTGACTTCCTCCCCCGCTCCATCTCCTGCCTCACATCTCTGCGTATCCTCGATGCGCGTCTCAACTGCCTCCGCTCCCTCCCGGATGACTTAGAGAATCTCATCAACCTCCAAGTCCTCAATGTCAGCCAAAATTTCCACTACCTTCAGACCTTACCTTACTCCATCGGCCTTTTGTTCTCATTGACCGACCTTGACGTCAGCTACAACATGATAACAGAGCTGCCCCACTCAATCGGGTGTTTAAGGAAGCTGCAGAGGCTGAGTGTGGAAGGCAATCCGCTGGTGTGTCCGCCACCGGAGGTGGTGGAGCAGAGCGTGAGTGCGGTGAAGGAGTATCTGAGTAATAAGATGAATGAGACGCCAACCAAGAGAAAGAAGGCTTCATGGATTGGGAGGTTGAAGAAGTATGGAACGTTTAATGCAACAATTGGTAACAGATGGGCGAGTGAGGAACGGCAGGCTTTTGTAATGCCGGACTACAGGTCCGTCGACGGCCTTGCCTCCCCGCGACGGTATGCTAATGTGGGCATGCTCTCGCCTCGTCGCCTGTTCTCACCCAAAACTTACTTCTCTAGAGACTGACTGAGCCTCTCTGTGGTCAACCTGTGAATAGATGTTGCTGATGATGGCCTTTGGCCTGCTGTAAATAAGGCCACGTTGCCTTAGTTTGTGGACCATGTCTCTTGTTATTGACATTTTAAGTGTAGTTCAACTACAAAGCTCCAAAAACTTAGCCAGGCGTGACGTGCTTTCCTTTAACAAAACTAAGGGTGTGTTTTTTAAAATTGAAACCGAAACCAACTAAAGTAAGTGTTAAATTTAACTAACTGAACGGAACTAAACAGTTGAAATTTTAAGTTCAAAAAGAATAAATCCTAAAAAGCTTAGTTGAAAAGCTATCATGACAAAATGGGTACGACAGCGCTATTTCCTCCCACAGCCAAGGAATGCCTTGAAACACATCACATTAAGTTGCAAATGGGACAAACAGACGTACTCGACTCAATCAAAGTACTATATTTGGAAGCTGCGCAAATTAATCGAACATAAGTTGCAGATACTAACCAGACAACTACCAAAATTCCTTCCAGGTGCAAGCAAATAGAGAAATGAGATGAGACTAGTAGATATAGCTGAGCTGATTCTAGAAACCACATCACATCCGGCAATCAAGGGTTGAAGGGTGAATATACATGCAAGGATGATATCTTTCGTTAACTAATTACCGATTCCTATTATTTATCACAGATATAGAAATAAGTACAACGCTAAAGCTGATCGCATCACAGAAGCAGGGCAATTGACCTGAAGTTATGACTACAATCCACAAAACATGCCAACAAAATGGAATGTTGAACAAGTCTTTTATGACATCATTGAGTGCTCTAGATCTTCCAATGACAGAAAACGCACACCAGGTAAATACTGACCAAACCATGTAGTTACCAGTTAGCAATACAAGCCTTCACTGTCAGTATAATTCAGTATGAGCATCAAAACCTCAACCTTGAGCTAAAGCATAAAGTGGATCTCATTACATTGATCAAATCGGTCCGGAAATGGTCATTGTCAACACCTTTCTAACAAGAGCGCATCACCAAATTAAGCAACAAAAAAACTTAACTAAAACCGACTGACATCTTAGCAAACCAAAAGCTCAAAAATCTCAGTGAAGATAACCTGGAATTTTAATACGAATGAAAAGCATACTCATCATGTAGCCAATCACCACAGCAACAATCCCAGCGGAAGCGAATGACACCTTCATACTCCGATCCCGATTCTTATCCAGCGCCAGATCCATCATCACAATCCCCATCCCGCCAAGCACGAACATGAAGCCGGAGCTCAGCCCTTCGATTATGTACTGCCCGTTCACTCTCCCAGGCATGAACACCACAGGCCGCACCGTGCCAGTGTGCTGATCCTGCGTGGATCCGATGCCTGGAGGCTCCACGATCACATCGTACACGATGCCTGATACAACCATGAAGTAGGTGACGAGGACGAGCGCGAAGACCGTCATTGGGGATGGGAGAGTGAGAGACGGCAGCTTGAGGCGGAGGCGAGGGACGCGGAGGAAGGAGTAGGGGATGAAGCGGAGAATGTGAAGGAGTGGATCCATCGAATCTGTCGCCGTTGGTTCCATCGATCGGGCTCTCTGGTTAGGGTCTCGACTTTGGATCTGACCGCAGGGTCGCTAGCTGTTCCGCTCAGATCGGGTTTTGAGGAAGAGGTACGGAGATGCTTTAAATGTCAAAATGATGTGTGAAGATATCTTGGCTTATCATCGTCGAATGTTTACACGTTTTGTCTTTTCATGAGAATAGCTTCCTATTAGTATTTTTTATTATTGTTGTTCCCCTATTCACATTAAACACATTTCAATATTATTTGGGCTATCTGAGTCACATCCCAAAAAACTTTTGCATTTGATAGACTATGTCTCGGATGTCGGGGTTGGGATCTATATCACCGCGCCCTCGAAGACCCACCTTGTGTCTTAAGGTTGAAAGTTCAGGTTTCCTGCTTGCTAGTCTTCGGTGCGTTGTATAGGGATAACGACCATCCATATGATTGTTCTCCTTATATTTTCTTTAGGCTTGTTGATCTCCCATGCGATCACTACCTAAAGATTCATTTTAAGTTCAGTTAGAAAGTCAGCTTTTTTGGCGTGCTCTGGTAATGACCTCCATATGATCATTACCTTGACGTTTCCTTCAAGTTGAGTGACCTCCCATACGATCGTCAACTTTAGGTTTTACTTTTTGGCACTCCGAACATTCCTCCGCACAGCACTGATTTTTATCCTTTATTAAAAGCATTGGTCTTAACAAAATTGCTAAGCTACTCTAGGCGACTGTCACATTGGCCATATTAGCTATCAAGTAGCCCTGTCCTAAACTTGGCGGTCACACTGGCCTCTTTGAGCAATCAGGTAGCCCTTTCCCGTGGGCGGCTATCACACTGGCCAAGATGGCTGTCAGGTAGCCCTTTCCTAGGTCGCTCCTTCCCAGGTCGTCTCTTCAAAGATCGTCCACGACGACCCACTTTGGATGGCTTCATTCTGGCCTCTTTGAACAATTAGATGGCCCTTTTCCTAGTTCACCTTTTCCATGTTGGCTCCGAGTACCATATGCTAGGATACTTATTCATTCATCATCTGATGCTCACTGGTTTTGCCCTCCCATGGGTTCGTCGGGGAAGCGAGAACATCACTCGACCAGTGTGGTGTCAAGATGACTGCCAATTTGTACGTTAGATATGCATCTGAGACATGTACTTTTAACTATTGTTGTTCCACTATCCACATTAAGAGCATTCCAATAAGCATATTGTTCGGGCTCGTGTATCACACCCATAGAACTTTCGCATTTGATAGACTAGGCCTCGGACGTCGAGGTTGGGTTCTATCAGTATGTTTATGTATTTACATATCATGCACCTTATTTTCTTATAACTTCTTTTGACGGATCAAAAAGAAACTCATAGAACTTCCGCATTTTATTGACTAAGCTTCGAACGTCGGGGTCATACTCTATCGGTATGTTTATGTATTTATAATATCGTGCACCTTATTTGTTGGATTCATAAGGTTTTGATGATTACAAACACTTAACTAATAAATTCAAATAGTGTGCGGGAAAGAAACCTTAAATTGCATTAAATGCAAGAAGACAAATATAGATAGATTCTCTAGCAGAATATTCGGATGAATCATATAAGATATTTAAAGAAGCTTCGAAATATATTGAGGATAACTTTATGTGAAATTGTTAATCCAGAATATATAATGGGATATATTCTGAATAACAACTAATATATCTCTTTGATGAATTTAGAAATGAATCTAATTTAATTAAATAAGTCTCCCTATATAAACAAGAGGTAATTAAATACATCAACTCTTTACTCATTCTCTAAATAATACTTCTTTACTTCTTTACTTTCCCTTGTTGAACTATTTCATTAAGTTTTGTTTCAGACTCACCATGAGTGACACATGAGTGAGTAGTTGTTTAGTAGTTAGGATTCTTATGGATCCTTTAGGTTTGATTGTAATGCAAGACTTGTCTTTTTATCTATATGAATGAAGTTTAGTTGAAAATTCTCATGCTTTCTCTTCATATCAATTTTGTGCACACCAAATGTTTGACGAAACTCATGAATGAGTATGAATTGGTATAACACCTAGGGATGGAATGAGAGTTGAACCTAGATTGTTTAGAAGATTGAGCATGTTAATTTTAGGTTGCGTTTGTGTGCGAGAGTGACATACGCATTCCACTAGGCTAAGTATTGAGCGACTTTAATTAACTATCAATAGACCGAGAGGTTGAGATTAGGAGACTTTTGTTCTACACGGTTCAATAGAGCGAGAGTTTGAGAGTTGTGTCACATAAGTGTCATCCCCATTCTAGAGAAGAGCGAGAGTTGAATTTAGAATGCGTGATACTTTAGCTTAGAATTATCAATCAAATTATCTTATGCATGAATTGTTATTTTGTGTTGCTAATCGCATGACCTAGGGGTGAAGTAAAATTCCGACTACGTTTTCTCTATTACTTTCTTTTAATCAAATTTGATCTTCTTGTCTTTAGTATTCACTAGAGATACTTCACCTAGAGGAAAAACCCCCCTTTATTTAGTAGACTCGCATTAGACATTACTAGGTAGCTTTAGACTAATCTAGGCTCGGATTCTAAATATTGTTTGAACACCGTGATTTGACTAATATTTATACTACCATAATCACCACAACGTTCAGTACTCGACAATTATATCCTAAATACAGAAGCAGACAGTTTCACAAATCCTTTCAGGGGATAATGGAAGGTAGTGGTTTTATTCAGTTACTTGATTGGTACTGAAGTTTCCACTCTAAATCGCAGAGTAAGCCATTTTATTTTTTTTTACATTTAATAATCCACTATTTTTATACCTGCAAGTAACATACAATTCTATTACATCGGAGGGACCGCTAACTAACGATACAACATTACTTTTTTATTATTTATTTTTACAGATCACAAAGAAAAATAGTAAGCACAACACTCAATTTTGATCGAGTTTGTTCACGAGCAGCGGAGCATATGCACCAGTCCATTAGAGACCATAGCAGGTGCTACATTAGACACATCAAGCATTGTGTTGGTGTGGGAAAAGGCGAACAGGCAAACCCTTGGTGGGAGCTGGCGTAGGATCAACAATAATCTTCTCATCAGCAATGACCTTCTCAAACTTGAACCTTCTCACTAAGTTATGCATGAACACCAGAATCACCACCCTTGCATATTCAGTTCCAGGGCACATCCTGGGGCCTCCGCCGAACGGAACATATGTGTAAGGAGCTGGTCCCTTCCCCTCAAACCTGGTTGGGTCAAACTTTTCTGGCTCTGGGAAGCACTCTGGGTTCCTGTGAGTTGAGTGTGCGCTCCAGTACAGCTGATTTTTGATCAGAAAGTTTCAGATATCATTTTAAGGTTTGGTCTAAAAGGTGTCTCATATGAGTTTGATGCATACCTTCAAGCCCTTGGGGATGGAGAATCCTTTGTAAACAAAGTCAGTAATTGCCTCACGGAAAGTTCCTTGCAGAGGCGGTGCAAGCCTCATGACTTCACAGGCTACGTTCCATGAATATTTCATTTTCTGGATGTCATTCCATTTCAGCAGTTCTCCTCCACTTTTAGACCTCGCAATCTCCATTTGCTCTGCAGCAGTGAGCAAAATATGAATATGTATAGACATCACCAGCCAATTGAATATTGACATAGATACCTACCTTTGTACACTTTGTCGTAGACATCTGGAAGCTCCGCCAAGTACTTGACGATAAAAGTGCAGGTGACACTTACTGTGTCATGCCCAGCAACGAGTAATCCAAGAATGTGGTCAGCAATGTACATTTCAGTCTTGTGTTTTCCAGTCTCATCCGTTGCTAGAAGCACGTGTGACAAGAGATCTTGGTTTGATGAAACCCTGTTTTCTGCCAAATCCACCTTTCGAAGCTTGATGATGGCCATAAGCTCCTCTCTAATGAAATTAGAGGCTTTGATAGCCTTGCTGAATGAAGTCCCAGGGAAGTTGATGGGGATGGACATGATTCCTCTTGTCACGAGTTTGAATGGAGCTTCTAACTTAGCTACGCGGACCGGGTCCTCTATGCTGAGAAAAAACCGACATGCTAGCCAAAAAGTGTACATCTTGGTTAATTGGGAGACGAAGACGGTCTCCTCCTTCTCCCAACCCATTGAAAAATGTCTTTGAGCGATGGAATCCATAATCCCTATATACTTCTGAAGGCCTTCCTGTTTTAGGAATTGTGTTATCACCAGTTTCCTTACTTTCAGGCCCTCCTCGGTGTAAGTGTTTCTGCCTGCGGTGGGAAAGAGTTTTTTAACAGATTCAGGCCACCAAACAACAACAAGCTTGTTTTCATTGGAAAACAAAAACTTGTGGCATTCTGCACCGGCAAACACCGCCACCGGCTCCATGAACAAGGAAGTTTTGAAAATGTTGGATGAAAATTTTCTAATCCTGTCAAATATGAACTTTTCTGGATAACCTTTCCATCCCGTTGACAAGAATTCATAGCTCTCTCCGAGCACCGGCCACCCAAAACTCCCCGGTGGGAGATTAGGCCCAGTGAATTTAGGCCGGTTCTTGTAAAACATGAAACTGGAGAGTAGAAGAATGAACAAGGCCGAGATGAGGAGGTACAAGGACTCCATATTTTAGGGTACGTCCGTTATGGCTGGGTTGGTTGAAGTGTGTAATCTTAATGTGTACCCTTTATAGGGAGAGGGATCAGATTTGAGTATCAAATTACATTGCATTATTGGAGTAATAGTTTTTGAAATAAGTAGTATTCATCAATGAGTTGGTTCCGCTAATTTGCATTCAAGAATGATTTAATTGGGATGATGAATGCATTCAACTTTGAGCTATATTTCTGCACGATTAAGTAAGTATGCAGAGCGAGTAAACTGCATCCGAGCTAGAAATTAATTTCAAGAGTTGAGTTTGGAAAGTCTTCTTCTTGTCCCGGCTCTGGAGGAGATTTATTTACATTCATGTCGTTGTCATGTCATGTCTTGTGGTTGGAAATTAATCAGGTCAAGTCATAGGCCAGTCCTTGGCGGCAAGACTACTGAAAGTGATGATGGTGCACTCCAAACAGCTGAAAGCTCTTCGGAACTCGATAGGGTGTTTCTCAAAGCCCTCAACATCTCAGGCAGGCAAGGCACTTCCCAGGCAGCAGGACCATTGAGAATTGCCTCTCTCTGTCCTTGTCCATTAATTTCTTCCTCCTTTCACTTCCATTTCATCTCACATAATTTGGGACGCAACGCATAATGTGTCTGGTAATGGAAGGAAGGAAGGAAGGAAGGAAGCAGTCATGTGCACTCCTATTATGGATACAAAGTGATAAGTTTTAATTTTAACACCTTCTTATGTTAAGTTTGAGGATTAATATAGTCAAAGAATTTATATATATTTGACAAGTTCAAGTCGAGTTTCAAGGAAACAAGATAAATATGTATACTAAATAAAAGTTATTCTAACTCGAATAATAAAATATGTAATCAAAAACTAATGCGATCCGAAACTTTATATCATTTCCTTACCAATAAAAGATAATATTCCAAGGTCAAAACATCATCTGAATGTACTACTCAAGTAGATAATGAATGAAGCATAAATGCAATGTCTAATAAGAGATGTGAACAAATCATATATGTATCCGAGTGAATACCAACTATCGTTGCACCTCTACCCTTCAAACATATACCTTAAATACGAGTCCACTTTTTCAAGGCTTATGCTAGATTATTTCTAGCTCGTGTAATCACTAATTGTGTGATTAACCGAGGTAGCTAAAATGTCAACTTCCCTATTAAGATTATAGGTCACCGTCGTGGTCACTACTACTTAAGTTTGATTCAATCGTTAGTCGAATTTTCTACCTCATCCTGTCGGTTATTGGTATTAGACTTATGTGTTCATGCTTTTAAACGTTTCATCAAACACCTTGTATGTATAAACTAAGACATGTAATCATATTGAATCAAATCTTCAAATTGACATCAAACATGTATATTCATAGCACAATCATGAGTTGATACAAATACGACCGTAGGACCCTAGAACAAGGATTGTTACTCACACATCAAACTATTGGACATAACATATATCATAGAAGCTAAATCTGAAAAATATAAAATAATAGAGGAATGATGAAACTTCTCTATGTGTGTTGAATCTTCACTTTCTTTGATGTTGCCTTCCTTTCTTCTACTTTAGACTTATGTGAGCTCTCTATTTTCTCTCAAACTAGGTTAGGAAAACTAATTTTCAGACCCCTCTCAAACATACCCCTTTTCTATTTACATTCTCGATTTTTTTTTTTCATTTTTGGTCGGTTCGCTCGTATTGGTCGTATAACATGCCGATACGATCTCAGTGGATTCGATCAACCGCATCGGTCGTATCGCTTGGTCGATACGAGCAATAAGGGCTGCTGGTCACTCTCTACAATGATTCTGACTTTGGTCGCTTTCTTGGCCATTTAAATATTCAAATTTGGTGTTGCTTCAAACTAGAAATTTGTAGCTCTTTGAGTCATATTTCTAACAAGCTTTGGAACCCTTCAAACAGACAATGATCATGCGTTCGGCAAGCCTTTGAAGTTGAATAGGTCAATCTGCCCAGATATGATCCGTTTTCGTCTGAATCTTTGTGCTTTGCCTTAATTTGCTCTAAACAAACTACAATCCTTCAACTTACAAAATGTAACCTAAAACAAGAGTAACGTGGTAATGACCATAAAAAGTCTGAAGAAACGACCAAAATAGTATAAATAATTAAGGTAAATAATCGATCGATAATTTGACTACCAACTCGTAGGTTAGACATACATATAAGATACGTATTTTTAATTACTGCTATTTTGCTATTCGCATTAAACACATTCCATTAAGCATATTGTCCGCGCTCGTGTGTCACACCCAAGAACTTTCGCATTTGATAGACTAGGCCGCGGACATCGGGGTTGGGATCTATATTACCGCGCCTCTGAAAACCCACCTTGTTCTCAAGGTTGAAAGTTCAGGTCGTGCATTCTAGCCTTCGATGTGTTATATCCGGATAACGACCACTCATATGATTGTTCTTCTTATGTTTTCTTTAGGCTTATTGACCTCCATATGATCATTACCTTGACGTTTACTTAAAGTTGAATGACCTCCCATACAATCGTCAACTTTAGGTATTTTTTAGCGCTCCGAACATTCCTCCGCACTACACTGATCTTGATCCTTTATTATAAACATTGATCTAGACAAATTTCTAAGCTACTCTAGCCGTTCACTCTAGATGACTGTCACATTGGCCATATTAGCTATCAAGTAGCCCTTTCCCAAGCTTGGTGGCCGTCACACTCTCCTCTTTGAGCAATCAGGTAGCCATTTCCCAGGTCGCTCCTTCTTAGATCGTCTCTTTTAAGATCGTCCACGACGGCCCACTCAGGATGACATCACTCTGATCTCTTTGAGCAATCAGGTATCCCTTTTCCTATTTGCCCCTTCCATGTTGGCTTTGAATACTATATGTTAGGACACTGGCTTATTCATCATGATGCTCATTGGTTTCGCCCTCCCATCGGTTCATCAAAGAAGCAGGAATATCACTCGACGAATGTGGTGTCAAGATGACTGTCAACCCGTAGGTTAGATATGCATATGAGATATGTACTTTTAAATATTGTTATTCCACTACCCGCATTAAGCTCATTCCAATAAACATATTGTTTGGACTCGTGTGTCACACCCATATAACTTCCGTATTTAATAGATTAGGCCTCGAACATTCAGATCGGGTTCTATCCGTATGTATATGTCTTTAGAATATCATGCACCTTATTTATTTTGACGGATCCAAAAGGAAAACCGTAAGCACAGCCACTCAATTTTGATTGAGTTTGTTCACGAGCAGCAGAGCATATGCACCAGTCCATTAGAGACAATTGCAGGTGCTACAATACACACATCAAGCATTATGTTGGTGTGGGAAAAGGCGAACAGGTAGACCCTTGGCCGGAGCTGGCGTAGGATCAACAATAGTCTTCTCATCAGCAATGACCTTCTCAAACTTGAACCTTCTCACTAAGTTATGCATGAACACCAGAATCACCACCCTTGCATATTCAGCTCCAGGGCACATCCTTGGGCCTCCTCCGAACGGAACATATGTGTAAGGCGCTGGGCCCTTCCCCTCAAACCTGGTCGGGTCAAACTTTTCTGGCTCTGGGAAGCACTCTGGATTCCTGTGAGTTGAGTGTGCGCTCCAGTACAGCTGATTTTTGATCAGAAAGTTTCAGATATCATGTTAAGGTTTGGTCCAAAAGGTGTATCATATGAGTTTGATGCATACCTTCAAGCCCTTGGGGATGGAGAATCCTTTGTAAACAAAGTCAGTAATTGCCTCACGGAAAGTTCCTTGCAGGGGCGGTGCAAGCCTCATGACTTCACAGGCTACGTTCCATGAATATTTCATTTTCTGGATGTCATTCCATTTCAGCAGTTCTTCACTTTTTGACCTTGCAATCTCCATTTGCTCTGCAGCAGTGAGTAAAATATGAATATGTATAGACATCCCAGCCAGGTGAATATTAGTTACCTTTGTACACTCGGTCGTAGACATCTGGAAGCTCCGCCAAGTACTTGACGATAAAAGTGCAGGTGACACTTACTGTGTCATGCCCACCAACGAGTAATCCAAGAATCTGATCAGCAATGTACATTTCAGTCATGTATTTTCCAGTGTCATCCGTTCCTAGAAGCACGAGTGACAAGAGATCTTGGTTTGATGAAACCCTGTTTTCTGCCAAATCCATCTTTCGTTGCTTGATGATGGCCATAAGCTCCTCTCTAACGAAATTTGAGGCTTTGATAGCCTTGCTGAATGAAGTCCCAGGGAAGTTGATGGGGATGGACATGATTCCTTTTGCCACGAGTTTGAATGGAGCTTCCAACTTAGCTACCCGGACCGGGTCCTCTATGCTGAGAAAAAACCGACATGCCAGACAAAAAGTGTACATCTTGGCTAATGGGGAGACCAGGACGGTCTCCTTGTTCTCCCAACCAATTGCAAATTGTCTTTGAGTGATGGAATCCATGATGCCTATGTACTTTTGAAGGCCTTCCTGTTTTAGGAATTGTGTTATCACCAGTTTCCTTATTTTCAAGCCCTCCTCGGTGAAAGAGGTTCGGCCTAAGGTGGGAAAGATTTTTTTAACAGATTCAGGCCACCAAACAACAACAAGCTTGTTTTCATTGGAAAATAAAAACTTGTGGCATTCTGCACCGGCAAACACTGCCACCGGCTTCATGAACAAGGAAGTTTTGAAAATATTGGATGAAAATTTTCTAATCCTGTCAAATATGAACTTCTCTGGATGACCTTTCCGTCCCATTGACAAGAACTCATAGCTCTCTCCCAGCACCGGCCACCCAAAACTCCCCGGTGGGAGATGAGGCCCGGTGAAGTTAGGTCGGTTCTTGTAAAACATGTAACTGAAGAGTAGAAGAATGAACAAGGCCGAGATGAGGAGGTAAAAGGACTCCATACTTTAGGGTACGTTCGTTATGGTTGGGTTGGTTGAAATCCGTAATCTTAATGTGTACCCTTTATAGGGAGCGGGATCAGATTTGAGTATCAAATTACATTGCACTATTGGAGTAAATAGTTTTTGAATAGCTTGACTTGAGCATTCATCAATGAGTTGGTTCAACTAATTTTGCATTCAAGAATGATTTAATTGGGTTGATGAATGAATTCAACTTTGAGCTATATTTCTGTACGATTAAGTATACAGAGTGAGTAAACTGCATCCGAGCTAGAAATTAATTTCAAGAGTTGAGTTGGGTAAGTTTCTTGTCCCTGCTCTGGAGGAGATTCTATTCCTTTCATGTCATGTAGTTCGAAATTAATCAGGTCATACTCTAGTCCTTTTGGCGGCAAGACTGCTGAATGTGATGGTGCACTCCAAACACCTGAAAGCTCTTCCGAACTCGATACGGTGTTTTTGATTACCAATACTTGTCGAAACTTTATCGTGGAAATAAATAGTAAAATTCAGGTTTAGTATTACCTTTGTCGGGGTACTCTAGGTTATTACCTTTGTCGGAATGACCATATGCTTGATTAGAATCGCAATCTTTAGAAGTCAATGATAACAGTCACTATTGAATTCCCTAGGCTGAATATCTCTCTTAATTGATATTTCACGTTTTTTTTATTTTTCGTCTTGCATCAACTCACTTAAACCCTCTTTAGTTTAATATTCACAGGAAATTGCTTCAGGTTCAGTTCTCTTGGATTCAACCCTTGCTTATCGCTACACTAGTTATAGCTTGGAATTATAAATCACAAATTTGGCGCACACAACAACGCGTGTCAAATTTTAGCGCCGTTATTGGGAAACTGCTACAGTGAAGAATTTCTTTGGCTTTTCTTTCTATATTTAATTTTCGGTTTTTTTTCTTTCTATTATTTTTGTGTTGCGGTTAAATGCTCTTCCCAGGTGTCACACGCAGGTAGTGTCAACAGTAATGGCCGCCAAAATAATGAATAAAATCAGGCCAACGACTGTCTTTTGCCGCCACCAGGAAATCAGGATGTGCAAATTCCACCATTCTACGAAGAGCCTAAACGAGCACGCCAGAGGGAACTTAAGGATCCAAGGGTACTAGCAGAGGGTTTCAATGAGCCTAACCCACCTGCTCAGCAATACGAGCAGCAGCAGTCTTTTAGGCGTACAAGCGTAACCACAGACCGGAACTGACAATGAAAGAGTTGTCTGCACCAAACTTCAATGACCAACCATGGTGTATTAATACTGATCCAGAAGAAGACGACTTTGAGATAAAGACTGATGTGGTACATCACTTACCAAAATTCAGAGGTCTGCCATGAGAAGTGGCCAACCACAAGACATCTACAGGAATTCAATGGGATATGCCAGACACTGAGGCCATATGCAGCTCATGAGAATCGGTTTAAATTAAAAGTTTTTCCATTATCTTTAACTGATCTTGCTAAATTGTGGTTTTTGTCACTTCCTTCAGGTAGGCATATGGGATCAAATGCAGTGGAAGTTTCTAGACAAATACTACCCGCCAGCAAGGGCCACACAAGTGAGCAGAGAGCTTTCTACGATCAAACAAGGATCCAGTGAATCAATGTACGACTATTTGGAGCGCTTTAATTCATTGGAATAGAGTTGCTGCAATCTTGGGGTGCCAGCAAAGATGGTAGTGGAATATTTGCTGGACTCAGACCTTTAGAGAGGATGATGTTGGATGCTGCAGCTGGCGCACAGTTTTGAATTTGACTCCATCAGAGGTTCGAGATCTGATCACAAAAACTGCCGAGATGCAAGGTTTAGAGAAGAGATCAGTAAGCGAGAGGATACGAGCAAAACAAGAAATGTATCGCAGACCGATAAGCCGAAAAATCAGATGGCTGTAGAAATTAAAGAGCTGAAGGACATGATACAGAAAATGATGGTAAGACAAGCTAATGTAGTGAAACCTTGTGAATTTTGTGGTGTTGTTAGCCACAAGACTGATTCGTGTTCATCCTTATACGAAGAAAATTCAGGAGAGGTAAACGCTCTAGGAGGGTACCAGAATTTCAACAACAAACCATCTCAGAGGAAATTTGCATTAGCTGCAAATGGGTATAGTTGGAAGAATGACGGTGGATTTTCTAGAGAGCAAGCCGCGCCCCAACAGCAGGACCGGTATTATTGACCACCATTTCATCAGCAACAAGAGGGATACAACATTGCTGATCAGTATCAACAGAGGAAGATTTATAATCAGGCAGGTCAGAGCAATCCGAACGTCAGGAAATCTACGGAAGAAACCGTTAATGATTTGGCAGTGAATCTTCAACAATTCCATGCGAAGACGAACGGTGCTATTGTTGAATTGTAAAAATAAATGCCACAGTTGATCACGGTTGTTAATGAGTTGAGAAGTGACCAGGACAAACTACCATCTCAAACAGACCAAACCCATAGGGAAATGTTAGCGCTATGACTTTGAGGCTAGGAAAGGTGCTCAAGGATGCAGAAAAGGCACAAAAGGAAACTGGGACAGTGAATTCAGCGCCGATAGAAAACATTATTTAGGCGCGCGACGCGGTAACATCTTCTCCTGGAGCGCCAGCAATATCTGAAGATGACGCGGTCAACACAAAGACCGCACCACAAGTTAACAATAGGCGCGCACCGTGGCAGAACAATGGCCTCCCACGCACCGCATAACGTCAACACCCGGGGCGCAACAGCCTGCTTCACATTTCTAAGTTTACCGTACTGATCCCTTTTTTTCCCTTTCCAATGCAGGTTAAGGCTCCTAAAAGGCAGTTGATCAATAAGGAAGTGTGGGATCTCTTCAAAAGGGTTGAAATCAATATCCCACTACTCGAGGCAATTAAGCAGATTTGTGTACCAACCGCCAACGTTCAACTCAACCAGAGCAGGTAATGTTTAATGATAACGTCTCTGCAGTTATCCAACAAAAAATATCTCCAAAGTGCGGAGACCCAAATATGTTTACCATCCCTTGTATTATTGGTAACATAAGAATCGAAAATTGCATGCTTGATCTTGGTACATTTATAAATGTTCTGCCTTACTCTTTAGAAGTGCTTTGAGTGTTGCGAATCTTGCTTTTGTTCTTGTTCGGATAAACAACTCTAAGTGTGGGGTGGTTTGATGAGGCGTATTTATACGACTCATTAAACAGTTTAAGCCCAACAATTTCGGCATTTTTGTATGCGAACAGTTACTTTTTAGTGTTGTTTGCATTTCAGGTGTTCGGAATACATGAAATGAGACTTGTGACTTAAAATGGTGTTTTTAGAGAGCCGAATGCGAAAACCGACGTTGAAGGAATTGAGTGTGCATCTCAGTAGGTTCCTCGCCCAAAGAAGCCGAATGCGAAAACCGACATTGAAGGAATTGAGTGTGCATCTCAGTAGGTTCCGCGCCTGAAGAAGACTTTAGGGTCGTAAACAGTGCAGCTAATGTCAGTGTGGGGCGCGGCTAAACATGATGACGTCAGCATCGGACCCGCGGCCTGAAATCAAAATTTGAAGCCTAATCTCAATTAGGGTTTCAAACCCTGAAAATCGAACGGAGTTTCGGAACGGATTGACGACGGAGACTTTGGGGAGAGACAAAGTCTATGGTGAATAGTGATCGCGGCGTGAACAGTGCCCGTGAACAGTACTTCCGGCAGAAAATTAAAAACGTTTTTGATACTTTTTAATTTAATGTGTTCTTCATTCTTGACTATGAGTAGCTAAATTTCTGTTTCAGTTTAGGGTTTTCAGTTTGTGACTTACATGTTTGAGACTCGATATTAATGTCAATTCTGTTCAATCGTACTTCTGGATTCAAATTATATGAATTGTATTGTACGGTTGACAATGCATATTTTAAACCCTTTATAGATGTCAGATATAAGTTTCAGGGGTCAAATTGTAGTCAAAAACAATTTATAGACCTTGGTAAGCCAAGGGTCGATCCTACGAACAGGCGCGTGTATATACTAGCTAGCAAACAATATGTTCAGCTACTCCTAATAGAAATTCCAGATTTATTCTAATTATCCAAATTGTCCTAATTAATATAACTAACGGTTGATTCGATCAGAGAAAGTAATTCCAAGATCAAACTTCACACATGCTCGCAACACGATTCATGCAATCAATCACACCATATAGTCATGCAAAATAGCTTTGGAAATAACCTAAACTGACATCAGTGAGCCGCCCATTCACGGATCATCACCTGAATTAATCTACACTATTGAACGCCGCCCAATCACAAATTATCAACAATTTCGATTTATTAGACACAAAGGATTCCAGACAAAATATGTCAACTCTTCTATCGATTCATGTACTAACAATATAGCTATCATGTTTCGACATCAATCCTATTTGTTCCAGTTAACTACCTCAGACCCATTCATCTTTTTGGCATCTAAACTAGTTTCGTTCTAGCATGCAGTCATCCCAATCAATGATCAACAATGTTAAAACGATAGAATGAAGCATAATAGAATTGAAAACATAAACTTGCATTAGACTAAAACTGATGTTTGTACAAATCACATGAAATCAGGTTACAGGCATGGGATCCGTAGGATCCCAGAACTAAATAAACTACTCGCTACTCATCGGGATTACTACCGATACAAGAATAAAGAACGAAGAACCCTGACGACGATCTTCACTCCCAGCTATCCTCTTCTCTCTTGCGTTTGTTCTCAAAAATCCTCCAACCCTTGTGAACGAGCCCTCGATTCCTATTTATACTGAAAGTCAATTAGGCTGATTTTTGAAATTAATTTGCGACCCGGTTTGCTTCCAAACCGGCGGCTCCAATGTTTAAACCGCCGGTTCAGGCCACAAACTGACAGTTTCGAATCGAACCAGCCAGTTTCAGAGAATCACGATATTTTGCCTTCGAGGCCGGTTCTGAGACCAAACCGGCGGTTTGACTAGTGAACCGAAGGTTCTTCCTTGAATCGGGATACTGTTCACTCAGCACTGTGATTCTGACTTTTCTTGCGTGTTTGACCATCTAAGCCTTCGAATTACGTCTTGCTATAAACTACAATGTTGTAGCCCTTCGAGTCAGATTTCCAACAAGATATAGCATGCCTCAATCGGATAAGAATCATGTTCTCGGCAAGCTTTTGATGACGAATAGGTCAATCTGCCCAGATTTGGTCTATATTCGTTTGAATCTTTGTGTTTTGCCTTATTTTGCTCCAAACGAACTACAAATCCTCAATTTAATATAAATTGACCTGAAATGAGAGTAGAGTGGCGAAAACACAATGAAAAGTTCGGGAGAGGAGCGAAATTCATCATCGAATGAAGCAAATAATCGGTAAGAAATCAACCGATCAAAACACTCCACACTTAGAATTTGTTCGTCCCGAACAAATATAAAATGTACAATGAGTAGCAGATAAACTCAGTGCAAGTACCAATCAAGTTCATGCGATCTACACTAACTAAAGTAATATCCTAAGATATGCAAGTGCTAACTCACTTTCATAGGAATCACGGATGCATTTAGCATATGCATCAAGCCTTTAAACCCTTAGGCTACCCTAGTGGACGAGTTTTAGTCTCGTGAAGGTTTTCAGAAGAGGGAATACCTACAAATCCCTAGTGCAGGTACCCTATATGAATGCATGAAATGGGTGCTCAAAAGTGACAGCATTATTGCAACAATCTCAAACTAAGCCAACATCCAAGTCAAACTATCTTCAAATGAGTTTTCAAAACCAGTCGGTATCAAAACCATCAAATGACTAACCACGTGTCTTAACATCCTTTTCAAGCTATGCATCCGAAACATAAATCCAGGTTACACAAAACATGCCCGCCATTCACCTATGCTATCTAGGTATAGTCCACAGGCTCCTGGTGCAAAGCTCATTCTCAAGTCTTAAAGTCCAGACTTTATAACTCATAAGAGAAGAGGAGCTTGGCTTGGCTTATACGAAAATTGCATAAGCAAGTCAATGATTCCGTGCAATCACAAGGGTCGTTCCTTAACTCACCTTATATGACTTCCAATACATGATGCAATCACACACAATAAACAAGTGGTATAATACACAATGTCAAGCTTAAGGTGGAGTGTCTAATGGCCTTCGGCCTTATTATGCTCAAGGAGGAAATTTTTTTCCATTCCTTTGCATTTTATTTCTCCTTTTTTTCATAGATTTTTTTTTGTTGGTGCGTATTTTGTGCCCTCTTTTGACGTTCTTTTTGTCCCTCTCATTCGAGGGACTCTACACTTAAAGCTTGACAAAGTATAAAAAGTGAAGGCGGGTGTGTGTGAGTAACAACATACACGAGAATACATAATAAGAGAACTAAAGTCACCGGGAATCACAAACAATGCTTAAGTTTATCAAAAAAGATTAATTTAAGACCAGTGCCTACAAGTATCAAGTTCGAAGCATGCTTTCAAAAGTGTATGGGACATATGATTGACAAAAGATAGTAATAATATTAACTCCAAAGAATACACACTCGAACGAACTATTTCAGATTCTAAACACAAACTCAAATAGGATGAACAGATAACCGGCGTAGCTCATAAAGCGTGAGAAAGTTAACAACAAGCCATAGATAATTTGAGCATGCAAGTGTTCTTAAACTAGCATGCCTATCAACTTAACTAAAATGCAATACATGGCAAGAGTGATTATGCGCTCTCAAACACTCCACACTTAAGAGCAAGCTTAGTCCCTAAGCGATAAAAATAGAAATAAATATCAACTAGGAAAAGAACTACACACTTAAGTTGAGAGCATATAAATCGCGCATCATGTCATCCAATGTGAAAATTTTAGCTAAGCAAAATAAATATAAGAACTTACAAACCGGGTTACTTCCCGTCAAGGCCTAGTTTAACGTCTTGGCAAGACTCAGCAAAGGGCCCAATAGAAATCACTCACGAGAAGTCCTTTGCCAGAATCCCTTCTCGTAGGGTCTTCAATGCTCAAAGGTGTCAATCCACCTTCAAATCCCATTTGAATTTACGTCCATCAAGTACAATATGGACGTTGAATTTAGGATCCAATCCCTTTATAAATATTAGTCCCTTAAGAACCAAGGGATTGTAGGAGCTTCTTCTCGGTAGTTTCAATAAATATGGGAAGAACCGTACAAACTTATCCGGTTGTGGTGCAAGAAGATATACATCTTCAATACATGCTCCATATCCAATTGGCATGCTTCCCGTGAGCTCTTCGACTAGTAACTCAAGTGCCAATATATCTGAAGCTCTCTTCACTATCACATTCATATGTATGCAAGGATATTCTTTAGTTGAATTCAAATACAAATCAACGAAGTCCTCATAATTTTGATTTTGTGGTGTTTCAAAGTGCTCCATCTCTTCCACTTCATCACCATGGTCATTCACATCATTGGGAAATAAGGATGAAGGGGCAAATGCTTCATAAAAATGAACTTCTTGATGGCTGGCCACTTCCATCTCGACGTCATTATCTATGAATTCCTTGGTCACGCTCGGTTCTCTTACTTGTAAGCTTGCTTGCTGCGCAATCTGAGTTTCCAGCATACGAGTCTGAATAGTGAGCTGCTCCACTGACTTTGTCAAGTTGTCAATCTTAGTTTCAGTTTCTTGAGAATGCTCTGTAGTGCCAGAAAATCAGCGAGCATGGACTCCACAATTGATATCTCGATGTTCTCAGGTTGGGTCTGCTGATTATGGTTCTGAAATAGAGGTGAATGGGCGGACGCTTCATAAACTTGTTGTGAAAATTCGTAATAATGTGCGTCTTCGTAGTATTGCTCTCCTATATGTGGATACTGGTTGCTTTCCTAATTTTGATCATATGATTGTCTCCATGAGCTTTCACCACTCGCATACATCCCTTATTGATTGTATGAATACATCCTCGCAATTTGAGATAAACATATGATTAGTGAAGGATAAAATAAAAATAAAAAAATGGAATAGTCCTAAACTATGTATGCTAAAAACTAATAACACACTTAGACGCTGTTCCCCGGCAACGGCGCCATTTTGACAATGCGTATTTTTAACCCTTTATAGATGTCAAATATAAGTTGCAGGGGTCAAATTGTAATCAAAAAAACAATTTATAGACCTTTGTAAGCCAAGGGTCGATTCTAGGAACAGGCGCGTGTATATACTAGCAAGCAAACAATATGTTCAGCTACTCCTAATAGAATTTCCGGATTTATTCTAATTATCCTAATTGTCCTAATTAATATAACTAACGGTTGATTCGATCAGAGAAAGTAATTCCAAGATCAAACTTCACCCATGCTCGCAATACGATTCATGCAATCAGTCACACCATATAGTCATGCAAAATAGCTTTGGAAATAACCTAAACTGACATCAGATGAGCCGTTCATTCACGGATCATCACCTAAATTAATCTACACTATTGAACGCTGCCCAATCACGGATTATCAACAGTTTCGATTTATTAGACACAAAGGGTTCCAGACAAAATATGTCAACTCTCCTATCGATTCATGTACTAACAATATAGCTACCATGTCTCGACATCAATCCTATTTGTTCCAGTTAACTGCCTCAGGCCCATTCATCTTTTTGGCATCTAACCTAGTTTCGTTCTAACATGCAGTCATCCCAATCAATGATCAACAATGGTAAAATGATAGAATGAAACATAATAGAATTGAAAACATAAACTTGCATTAGATTAAAAATGATGTTTGCACAAATCACATGAAATCAGGTTACAGGCATGGGATCCGTAGGATCCCAGAACTAAATAAACTACTCGCTATTTATCAGGATTACTACCGATACAAGAATGAAGAGAATAAAGAACGAAGAACCCGTGACGACGATCTTCACTCCCAGCTATCCTCTTCTCTCTTGCGTTCGTTCTCAAAAATCGTCCAACCCTTGTGAACGAGCCCTCGATTCCTATTTATACTGAAAGTCAATTGGGCTGATTTTCAGAATTAATTTGCGGCCAGATTTGCTTCCAAACCGGCGGTTCCAATGTGTAAACAGCCGGTTCAGGTCACAAACCGCCGGTTTCAAATCGAACAGGCCAGTTTCAGAGAATCACGATATTTTGCCTTCGGGGCCGGTTCTGAGGCCAAACTGCTGGTTTGACCAATGAACCGGCGGTTTGACTAGTGAACCGGAGGTTCTTCTTTGAACCGGGATACTGTTCACTCAGAACTCTGATTCTGACTTTTCTTGCATTTTTGACCATCTAAGCCTTCGAATTACATCTTGCGGTAAACTACAATATTGTAGCCCTTTGAGTCAGCTTTCCAACAAGATATAGCATGCCTCAATCGGATAAAAATCATGTTCTTGGCAAGCTTTTGATGACGAATAGGTCAATCTGCCCAGATTTGGTCTGTATTCGTTTGAATCTTTGTGTTTTGCCTTATTTTGCTCCAAACGAATTACAAATCCTCAATTTAATATAAATTGACCTGAAATGAGAGTAGAGTGGTGAAAAGTTCAGGAGAGGAGCGAAATTCATCATCGAATGAAGCAAATAATCGGTAAGAAATCAACCGATCAACGGTTATCGTATACTTTGTCGTGAAACTATCCACTCATCAATTCTAATTATTAACTCTTGTAGAAGCTTCGTCGTGGAAGCAAATAGTAGAATCTAGGCTTAGTATCACCTTTGTCGGGATACTCTAGGTTATCCTTAGAAGTCAATGATAAAGGTCACTATCAAATTCCTTATGCTGAATACCATTTCGTTCAGTATTTACAGGGAATCACTTCACAGTCAGTTTCCTTGCTTACTGCTATACTAGCTAGAGCTTAAAAATATAAATTACAAATTTGACACACATAACGACGCGTGTCAAGGACATAAGCAATTTGTTCACCTAATTCGGCAATTGCCTAGTTTGGGGAGGACTTCTCCTGAATCCTCAAGATTCCGCTAAGCTTGGTTTCTAGTACAAGGATTCCATAACTCAGCCTATGCTAGCCAACCTTTACTTCTAACCTAGCTTGAATCTACGCTCAGTCTGATCACACAAACTAGACTCTATTGTCTACACACTTTCAGTAATAGATAGCTACAGACCTGAACTCACAGACTCAGCCTATACTATTACAATATGTAACAGGATGCTATAGCAACTTATAGGTCAAGCTGTTGTAGCTTATGTCCACGACTCAACACGCACTCTCTGTTGTGATGTCGGACTTCCACGAGTACTCCAAAATCTGACAATTTTTCCTCCTCGATCAATGACCTCCAGTCAGTATCCGGGGACTCGCCTTTGATCTTCAATAGTCTGGGACAGCTTCTCTTCGCAACTCTGCTTCAAAGCTTGTGCTTGATCTATCAACGAGCCAGCGCTCCAGATGAGTTTTCTTGATCAAGCGTAGATCATACTACTCTAGTCTCGTCTCAGCCACACACTCACAAATCAGCGCTCTAGCCTTTAGCCTTCCGCTCTCAGCTTCTGCGTCTATCTCTCTCTCGTTGTGTGTGTATCGTTGTTGATGTACTGCCCTACCTTATATAACAACAGAAATAGACCAACCATAGGACTACTAATTTTTTTAGGAATCGTAAAACTTTGCACAAGAGAATCTTATATTCCTTGGATTTGTTGAGATTGATTTCCAAAAATCAATTTTAGAAATTGATCTTGTTCCGACTACTGAACAATGACTTATGATTAATCGCGGCTGCCCAGGCAACTCCCGGACAAGTTGCGACGCCGACAGCTGTCCTCAGAACATTCTCTAAGCAGCTCCATGTTGATCGACTTTTGCTCCAACTTTGAGTCTTCATGATATGCTATAGCATCATCCGGCAGATGTTTGCTGATCTCAGTCAACTTGCTCCAGCTTCTGAGTCTGCACGATATGCTATAGCATGCTCTCGCTGTTGTTCTATATTTTCTATTCCACTGGCTTCTAACTTCGACAGGATGTTGTAAAATCTTCTTTGTTGATTGTTTTGTCAATTGATGTCAATACCTTAACAATCTCCCCCTTGTCATTTTTGATAAAACCTCAACAGGAACTCTTCCTGTGTTCTGTCTGGCTTTTGCCATTCTAGCACTAGCAATAAGGTTCACAACACATGAGGTAATGTCAGGTAATGTGTATCTACCTATTACACAACTTGAAATTTCAAGTGTCTCTACTTATGCAGATTTGTGAACTAGCAGTTGCTGCAGCACACTCTTGTTCACTAAATGTAGGCACAGCAGACAATGAATAGGACACAGATTTGTTCACCCAGTTCGGCCAATCTGCCTTCGTCTGGGGAGGACTATTCTCCAGTCCTCAATCCACTCAACCAAAGGTTCAAAGCACACTCGGTTACAACGCACGCAACCTATGCTACTTTAACCCCGTGTGGACTACTCAACACAATCAGAACAAGCTCTGATTTGTGCCAGCACACCCTCTACAATATGTCAGTCTAGAATAGCTACAATTCTCTCAAAGAACTCAGCCTATTCTATACTACACTACTCAGCAGGGTTGCTGCAGCAACAGCTGTAACACCAGCTGAAGCACTCTGTCCGCGTCGCTCCAAGGCCTCCTGCCGAGCCGATCGAACCACTCCAAGAGCGCTGCACACTCTGAGTAACTCCCCCTCACTCAGTGACCACCTGCCACTAGTGAGTTCTTCCGCACGAACCTCAACCGAGCCTTCCACCCATCAGTTCTCCCGCGGCTGCCTTTGATCAACCAACAAGCTCCACAGCTCTAAATTGGCTTCCAGATCAAAGCACGAATCAGTCTCTGCAAGACCTGATTCTCTTCTGCAATATGCACACCACAGCTCTGCGCTCAACGCTCTGCCCGTGTGTGTTTGATCGAAGAACAACTCTCGTAGCACACCCAGAAAAAATCCTCACTCTGAATTCTGTGTCTACTCTCGTGTATCACTCAGCTTCGATCACCCACTACAGCCCTCCAATCTTCTGCTTAAATACCCTCACCAATTTAAGCAATTTCCAGGTTTAGGCCATAATCCCACAAGATCAATTATCTCCTAAAATCTAGGAGATTAGATTTGATTAATATCTTCAATGCCAATCTTCTTTTCTGACAAGTGAACCGTGCTGGAAAATGCTTAGCAGCATTTTAGAAAACCTTCTAAGAGCAAGAACACAAACTGCCATACCTCCAAAACGCACCCAGCACAAACTGTTACTCGGACAGATGAACCAGCACTTGAACCAGCACCTGCTGCAGCACCCCTGCTGTATCTGTTGCTAGCTGTTCTGCTTGATTGCTTGAGCTGCAGCAGCTCCTTGTTCACATATGACATATGTTGGTTTTGGCAAACCTGCCACACTTGCATTATCACAACTATTTTCTCAATGTTTTTCATTTCTCCCCCTTTTTATCAAAAATGACAAGGGGGGTCTTCATACCTCGGGTTCATTGGTAGGTGCGGGATACTCCAAGTCCTCAACAGGCTGCGGATCTGGTTCCGGCGAGCGGCATTCTTCTTGGCTTCTGCAGTAAGGTGCTCAAGCTCTGACGTTAGATGTCCCACAATTCTTTCCTGCAGAGTTGCATGAAATGCTGATGATGGTATGTCTGTTGTAGCTTCAGCCTCTGCTTTTGCTTGACCAGCTGCCTCCAGGATGGGTTCTCCTTCCTTCACATCAATAATATGTCGACCCTTGAATAATTTGTGGTCCACCAAGAACACTTGTGGAGCCTTCGAGTGTCCTTCGATATGCCTTATGAGCTCGGGGTGTTGCTTAGTGATCATTTCATATATGAGGGAGGAGAATACTATGCTTAACCTCAATCTTGATGAACTAGCATGGGCAGCAATCTGCGGGAAGATGATTTGACCCAAGTCCACCTGCTTTTGGCAAATGTTGTAGAGCAATTGAGCCAGTTCCTTGTTCACCTCTTCTTTGTGGGTATTGAGAATCCAGTTCTTCACCACAATGTTGTACAACAAGACATACTTAGTTATAAGATCCGCGATAGGAAGATTGTGGGTGACCCACCCTGTGCACAGCCCTCCAGTGAGGGTCACTGTCAGTTCATTCGGGCTCACCTCGCCCGGGGGTCTTCCTTCCTCCCCATTCTCCAAAAATTCATTGATTACCGCAAGGGTAATCACTACCTCCTTCCGCCTTACAAGACATTTCCCATACCCAGCTTTCCCTTCTTCAAAATCACTATCTCCAAAATCCTCGGTAGATTCAATAACACCTCCTTAACTAATTGACCATAGAACCTTTTTGACACAACAACTGATTTTAAAAGGTTTACCTCCTTTAGCAAATTGGTGATCTTTGGCACCTTGTACCATTCCACTTCCAGCAGCTTCTCATGAATAATTGTACGCCTGACCACCACCTCCCATGAGCCAGACACATTCTTGTTGCGGAACCAAATTCCGTTGTGCTCGAAACCGGTTACCGATCGACTAGGCTGCTGGAATATAGGCTCCCCTTGCATAGATCAACAATCATTTGTCCAGCGGGGTTTGACTCAACCCCGAAGTCATCTTCTGCAGATTCTTCGCTCGAGGAATCAATAATTATTGGCCTCTTGCCTTTCATGGCAGCTATGGTCAGACTCGGCACCCTTCTCCTTTTACATTTTTTTTTACTACCATCTTCAGCCCATCTTCTTCACTTGTTGGTCTAGGGACCTCCTTCCCTTGTGTTGTTAGTAGCTCTGCGGCCTCCTTGAACCGAACCTCAGGGGAAGCTTCAATATCCTCCTCATCTGGCTCGCTTTCTCTTTTAATAGTAGTTTTTTCCTCATCAACTTCAGCTGACAAGAGCTCACTGACGGAGACGATTCTCGTCTTCTTAGACGAAAACATCGCCACCTGCGGACTATTCTTTAGTTTGATGGGTAGGTCTCCAAGTTAAGAGTGCCAAAGCCGTTGGTTCTAAGGCTTAGACAGTGGCGGACTGTTGCAATACTGGTTCTGGGGACTGCTTCCTTGCACTCGTGATCGCTTTCTCTTCTTAGAGTTTTCACTGGTGTCCGAACTAGAACTTTTGCCTCCTCTTATTCGCACCATAGCTTTCCTTGGGGATGGATTTGAGAGTGGTGAAGGATCGGTAGAGACGAAGTTTGAACAAGCCCTAGACCCTCTTCCGTTACTGAACTTTTCTTTTCAACCGTACAGGAACACGTGTCCTCCAGATAGTTTCCAGGTTTAGAGCCAAAACTATGTTTACAGTCATCATTCTCAAGCTGCTGAAGGTTGCTATAGCAATCTCTTCTGATAACCATCAAGGTCTCACCACCGGACTAACTATTCCGAATCCGAATTTTATCCAGTCTCTCTGTGCGTATGCCGGTAAGCTGATTCTCAATAGTAGTCTGATTCATCACAGTGATCATACTAAAAGCTCAGACGATCAAGTTCGAGATTGAAAGAAATCTGCTCGAGGGTTAGGTTGAACCAATAGTATCAAAAATAAGTTAGACTTTGTATTGTGTGTACTAGTGAGTAACCTAGTCATTTGTATTCGGCAAGCATATCCTAAATACAGAAGCTGACAGTTTCACAAATCCTTCCAGGGGATACTGTAAGGTAGTGGTTTTACTCCGTTACTTAATTGATACTGGATTTCCACTCTAAATCGCTGAATAAGCCATTTCATTTTTTCGGCAATTAATATTTCGTCGTACTATACTTGTCAAGTAACACACAACTCTACTATCGCGGACAAACAACTAACTAACCATCCAACATTATTTTTTTATAATTTATTTTTACTGAACAAAGGAAAACCGTAAGCACAGCCACTCAATTTTGATCGAGTTTGCTCACGAGCAGCAGCGGAGCATATGCACCAGTCCATTAGAGACCATTGCAGGTGCTACTAAAATAGACACATCAAGCATTGTGTTGGTGTGGGAAAAGGCGAACAGGTAGACCCTTGGCGGGAGCTGGCGTAGGATCAACGATAGTCTTCTCATCAGCAATGACCTTCTCAAACTTGAACCTTCTCACTAAGTTATGCATGAACACCAGAATCACCACCCTTGCATATTCAGCTCCAGGGCACATCCTTGGGCCTCCTCCGAACGGAACATATGTGTAAGGCGCTGGTCCCTTCCCCTCAAACCTGGTCGGGTCGAACTTTTCTGGCTCTGGGAAGCACTCTGGGTTCCTGTGAGTTGAGTGTGCGCTCCAGTACAACTGATTTTTGATCAGAAAGTTTCAGATATCATTTTAAGGTTTGGTCCAAAAGGTGTATCATATGAGTTTGATGCATACCTTCAATCCCTTGGGGATGGAGAATCCTTTGTAAACAAAGTCAGTAATTGCCTCACGGAAAGTTCCTTGCAGGGGCGGTGCAAGCCTCATGACTTCACAGGCTACGTTCCATGAATATTTCATTTTCTGGATGTCATTCCATTTCAGCAGTTCTTCACTTTTTGACCTTGCAATCTCCATTTGCTCTGCAGCAGTGAGTAAAATATGAATATGTATAGACATCCCAGCCAGGTGAATATTAGTTACCTTTGTACACTTGGTCGTAGACATCTGGAAGCTCCGCCAAGTACTTGACGATAAAAGTGCAGGTGACACTTACTGTGTCATGCCCACCAATGAGTAATCCAAGAATCTGGTCAGCAATGTACATTTCAGTCATATGTTTTCCAGTGTCATCCGTTGCTAGAAGCACGAGTGACAAGAGATCTCGGTTTGATGAAACCCTGTTTTCTGCCAAATCCATCTTTCGTTGCTTGATGATGGCCTTAAGCTCCTCTCTAATGAAATTTGAGGCTTTGATCCCCTTGCTGAATGAAGTCCCAGGGAGGTTGATGGGGATGGACATGATTCCTTTTGCCATGAGTTTGAATGGAATTTCTAACTTAGCTACGCGGACCGGGTCCTCTATGCTGAGAAAAAACCGACATGCTAGCAAAAAAGTGTACCTCTTGGCCAGTGGGGAGACGAGGACGGTCTCCTTCTTTTCCCAACCCATTGAAAAATGTCTTTGAGCGATTGAATCCATAATCCCTATATACTTTTGAAGGCCTTCCTGTTTTAGGAATTGTGTTATCACCAGTTTCCTCATTTTCACGCCCTCCTCGGTGTAAGAGTTTCGGCCTATGGTGGGAAAGATTTTTTTAACAGATTCAGGCCACCAAACAACAACAAGCTTGTTTTCATTGGAAAATAAAAACTTGTGGCATTCTGCACCGGCAAACACTGCTGCTGGCTCCATGAACAAGGAAGTTTTGAAAATGTTGGATGAAAATTTTGTAATCCTATCAAATATAAACTTTTCTGGATGACCTTTCCGTCCCATTGACAAGAACTCATAGCTCTCTCCCAGCACCGGCCACCCAAAACTCCCCGGTGGGAGATTAGGCCCAGTGAAGTTAGGCCGGTTCTTGTAAAACATGAAACTGAAGAGTAGAAGAATGAACAAGGCCGAGATGAGGAGGTACAAGGACTCCATATTTTAGGGTACGTCCGCTATGGCTGGGTTGGTTGAAGTGTGTAATCTTAATGTGTACCCTTTATAGGGAGAGGGATCAGATTTGAGTATCAAATTACATTGCATTATTGGAGTAATAGTTTTTGAAATAAGTAGTATTCATCAATGAGTTGGTTCCGCTAATTTGCATTCAAGAATGATTTAATTGGGATGATGAATGCATTCAACTTTGAGCTATATTTCTGCACGATTAAGTAAGTATGCAGAGCGAGTAAACTGCATCCGAGCTAGAAATTAATTTCAAGAGTTGAGTTTGGAAAGTCTTCTTCTTGTCCCGGCTCTGGAGGAGATTTATTTACATTCATGTCGTTGTCATGTCATGTCTTGTGGTTGGAAATTAATCAGGTCAGGTCATAGGCCAGTCCTTGGCGGCAAGACTACTGAAAGTGATGATGGTGCACTCCAAACAGCTGAAAGCTCTTCCCAAGTCGATAGGGTGTTTCTCAAAGCCATCAACATCTCAGGCAGCAAGGCACGAACATTGAGAATTGCCTCTGTTTTCTTCATCCGAGAACAGCACCTCATTTGATCTTATGTTAGCTTCACTCATTAGGCATGCTTTAAACATTAGTAGGGCAGGCTCGTCATCTTCCATCTTTTTACCAAAGTGAGCTTTTTCCATCTTTCTTTTTGGACAGACAATCAAAATCATAATGTCCATACTTATTGCAATTGAAACATCTCACCTTCTTCATCTATATCTGATGTCATCCTCATCTTGTTTCAGATTCATTTGCCATCCGGACCTCAGATGCGTAACCGGTCATGGAGCAAACTGCAATCACACATATCAGGATGAAGCATGTCAACTGTGCACTTGGAAAGAAAGAAGCAATATATATAAAACTGATTTGTGTCATAATAAACTAATGACACGATATGAAACATACAAACCTTTTTTTAAAAAGGAAGACTCCAGGAAACTGTCAATATTGTTAAGAACACGACCGATTTGATTAAGATGAGCTTCGGAACAGGATTAAATGGCTGAAGCAAATATCTGCAAGCAAAATAAAACAAAGCCAAGGCGTAGAGATCCATTGTGTACTAAGGTGGTGGTAAGCTTGATCAGGACTGAAATTCCCACCCTTATATTTGCCCTTTGCGTAAATGAGTGTAATAACAGCCAGCATCGGTTTGAGGATCACAAACTGCAAATATCCCTGCTTGCATCTCCTTATAAAACGCCTATTAAGATTTTTCGACACATTAAAAATCACACTAAAGGTGTCTAATGTTGGAGTGCTGTGAATGAGGATACGGAGACAGTATGATGAGACGTATACAACGAACATTACAGGAGCTACTCAGCCTTCAGCCCACAAAGTGATAAAAATTATAGATCACTCATGCTTCATAGCTGAAAGGAAAAAGAAGAGATTCTATGGGCCAAACTTTTTTTTACAATAGAGAGCTACTTCCTCGCATGTTCCTTACTGCCATGTTTTGCAATCGATCTTGTAATTCACGTTTTTTTTGACCTTATAAATTCGGTGTTGGTGCAAACATAAAGCAGCCCAAACACATGCCAGTTTTGAATGTTGTGGCAGATCAGCTAACGTTCAGGGTATTACTATCAAATCGAAAGGAATAAGAAAATAAATACAACAAGTTTTCGTGTAGATAAATATGTTGCATACTTGCATTGGACGTAACACATTTTCAAATTTCATACAGAAACTAAGATCAATCGGATAATTAAAGAAAATCACTTACACTGAGTCAAAATATATGGAGCTCCCTGGAATACAAGAGACAAAAAAGATGTTAATGCATAAACCTGGAAAAATAATTCAAAATGTTAGTTAAGTTCAAGACATTACATTACTTATATATGAGGAAAATAAGTTTCTCAAGTGTGAGATTTCCGCTAACTCACCGGAACTATGAAAACAATGCGGACAATGTGCCTCTGATATGTAGGTTCGGTATAATTCAGAAGATGACGGTAGAAGTGCAGAGCTGCTAGTGCAATAGCACCAAAAGTGAAGGAAAATGCAAAGATATCCCAGTAAAATGGCACAGTGTGCCCCATCATAAATTCACAACTCCCTACTTGCGTTTGGCATTTTGTCTATGACCTATTTTTAAGAAAATGGCCTATAACTTTTTATAGAGATCGGTCTTGGCAAGACCGATCTCATGGCTTATAGATAGTTCTGTGTCGGGGCAAAACTGTCCAATTCAGTCTCTTAAAAATAGGACACAGGCGACAAGCCAAACTGAAGTTGGGCATTTGAGAAGTCAAACTCAAAACTAGGGCATTTGTTAACTATTTCCGTTTACCATAACCATCAACTGATACCGACCTCAAGACTCAGAAGAATCCTCAATGATTCAAGACCCAATTCGTCCACGGCAAAGCAACCGTGAGCAGAAGAACAAAATGTAAACCCTAGCCCCTTGGAATAGGAGAATCCCCATTCTTCAAATCCGTCGAGTTCCAATCACAATCCCTCTCGTAACAGAATCGTCAACAATCTAGTCCTCGGACAGACTTCTCGAATCAATTCTTTTTTCTCAATGCATGGCGCAGATAACTTAGAAACCCTGGTACAAAATCCAGAAACTCAACAAGTCTCAAAACCCACAATATATCTTAATATGCGATGAAGAAATCCGTCCCAATCATCACGAAACCTAGAACCGAAATGAGAGGGAGACAACAACAGTCCAGTAGAGTGACGAGTTACGAGGCTTGTTCGAGTATTGCGCAAATGTCCTTACGGGTGCGAGTGGCAAAATGGGTTAACAATAATAATGTACATCAACACTTGGTTTTGTTGAATGTTCTAGTTAAGAATCAGGTTTATGTTGGTTTGTGGTTTAGGCATATATATAATCAAGCTAAAGTATAATGTAAAATGAAACAAGCATTAAATCGTTAAGAATCCATTCTTTTGGGATGAAATCAAATACTCAAAAAGTTAAAATAATAATCTTAACTACTTATTTCCCTATACTCTACCACATCACCCCACTTTTCGTAATCACATTCTCTACCATTATTTACGATCACCCACTTTCAATCACATTACCTAATTTTCCACCCCGGAACTCACCACCATCAAAACTAACACCATACACCACCAACACCCAAACATGCACTCTTCACCAACAACAACCCTAACACCACCACTACTACCTATCTACTCATCAATATTACTAAATTTAATTTCGTTTATTTAAATAAATCTTAATAAATAAAAATAAACTCTTAAAATCTATTTTTTAAACGAAATTTATTTACTTAATACTTAATTTAAGTATTTTAACTAACGCCAGACTGCTGCCAAATCGCCGACTCCACCTACCAATGACGGTCAACGGTCAAGCGGACGGGGTGATGTGTTTGTGTATTTAATTAATTAATTTATTGAAAATTTAAGAGTAAAAAACACGTACTGTATAAGTAACATGTTTAATTGTAATAGGAGTAAATTTAAGAATGACAAGGAAAGGGAAACGATTAATGGATTAACCAATTCCTATCGCATTCCTTTCTTCCCAACTAATCCTTTCTCAAACCGCTAACCCTCTTCTCTTCTATCCTTTTCCAATTCTCTTGTGCTCAATCTATCCTCTTTTCTTCCTTAATCTGATATAGATTAACCAATCGGCATCATATAACCAATTGGGTAACATGAGTACGCAACAGAGAGTAAAGGATGGTGGCAAATGGCTGGACTACAAAATCGTTGAGTATGCACTGTTCACTTATTACTTGTGGCAATCACCTGTGTGGCCATTAAGAAAAATGCGAAAGAATGGCAGAGTGGGAGCCTGTATGTCCTCATCCTCGGGAGGATTTTCGCTTCTCCCCGACATTAGTGACATCATAATGCATCTTGCCTTTGCTCGACAGCCTATTAACTGAACCTGCGCAGAGCCAACAAAAGTGATTGCGAGAAAAAACAAGAGGCATCTGCTGTATATTCTTAGTCATTTGTTTGAGAATAGATACACAAGAGATAAGGAGGGATGGTATGGAAGACGGCTGAATGCGATGCAGAAGACAAGGAAATCGGCCCCTCCCAAGTTTGGCTCACTACTGTAGCACTAGGGTCACTTGATTTGAGCTGTACTAAAGGAGGGTGGTACAACTGACTTAAAAATTGAGGGACCAAGAGATAAAAGAAAACAGACGTTGCATTCTTGTTAATAGAGTGAAGGTAGGTGGCTTGGTAGTAATGTACAGGTTATTATGAAAGATATCACCAACTAATGTTAAGGACTAAAATATCTGCTAATGCAGGCTAAAAATAGTGTTGTTTCAGATCAATCATGCAACTAAAGGGCCAGGAGTAAACAGAGAATAATGCACATACTAAAAGAATAAAATTAAATTAAAATAAACTAACTCAGATACCGTGTAGCTACAGTAAAATAAACTAATTTACCTGCTTTTCCACTTCTTCTGTCACGACAAAATTCACTTCCACATGTACACTTGAAAGCCTTCACGGGATGATCATCGTCATCAAAGTCGATTGCGTAATCCTGCAATGAATGGTTACGATCAGTTAATTCAGAACTTGAGTCTAAAGCTAATGAATAGTTCTAGAAAGCTCTAGCCTATTAGCTAAAATCTTTCTTCCATTCATAATCTTTGAGTTATATGTTCTCCACTATGATGTACAGCATTGAAGTTTTCATTTACTAGAACTGGATCCTTTCAAAGGAGAATGGGAGCATTTGATGACTATATAAACATGATAAAAGAGAGATAATGCATAAATTACTTGACTTAAGTTTTGTTACTTGATGCCTGTGATAAGTACATTTATTTAATCTTCCAGCCCATTTTCATATCAATGAAAAAGAAACAAGAAATGACAATGCTATCAAGTTACAGAACTTAAGGGAGAAAGCAGCTATGACAGAAAGTAATGTATCAGCAGGTCCGGATACTTACTGATATATGCTACACAATTAAATGATATTTATACTTGACTTGCAATTTTTACTGATACATAACTCAGGACTCGGAAGCATTTGCCAAGAGAGGAAGGTATAACATCAAGATATGTAAGAGTGTATATCAGAAACTTTTAGCAGTCAGTTCAGCATAGAACTAACCTTGAAGATACACTAAAAATGTGTACCTTTAAAGCAGTTAAGGTTGTACATTTATCACAAAGTCATACCTCAGTGCAAGTTCGCACTCATTTCTGAAGATAGGTTTAAAGGATTTTTCATTTCCTGAGACACTTTATGTGCAATAGTGAGATTACTTACCCATGTCAATTCTTCCATCGCATTCACAACCCGTTTGGTGAAAAAGGCTAGCTGTAATGTGTCAGAAGATCATCAGATACCAACAGAAACCTGTAAATATCTGTAAGACGTTGAAGCATACAGCGAAATATATATTCCATACATGATAGTAATGTCGATCGGGGGTCTCCACTTGTACAGGAATCTCAATCAAGTTTGCATCCTGGCACCTATAAAGAAAGGTGAGCTATGCATTTTGTCAAAACAAAAAAATGTAAATCAAGCAAACAACTGGTGAGACGAATCTTGAAATTCTCAGTACAAACCCATATTTGCATATTACAAACCTAAAGCCCCCACAAGCACCACCATTTCAATTAATTTTGAGAGGGTACAGATCACCATAAAGTTACTAACTAAAGTCAAGAAAATATCAAGGTTTGAAAGTTTTCATGGACCACGACAATAAGGATAAAAAGGTGACTATGTTTGATCACACGATAAATATACACCAAGAACATCAATATACTAACACTACTGGCAAAATAACGGCAACAGAAAATTACAAAAGTTACATTGAAGTACACCTCCAAGCACATGTGAATTTTAATGTCCGTGTCTGGGTTACCTGTGGTTTATAAATCTTGCACAGTTACCATATGAGGTTGCATCCAAGCATAGTGCTTCTTCATCCTTCAAAATACCTTCTGATCCCCAATCAGAATCCAAAAGTACGGGGTAAGTATGTCTTTCATTTGCATGGCTACTCGTATTCCGCTCATACAATTCTGTGTTGGTTAGGATTTCTCCCACATATTCACATACAAAAGAACCCTTGGGCAACTCTTCAAGGGTTCGTAAACCCCAACCTTTACTCCCTTTAGTCACAAATACCTAAAACACGAATAATGGTTACCTGTCAACATTTACCAGCTTACACTTGTAAGACAAGACAAGGATTGCCTTACCATCAACCTTCCTTTAGTTTTAGACCTCTATGGAAACTATTTACATTCATCATATATAATTATCTAGCCCCATTATTAAGCACACCTTGAATTCCACAGCTCATTAGAGTTAATGGCATATTTTAGATGTTTCTTTTATAGTCATGTATCAGCAAATATATAAAATAAAAGGCATCCATTATGAAACTGAATGGAGGCCTGAAGAAGCCTACCTGCAATTGGCGGCTAATGCCTCTCTGAACTACTCGATTCCCGCACTGCATGCTACATCCACATTTTGTCCAGCACTCTTTGATGAATTTTCGGAGTAAATGGCCCTTGCATGGATCTGGAAAACTCTCATTTTTGTTTCTTTCTAATGGGCAAACTTCACAATAAAACAGATGTTTCTCTGATGGATTTTGACTCATTGAAATACATGTTTCGAGAAATTCTTCTTTCAACAATCCTTGTGGCGTATATGCGAATTCTCCCCCAGTTTCACGAGCACATGCACAAGGTATTTTTCGTGGCAGGCAATTTCTTACACATCCTGAGCAGCATTCTTCATCTGAAATTCTAGCCAATGAAACATGCACATATGCACTTTGATAAACTACGTTATTCCGGGTGTAGAAGAATCTTGGGAGAGTCTCACTATTAGTCTCATCTATCAATGAAATTTGCACATTTTCTAAACCTTTGGCTATATCTTTAACATAATGAGGTTCACATTTACCAAGAGCTGGTTCCTGCTGCTGACAATTGCCTGTGCCATTAGGTCTGAATCCTGCACTGCTTGATTCTGTTGGTCCTCGAAGATCATTGAAAAAAAAATCAACACAGAATCAACAACAACAAAAAAAAAAAAAAAAACACATTATGTAGGGTGTAAAGAAATAATATTGGATCAGAAGAAGGTCCGAAATTTTGATTGGTTTATACATTGCAAAATTTAGTGTAGAAACCTCAACAATGGATAATGGGGAAGGTATCCCTGAAAATCTAGCTTCAGTACCTGATTGGACCACTGAAGTTTGTGCCCCCACTGAAGGCTTGTTAGCTGCCTTTTTTTGAATGGTGCTCTCGGCACCCTCATGTGTATTTGCAGCCACATAGTTTTTTAGTTCACGAGAAGACGCGGATAGATTTTTAGTTTGTCTAGTGCTTCTCACATTTGATATTCTCTCTGAACTATGCTTTGAGTCTGCAGAACTCAAAATAGACAAATCAGAGTTCTTTTGGTGGCTTTTTGGCTTATGCTGAGAACAAGGATTGGTTCTGTTATCTTTATGATCTTTATTATGTTCCAAATGAAGTCTTTTTGGTGCTGGTTCGGTTCCATCATCATCTGCATCTTTCTTATCGCCTTCACCCTGCATGTGGAAGTAAACTAGTCACATTAGACATGTAAAGTACACAGTAACTTATCAAGTAATATGATTGACATGAACTAGGGCTATATTTTAAGGGTTGTACACTAGTAAACAGAGAAGAGAAACTAGTCATGAAATTAATTACATACACATATGTTTGAGCCTGTGAGCCATATGTATGCACACCTTACAAAGGAGTTACTAGGACACCAAAGACGATTGAAACATGAATCAAAGCAAGCTAGTGATCACAAAAACCACACATATGCTGGTGATTGTAACATTACCCGTTCTTCAAATATTGCCTCTACAAGTAAGTGATAGTTTTCCGCTTCAATGTGCTCCCAGTTTCCTTCACATACTTTCAAAAGTTTCTCCAATGCAGGCTCCACAACTTTAGAAGGTATGCCCAACTGTCCCAATGCTCTTATGGCATTAGCAAACTTTATACCAGTGGCCATTGATATATTCGAAAGTTGTTTACATTTAGTTTCCAAAGGCATGCTCACTATTCGTGTGTACTAGTGTTTCAAGAAAAATCTGCATTGAAAGTACAGATGCATAACTTATGGAGATCCCACAACTTACCGATAAAGGTATCAGCGAATACACTAAACTATATCACGCCTTACCATACATACATTGCAGTCATAAGAACTCAACACCAAAGTAATGTAGGCATTGAACCATAATACAGACATTGTATTGGTCAAGTACTATAATTAAGGCATACAAAGGGCAACTTAAAGCAGTAACTGATAACAAATGAGAGTGATATCAACGGACCATGGAAAAGATATACTGCCTTCAGTTCTATATACATAAAAATTAAAAAACACTAAGCTCTTGAGCCAAATAGAGTGAAAGGTGAACATCAATCAGTCAACTATGTGTTTACGCTTAATGCTATTATGGATAAAAATCAAAAGATATATTGTAGCAAACGATATAGAATAAAGATGATGAAAGAAACAAAAGGTGTAGAGACACATCAGATTTGCAATAAACACCAGATAATTGGTTGTTCGAAGATGTGCCTTTGCCCAAGACGGCTGACTCACTATTTAACTGAGAGAACTCGAAGATTGATGCACCAAACCCTAAAAATGACATATTTACAGATTTACCCTTGACGGAAAGGATATTCAACGAACAAAATCAAGTGCACTTCTTGATTGGTGAAATGTTACAGAAACAGAAATCACTCTGATCTTCACCTTTTCAGCCTTATCTAGAGTGTATGTGATTTCTTAAGCTAGAAATCACCTAGATTTACATTCAAAAGTACAAGCTTCTACTGATCCAAATCAGTAGTTATTTTGACTCCACTATTCCTAACTCATATTTTAAGGACCACTTCCATTCATATTTTATCCAATAAACTGCCGTCAAATGTCAATGCATAGATATTTTTTAATATTTTGATGAGCTCTTTCGAATGCTTGCGCAATCTGTATCAAATTTCCCCATTCTGTTAATTATTTATTCTTCTCCTTGAGCTTCCAAGTGTCCAACATAAAGTACGTCGTCACGTATGTATTATGCTCTTTTCTATTCTCAGTGGTCCAACACTTGAATCACATAACAAAGACAGATTAATGTCAGTGCAATAAACTACTGCCATGTAGCCTTAGTTGAACTTCACAAGACAACCAGAAAGTATTCATCTACTTCTCTCATCCCACCTACATTCAAGGAATAACATCCTCTCCTCTCTGTCCATTCACCTATATTTGAGTCATTTGACCCAAACACCTATTTACCACTAAAAATAATCACATAGCAGCCCGGATTTGTTACATTATCTACTAGGCACCTGGACTAGCTACATAACTTCCAAATGCACATTTCAAAAAGCAAACAAAATGGGTGGAACCATCACGGAAGGTTGAGCATTAGTCTAATCTCTTTTTGAGGTAGCCATGAAATTTACAAATGTCAAATCTCTCAGGAGTTTGAGAACAATAAAGAAGCAGGATTGGATTCATTCTATCAGCACTCAGCAAAGTAGAGACATGTTCTTAGTCTATTACTTATATGCGGACTACAATACCCCATCCTCCTACCAGTCAAGCATGTATATCAGCCATAAATTTAAAGTATCCCTCAAAAATTTTACTCTTTTACATCGCTTTACATCAAATCAGCCAATATTTTAATCAAGTCTTCCAAACTAAGAAATTTTTTGACTGCATAATCATATTTCATGATAACCAAGACGAAAATAAATAGATACAATACAAGTCACTAACATACGGCTTACTGATAAGATCATCTGTACTTCCCAAATCCAAACTTAAGAATACTACAATGCTTTGTTTATCGATTGACTGACCAATAAACCCAAGCCAGAAACTATCTATACAATCAGGTAGGTTAAACAGTCAACAGAAACAGCCAAAAACAAAATAGGGCAAAATACCTCAGACCATTGTAATAAGTAACTAAACTCCAGCAACTTCTTTACATCACCGAAATAGTGAAAGCGGGGTCCAATGCACACTTCCGACTGAGCAAAGAAGCGTTTTTCCAGAGAAACTGATTGATGAGAAATACTCACTTGCTGTGTAAGGCAGCCGATTTCTGGAGAGGTTGACGGAGGCAGAGTCGGAGGAAAGAAACAATCGGGTGGGTTTCGTATCGACGGTCCAGTAGTATATAAAAAGTTACGTCGACACGTGGGAAAATATGATTGGTTTAGCACACGTGTTGTGATGTGGTTGGTTTAATGATATCTGCGTCCGACGCGGAGTTGCTTAAGAGAAAATCAGTTTGGGGATTATAACAAGTGGTAAATATAATTTGGAGAGGTGTGTTGTTGGCTGCTGTTGAGAGTTGCCAAAAAGATAAAATCGGCTTATAAACAATTGGGTGTGTATTTGGTATCTTTTGTCCATTCAAAGTTTCTCTACAAGAAACCATTTTTTATTTTTTATTTATTCGTATTCTATCACAAACCCCCCATTAAAATACTGATTTAACGTCTCTTTTGATCATAAGCTAAAAGTTTAAGTTTAGTTAGTTAATTAACTTCGCGTATAAGATATCTAATTTCTTAAAGTTATGCAAAATGATTTAGTAACTCTCCTCATGTTGGATTAATTGGATCATTTTGAAATAGTATTATAGTAAATTCATCTAAAATATGTTATATCTATAGTTATTGGGCTCCCCTTAAATGGACTTATCTTCTTGAATCATCTTCTTTTTTATGTACTTATTCTCCTACGCTTGGGCTTATTAAAATTCTTCATAATAAATCAATGCCTATTTTATCTTTTCTTCCTAATAGTCTCTTAACACTAGTTTTAATATCAAACTTATCAAGTTATTAGACGATGCCTTTTTCAATAAGTCCTTAAACTTTCGTCTTTTGAAAAACATTCTCTTGTATTCAAAATACTCTATATAGTCTTCACCTCCTTGAATGATCTTTGATCCAATGAATATCTTAGTTTCTTGAAGTTTTGATTGTTCTCTTGTAATATAACGAGACTGGGAAAACATACCGCAAAGATAAAATAATAAAGTCCACTATCTAGGCGGGACTAGATGCCTCGAGGGGAATCAAACCAGGTGTCCTCTTAGTTGTAAGCCAAGAGTTAAACCAACTTGTTTACCACCCGTTTGAGCGCTAGTCACATAATATGATAAAGCTAAAGTTAATAGTTTGTTTGGTTAAATTGGCCGGTCCTAACAGTTCGTTGATTTCAAATTTATAGATTTTCTGAAAACACTGATAAAGTAGAGAGGTTCTCATAACACAGACATCAATGGAAGCAATTCGTCTTCTTCGCCTCACTCACCTCCTAGCTCCGCCATCTCGATGCAAGAGATTAAGAAGTTTCTCAAAGGTTGGAGATTAAGAAGACTTTGGAACATCATCATTTATAATAAATATTTTTCTATATATTCAATAAATAGCTAGTAAATCTATAAATTCCTTATTTTGAATAAGTTAGCTGATCCATAATGTTCTTTTGATTCTAAACTTCCATATAAAAGGAGAAGTTACCATTGTACTGAAAGAATTGAAAATGTATGTTCAAATAAATTTCTTTTTTTTAATCTCTAATTTAGATTCGACAGAGTTAGTTTTCTTCCCTATTGACTTTCGAGTCTGTAGGACTATTCTAGAAAGCTTTCCTACTGCGTCAAGTTGTATCCGAAGTCAAATCCTTCTAGACCCATCGCCTCTCTTTATGTGTTGTTTTATAGGATATTGAAGTCCAACAAGTTGCTAGATATATCAATGGGCTTCGTCTTGCCATCCAATATCGTTTGTTGCAAAATGTATGGACTTTGGATGAGGCTATTAGTTTTGAAATGAAAGTAGAGTCGCAATTGGAAAGTTCCATGCCAGAAATGAAGCTCCTGCTTGTTGTGTTTTCAATCAATAGAAAACTAAGGAAGTTGGTGAATCTTCTACTACTCCTTTTGTGATTCTAAAAATACTAAAAGTCATAAATTCTAAAAACGCACCTCGGAATCCTTATGCCCGGCATCATGGAACCAAATGCAACCAATATGGTAAATATGAACACATCTCTAATGCTTGCCCCGATAGAAGATAGGTGAAGTGACATTGATGATCCGACTTTTTGAAGTATTTATCAGTCATTATGATATTCTAGAAGAGGAAAATAATACTAATGATGGTGAACACTTTATTAGAATCATTGAACATCTATTACTATCTACCTCAACAACTATTAACATAACACAGGGCCATATATTCAATGTTATCATTGATAGCAACAGTAGTGAAAATTGTGTTTCTTGAACCATTGTGAAAGAGCACAATCTTCCTACTCGGAGACATCCTACACCTTACAAGCTAGGATGTATTACTATTACCAGCGCTATCATGGTAACTGACCAATGTTTAGTTCTATTTCCTATTCAAGAATATAAGGATGAAGTTTTATGTGATGTAGTGGATATATGTGTCTGCCATCTATTGTTGGGATGACAGTGGCAATTTTCTCTTAACCTCGTATATAAAGGTCGTGATAAAATATAATCTTTCACTAAAGATGATGTGTAGATTATACTTGGACCCTTTACTGCATCTAAAAAAGGTAAGGAGCTGAAATCCACATCTTATTTTTTAGTTTCTCGTCAAAAAGAATTTCTTAAAAATGTTAAGGAAGTGCATGTTGCTTATGCTTTGGTTGTTCACATCTCCTCCAACTGTCGCTCTAATGTGCCAGTTCAGATTCAATCATTATTGAAAGAATTCAAGAACATCATGCCCAATGAACTTCCTCACGGACTTACTCCTCTTCGAAATATACATCATCTCATTGACTTTCTTCCCGGAGCTTCTTTACCTAACTTGCCTCATTATCAGATGAGTCTAGTCGAACATGATATCCTCCAGGAATAAGTTGATGAATTATTGAAGAAAGGTGTCATTCGTGAGAGTATGAGTCCATGTGCAGTACTACTCTCCTTGCCCAAAAAAAGACGGAAGTTGGAGAATGTGTATTGACAGTCGAGCCATCAATAAAATTACAGGGAAGTATCGCTTTCCAATCCCTCGTTTGGATGACATGCTTGATATGTTGAAGAGTGCTTGCATATTTTCAAAATTGGATCTTCATAGTGGGTACCATCATATCCGTATCTGCCCTGCAATGAATGGAAAATGACATTTAAAATAAAGGATGGCTTATATGAATGGTTGGTGATGCCATTTGGACTTTCTAATGCGCAATTACATTCATGCGCTTCATGGCTCAAGTTCTTAAACCATATATTGGGAAATTTGTTGTGGTTTATTTTGATGATATCTTGATTTTCAGTCATACAAACTTTGAGCATATTGCACACTTACGGGCCATGTTGACCGTTCTACATGAGAATCAATTGCTCTTCAGTCTCAAGAAATGTAGCTTTCTGACTAACAAGCTCACATTTTTGGGTTATGTTATTTGTGTCGATGGTTTGCATGTTGGTGACTCTAAAATTCAAGCAATTCTTTGCTGACCATCTCTTAAGTTTATTGGCTAAGTACGGAGTTTTCAGCGCCTCGCTACTTTTAATCAGTGCTTCATTCGTAATTTTAGCATATAATGACCCTTGTCACAGAGTGCTTGAAGAAAAGCAAGTGTCTGAGCAGGGATAGCCCTGGGAGTTGAGATATGTACTAATGATTGGTCGATTATTGACAAAATATTCACTCATTTACAATGAATTTCTGTTCGTTTCTCGGACTTTTTATTATAATTTTACCACGCTAGTCTTGTTCTAGGTAAAAGTTTACTAAACTGAAGCTTTTTATAGCCCATTTGAACCAAAATAAGGAAAAATAAATATTAGGGCAGATTGACCTGTTTGTCTTCAAATGCTTGCCTAGCGCATTCTCGTTGTCTCATTTAGGATTGATATATCTTGTTGGAAAGCTACCTCAAAGGCTACAACTTTGTACTTTACACCAAGACAAAATTCGAAGTTTTAAAGGGTCAAAAAGCGAGCAAAGTCAGAATCAGCGTGTTGAGTGAACAGTAGCCCGGTTCGAGATCAAATCTCTGGTTCATATACAGAACCGCCGGTTCACCGACCGAACCGCCGATTTAGACGGGAATTGGGCAAAAACATGATTTTTCAAGACCTTTTGAGATGGCCCTGTTCATGGTCCAACCGGCCAAACGAGATTTCTAATTTGTTCGAGCCAATTTTATTATAAATAGAGATCCAAAAAATTAGAATCCTGGACCTGAGCAAGATTTAACCTTTTTATGAGACGAAAGACAGTTCAAGACTCCAAGAGAATTAAAGATCGAAGACTCGGCTTCATAGAAAAGATTTCATCTCTATCTTCAGTTTCTTTATCTTTGATTCTCTTTTTTATATATGTATTCTAGTTTTATTACCATGAGTAGTGAGTAGTCATTTTATACCGGGATCCTACGGATCTGATGCTTGTACTTAAAAATTCATGTTATCTTAATGGAACCTTTCAAATATGTTAATGGAGTTTTTTAATTCTATTTCTCTTAATTCATCTTAAAGAACCTTTCATAGTTCTTTATGCGACCTACACCTGGGTATTATGTTCGTAGGGAACAGTTTGTCATCTTCGCCGACTCTCTTTATGGCCTTAAGCAAGCCCCTCGTGCTTGGTTTGAGCATTTCTGATGCGGAACAAATGGCACCATCTTATATGGAAAACTTGGATCATCGGAAGAAGGGCGCATGTCGTTTGTGCAAGTTAGCAGGTTTTGTGTCTGGTGTCAGATGGGCTATTATGATACATTTTTCCAAGTGCAATGGGTTTGCAACCTAAAATCAACAGCTTCGCTCGTGACGTATGGGCTTTTTGGGCCATTTAACGTCCTTTAGTATTTTATTTCAAATTTTTAGAGTTTTTTGTTTTTGTTTTTCCTATTTAAGCAAATTTTGTTACACTTTGAAGGAAGTTAAAATTTATTAATAAAAAATCGAGGGTTTTTCCTTCCAACAATTCTCGGTATTCTGCGGAATCAACGAGTTTTGATCTATCCCATCACGCACGCTGCATCAAATTGGTATCAGTTTTCAGCCGATCATGTGTTATGCCGCTTTGAAGCCAAAAGGAGACCAGACGCCGAACCAGCCATGGATGATTCTGAGTTGCGAAGAGATAATGTTGATCTGCGGAGACATGTCGATTATCTGACTAGGCGACTGGATGCGCTAGCGCCATCTCGGGAAGATGTCGATGTCACATATGAAAATCCTTTCGAGACTAATCAGAATCCTCCCAGAGATCGACGTTGGGAATTCGGCTTTAAGGTGGATATTCCAGAATTCGATGGTAGCCTTCAAGCTGATGACTTTATTGATTAGCTTTTTAGGTTGAGGAGATTTTGGACTTCAATTGTAGCGATACTGGCCAAAACACCAGTGGATTTCTGTGAACATTTTATGAGTGATGTTTCTGAGGTTGATTTTGTCCCGATTGATGGTAGTCTTATTTTTGACAATTATAGTGAAGAGGAGGAAGTGGCAAAGGAATATGTGTCAGAAGACGTCGGGCCTGTTTTAATGTTGCGAACATTCTTGGCCCCAGATGGAGCGTATTCCTAAAATCCATCGAGTTGCTTATTCCCGTTTGTTTAGTTGCATTTTGCATGTGATTAATTACATCTTCGTAGTGTTTCACATTGCAGGTGTATCAAGACCGCTTTTAAGCTTTATTGCGTATTTAGAGCATTCTACGCCTCACTCAATCACTCGGCAATGCAAAGGAACAAAACTTGATCGCGAGAGCATCAATAGAGCCAAAATGCCAGATGAGGTTAAAAATGTGTATTACATGATATGAAGTGGTCCGAAGAAGTTTCGGGTGAATCCAGCTGATCGAGGGAAAAAACGAGCAAGAATATCAAAACTGCAAAAGTGATTCGCCCAAGCAAGTGCATGAATCAAAAGTGATTCGACCAGCTCTGGTCGAATCAACTCAGGCTGCCCGGATCAACTTTAACTCGAGTAGATTTCGTTCGTTGACCAGCGTTGACCGAATCAAATGAAGGTTAAGGCGAATCAAATTGATTCGCCCAAACATGATTGATTCGACCAGCTTCGTAACCCGCTGATACTTTGATTCGACCAACCCTGGTCGAATCACTTTTGGTGCAGCACGAATCAAAGTTGATTCGATCAAAGACAGGTCAACCCGGTCAAAATCAAAGGGAATAAATAGAAAACGATGAAAAAATCATGCGGCCTCTCCTGAAGAAAAAAAAACCCTAGACCAAATATCATCGTAGACGAAAGTCAGAGGCGCAAGTCGGAGGCAGACAGCAGCACGAAGCCAGGCGTGGATTCTCTAAACTTTGTTTTTTCATTATTTTTAGATGGATTGTATTAGTAGCTAAACCCTAACTCAGTTTGGGGATTTGCATTGCAACGTTTGGTTTGAGATCTATGTTTCACAATTCGATTTAGTGAATTATTGTTCTTAATATGCATTACATGCCTTGATCATCAAGTTAGCATAGCCTAGCGGTGAAACTAAATTGATATCTATTGCGTGATACTGAATTGGCTGCCCTGTTAGCGAAGCCTAGGGGTAGTACTTAATTGGTATTGTTAGTCAAGTAATTGTTAACCTATTAGAGAACTTAGCGATTAAGAGTAGGAAGAACATTGGAGTCGAAACTACCTTAGCAAGATTGTTAAATTAGAACAGTAGTTCTTACTATTTTATTCATGTTTGATCGATGATTACTAGCTGCAATGCATATCCCTGAAATGATTCTTTCTAAATTCGATAAACACCATTCTTCTTGAAAACAAACCTTATGTTAGTTAATAGTAGAGCTCTAGACTCCTTGCTCTCTCTTGGGTTCGACCCTGCTTACCGCTTGCTAGTATAGTAGGTCATTAAAAATACAAATTTAGCTCACACAACGACGTGTCGTCAACCCCTCGTGCACCAGATCATGCTGAATTCGTGCTGGTCTACTTGCACAATTGATGAGAAAGTTTGCACCTTCATTATTGATGACGAGATTCGACATTGGGGTTCCCTACTGAAACTCACCCAAACCTCGTGTGGCCTCTTCGGTTAATGCTGCACACAATCTACAATATTGTCTCGCGCTTCTTTTCAAGCACTATGAAAGATTCAAACTGACCACCTCTATGTGATATTCGGCATTATATTGATTTGGTGTCAGGCGCTATCAACAAACTTATTTGGATTTGAGAGCGAATCTTCATTGTCCTAGATAGAATGAAGGAAAAGCGTTCATGAAGGAAAACTCTTAGAATGAAGGAAAAGCTTTTCCTTCATTGTCCTAGATAGAATGAAGGAATAGTTAATCTTCACTCAGATCTGACGTCGTTAGTACTTAGTTCGAGTTTTTAAGTTTTGTGGTTTTTGTTTTTCCTATTTAAGCAAACTTTGTTATGTTTTGGAGGCAGTAAAATTTGATTAACAACAAATCGAGGGTTTTTCCTTTATTCAATTCTCGGTATTCTGCGGAATCAACGAGCTTTGATCTATCTCATCACCCACGCTGCATCAATTTCTCCTCGATTATCACTACAACTGATTTCTCTGCTAGCGATCATGATCCATCCCTCTTTGTCCACACGTCATTCCGTGGTCAAATGCTTCTTCTTCTTCTTTATGTTGATGTTACTAGCGATGACTCTTAGTATATAGCGTTCATGAAGAAAAAGCTTAGTACCCAAATTCTTATGTCTGATCTGAGTGCTCTTCAATAATTTCTTGGGATTGAAGTTTATTCTACCTTTGAGAGTTTCTTCTTGTATCACGAAAAGTATATTCGCGAACATTATGATTGTGCCTCTCTAACAGATCAACGCACTATTGACACCCCATGGAACCTAATGTTCAGTTTCGTGCTACGGATGGTGAACCTCTTTAGGATCCTACTAGTTATCGTCATATTGTCAACAGTCTCGTGTATCAAGGAGTCACTCGGCCTAACATTTCACACCATGTTCATATCTTGAGTTAGTTTGTCTCCACTCCTACACAACTTGATCATAGTCATCTTCTTTGTGTTCTATGATATCTTTGTGGTTCAGTCACTCACTATCTATTCTTTCCTCGTTCTACCTCTTTTTAATTCACCTCCTATTTTGATGCGACATGAGCTAGTGATCCCACTGGTCGCTGATCTCTCTCAGCTTATTGTCTCTTTCTATGTGGTTCTCTCATTGCTTGGAAAACTTAAAGCAAACCACGGTTTCTCGCTTAAGCTCTGAAGCTGAATTGCGGGCTATGACTTTGTTGACAGTTGAGGTTACCTGGCTACGGTGATTACTTGAAGACTTTAGAGTTTCTGCCTCTGCACTAACTCCTCTTTTGTATGACATTATGGGGGCTATTTGTATTGCTCGAGATCCGGTAAGCATGAGTTCACCAAGCATATTGATATTGATGCTTCCTATGTGTGGTCTCAGGTTCAGGATCAGATTATTGCTCTTCAGTATATTCCTTATAAGCTTCAGTTGGCAGGTTTTTCACAAAGGCACGGTCTTTACCGCATCATGCCTTCCATCCCTCTAAACTCAGTGTTGTTGATCTTTGAGGGGTTCTAGATCTTATTGTTATCTCGTATATTTAATGTACATCTTTTCTGCTTCGTACATATCATATTATACATGTACTTCATATAAGGCTGGTTAGACTCATATCAATACTGCACACTACATTCATGACAATAACAGCCGGAGTCATTTGTTTTATAACGGTTTAATGATTGGCCAACCAGTTCTCTAAATTGACCAATGAGAATTGAGTTAGCCATCCTCTTATCACAATGAAAAAGGAGTGTATTCCATTCTAAAATCGCTAATGATGATCTTACACATCCGATCATCACCAAACTTAGAATTAAGGCCATGTTTAGACTTAAAATTTTTCAGCACTTACGTTAAGTTAAGTGAAGTTTAATGAAATTCAATTAAGTTAAGTTAAGTTAAGTACTGAAAAAATAAACCAACCACCACATCACCCACCACCATCACCATCCTAACCACACCACCATCACCCCAACCCTAACCACCCACCACCACATCACCACCTCAACCCACCACCACCACCACCCTAATCACATCACCACCACCACCACCCCAACAACACCACCACACCACCACCATCCCAACCCACCACCACCAACCCACCACCCCCACACCACCACCACCCCAACAACACCACCTCAACCCACCACCACCACCACCCTAATCACATCACCACCACCACCCCAACAACACCACCACACCACCACCATCCCAACCCACCACCACCAACACCCCCACCACCACCAACCCACCACCTCCACACCACCACCACCCCAACAACACCACCAAACCACCACCATTCCAACCCACCACCACAACCCCAACCACACCACCACCCCCACACCAACAACACCACCACCCCAACCCACCACCACCATCCATCCCCACCACCACAACCCCAACCACACCACCACCACCCCAACCCACAACCACCACCCTAACCACATCACCACCACTACCCCAATCACCATATACTTGTTTAATTTTCAGATACTTAAGGTTAAAAATATCTTTGTAAAAGTACTTAAGTTAAGTTAAATTAAATTAAATTCAGTTAAATTAAGATAAGTTAAATTAAATTAAATTAAATATAAGTTCAACTCTAAAGAACAGACCCTTAAGTATCTAATTATTCTACTCTCCCACATATATTCTCACTTTTAAAAAGTATCATTAGACTGCAAGGTACTCATGAACTCCCTTTTTGAATTGTAAAAGAAGTTCATCATTCTTGGATACCAAGACTGATGGAAGGGCGCATCCAAAGCCTACTAAGATGTTAATTAAGTAACATACTTAGGCGACCACCTGGAAGAAAAGATAAATTAGGTATTGAGTGCGAGTATTAAGAAATGCAAAATTTGTATTAAGATGTTAGTTACTAAGCCCAAGTTTAATGAAATATGTCCCTAAACAAGATGATACAAGAAGATTAGTCCAAGTAAGGAGAGGAGTCCAATAAGAAGGAAACTAGAAAAATCTTGAGAAATAAAGAGAGTGATGGATCAAAGATATTTTAATAGAATTTACAAAAATATTAGTTTGTAATTATTGGATCAAAATGTCCTAAGTCTTTTGTTATTGAGATGCTCTACTAGGGTATGACTATTGCTTTAAATTATTAAAAAAGCGAAGAGAGATCACTATCAACAGAGTGAGTATAGTGTCATTTTGTAAAATAATTTCTCAACAATTTGATATTAAGAGTTGAGCGGTTCTTGCTGATGAGGCGTATGTATATTGTTACTGGAGCATAGGAAAGAGCACTATGAGGGATGAAGAGAGATATCAGCCGGCGACCGATAATAAAATACATTCAAATTTTTCACTCTTATATGACTAATGTTAGAAGTTAAGTTGGATAAAAAAAATTAATTAATAAGAATGGTAATTTTTTTTTTGAATATTCTCGAAAAGAACAAGTCGAACCCAAAAAAGAAAAAAAAAAAGCGAGTTAGACTACGTGTAGTATACGAGACTATATGTAGCTTTTCAAATTCGAGTCAATGTAATTGATTTTATACAAATCTCCAAATTGTAAAAATATTTGTATTCTATTTCAAGAAATATATCATGGTACTATTTCACTTGCTTACACACTCAATCAAGTCAAACGCCAAATTACCATGTTTAGCAATATCAAGATCATAAACGTATCTAAGCAAATCAACCGTCCTTGCATCATTACTTTACAAATCTCTGTCTCTTAAATATCAACTTTCCTTGGGTGACTACTAGAGTTATATGTGTAATAGTCTTATTTTTTCTAAAACAATATGACACATTCATGATTATTTCATTTTAGAGGTAATTCTACCAAATTCAGCCTTCGAATTGACGTATTTATAAATCGTACAAAGACATTCAAACATATCGTCTAGGGATAAAATGTACTTATTTACACCTTAGAGCATATACGAATATTAAAGCACAAGCCATGCAATGCAAACTCATCTTGAAATAAATTCTCAAACTTTCTGCAAAGGAAAGAAGATAAAGTCCACGCCGCAACGAGACTAGGAAAGTCTTGTGCAAATGGAAGAACAACAAAGTCCATGCCAAGGAGCAACTAGCCACAAAGTTCACGCCAAGATAGAACTATAAGAATTCCACATCTAGATACCTAGGTACCTCCACCGAATTAATGCCCTCTTCGTTGTAAGTCAAGATTAAACCAACTGATCCACTAATCCTTCGACTTTTAGTTTATTAATTTTATGCCTAAATTTTTATGCATGTAAATATTTCATCGAACGCCGTGTACATAAATTAAGAAATGATGTTCTAAAATGAAGTTTCATTACATAATCGCCAGGTGAGGTGCAAACAACATCTGTGGGACCTCATGACAAAAGTCATTAGTCACACTTCGTGTTCTTGTTTCTAGCATACATGATTTGTTAAGAGTTAAATAATGAAAACGAGGTGCGGACTGGGGACTTCCTAACGAGAAAGGCGAGAGACGAGCGCTAGAGATTGAAAATCAAAGTGTAGTTCCATTTGGCAGGAACAACGCATATCTTCAGAAATTGATGTATAAGCGTCTTGCACATGCCCATATGATGTGGTTGAGATGATCGATGAGATGAATGATATTTCACTTATCTTAAAAATATATATTGTTAAATGAAATATAACAAAAAATAGAGAGGCTTGGAGTAGAATTGTTTTGCTTTTCTTTGGTTTATGCCGCTAGAATATACAATTTGAGATTACATATTAATTGGTATTGTTCATGAGACTTTTATTTATTCATTAATCATGAACTATCTTTAATAATTCATATTTACTTTTAATGTGAAAATTTGAGTGAAATTAGTTATATAATTACCCAATAAGATTCCGTGCATTGCAACAAAATATGCTCGTAATAGAATCCTTTTCCTTTTGGATGGACACACTCACATATTAATAATAGTAATATTAAATGTTGATGATAATTTCAATTTATTTCCAAAATTTTATTATCACGTGATTAAAAATTTGGACATCGGCTCACTAAATTTTGTTTGGTTCAATTGGTCGGACCAAAAACGGTTCGCTGAATTTCAATTTTTACTATGGATTTCCAGAAAACGGGGATAGAGTCTGGACACACATCCATCAATGGAAGCAAATCGCCTTCGTCACCTCAGTAACCTCCCAGGTCAGCCATCCGCTCCAGCTTCGCTGCCGCCAATATCACTAGCAGCGCCGAGCCGGTCATCTCATCGGAACTCCTCTAGACATTTTTCTACCCCAGTGTCGGATTCAGTGCGCTGCCGGTCTCGTCCCGATATTAGGAAACCTAGCTGGGACGCTGCTGGAACCGAGCGCTCCAAATTCTATCCGTACAGCGACCTTTACGATGATGAACAAGACGATGAAGGTGATGGTGGTGGATTGCCCGGGTTTGGCGGGAGTAAGAAGCAGAGGAAATGGTGGTCGGACGATGCTGATGATGAGGAAGATGAGGAGGACGAATTTTGGGGTTTCAAGGTGAGTTTCTAGCTCCAAATGTTGGCTAAAAGTTTTTTTGTTTTTGTTTTGTTAAAAGGTTTCAAATACGTGAAAACTGAATGGAGTATTTTTGTGACTATATGTCTCCTTGCTAAAGTTCAAAAAGAAAATGTTTTGGTAAATGTCTTTAGGGCATCCGCACCCATTGAGGAAGTTCTATTTCGTTGATGAATTTTTTGAGAAGCAATTCTTATTATTATTCAACAACAGTAAGCAATCTACACATTTTATGCATCCATAACTATCTCGATGAGATATTTCTATTACTATTCATATTTTTTATAATTTTTAATTTTGATAATTAATTTTTTTTTAAAAATATTGATGAATTTTGTTAATCGTAATCAAGTGTTAAATGTCAAACAATTTAAGTACATCAATTAAGGACAACTTAAGTTATTCGAACATCGAATTAAAATTAAAATGACATTACATTAAAATAAATATCCAATAAAGTTCATAATCTAATCATCATGTTGAGGACGGTAATAATCTGAAAAGTACGAATCGTTTTCATCGTCGTTGTTGACATCATCTTCCTCTTCCTCATAACGTCGCATAATACTAGCTTTTCTTTTTGAGAAATATTTCTTGGATTTTGGGGTCATCATTTCTGTTTTCATTTCCATAATCCTGGACTCTTCAGCCTTTTCTTGCATCCGGTGAGTATGCTCCATTTGTTTTTGAGCAAGCTCCATTTGCATTTGTTGGATAGCCAATGCTTTTTTCTGATTTTTGGCAATGACATATAAAGTGTCACTATAATTGTTAGATGAAGTTGTGATTTCTTACCCTTTCTCCTTGCCTCTTTCGCCACCTTCACTCGGGATGGTCTCAATGGACTAGATGGACTCATATGATTACTTTCGGATGTAGAAAATATCGGTTCTTCGTGAACTTCTTCCATAACCGGACTACCATCATGGTTATACGTCGATGGAGGAGTTGCTTGCAATAGTGCAGCATCTTCATAAGTCGGTGGAGGAATTGTTTCCGTAGGTGCAAATGTTGGATGTGACTTAACTTGTTTCCAATATTCAAAATGTACAATTTTTTTCTTTTTTGCGACGTACATAGTTTGAGCTTTTCTTACCTATCCATTCGAACGATAAAATAAATTAGATTTAACGAAACTTTAAATAAATATAATTATGTTGAATATGCTAATTAAATAATTTACCTCATCTTGAGCATTGCCGCCCGATTCCGGATTTCTTCTTGCATATGCGATGCATGATGTCCAATAAGATAAATTTGACTTCAACTTAGCAAATCGAGAAATAATGACGGTTTGAGATCTTGAATCAGTAGTAATTACCTCATCGTCACGCACAACCCAATTTGATTGAAAATCGGCGTGAACTTTTTCCCACAACTTATCGGTTCTTTGTCTATTGCCGGTAATTTGATCGATCGATTGACGATAAAATGAAATGAAATGCACAATTGCACATCTTCGAACATAGACCAATTGCCCTACATATTGAAAATTTAAGAGAAGAGATGAAATATGTGAATTGAAATATGAGAGAAGAGTGAAGTATTGAAACTTTGTGTGAAGTTAGATGTAGAAGAGTAGTAGATTTACAGTGATTTTAGATAGAAAAAAATTATTTTTTCATAATTTTTTTCGATTTTTTTAAATTTTTTGGCTTAAATTTCGTTGGAAATCAATCTGAGCCGTTAGATCAAATTCGTTGGATCAGATCTTTTTTCCCTTATAAAATCTGGTCGTTGGATTGTCAGTCACGTGCAAAGCACATGTTTTCCTCTCTCCTCTGTAGCTTGCGTGCTCGGAGAGATCGACTTGGAGATTATTCTTTCACCTCCAGATCGTTCTTCCTCTTCCTCTCAACCGGTGCATTTGAAAGTGGAGAGAACGTTCTTAAATTGAGATAGAACATTCCCTCCTGGGGATAGATCCCCCACCGGTGCATATGCCCTTATGTGGAAGAAAATATAGTGTGTTCTTTCTGGTAGTGTTGAGGATTCGGTTGTTATTTAACGTCTGCTAACCATGGCTCTCCTGCCTTATGTTTCCCAGTTATTAAGATTAAATTGTTAGTTTGAGATATCAGTTAATCCACGGGTTTTAAAATGATTCCATGCAAAGTTCTAGCATTTGACATGTTGTTGAATGCCAATTTGTGTGAGTTGGCAGTGGAGATGTTAATTCAATTTGATGAAGCGTATCGCACATAAATCCCCATCGCCATAATAACCTTCCAAGAAAATTGGGCTCCCCTGTTCACAACCATTTTCTTTTGAGTGTGGATCCAAAATATCTCTCAATTTTGTAGTGTTATTGGGTATTGTTAGTTTAGGGAGGTTGTCCATAGCCACCTGCTTTCTAAATCCGAGGTTTGTCCATTTAGTTTTTAGACAATGTATATATTAATCAGATTTAGCAAGAAGATCGTGTGTCTGATTCAGAGAGCATACTGATATATATGTTGAACAGGTGTAGTGCTATAGTAATGAGTTTTTTCTCTTATCATTTACTAAGATTTTTAGGTGCTCGCTGTTTTGAGCAAATCAAGCTGTGATCCAGTGTGTATTTTAATGTACATGGTTACTCACTGCAACAACATACATACTATGTGTTGCCTGTTTAGATTTTATCAGTCGAAATTGAGACAAGTAATGCATGAAGTTCATTGGTTAATGTAGATACTTCAAGCTTTTGGTTGGATGGTTCCTGCAATCTTGATATCCATGCTTATAGGAAATGGACCAAATGCTCTTTTCATGGCTGTAGCCCTTCCGCTTGGACAGACTGCTCTCTCTCTTGCTATTGATAAGGTTTGGGGGATGGAACGGCTGACCTCAAATCCTAGGCCTAGGAACAGGGCGAGGAGTAAACCTTATGCTAGTACATCTAGTAGAAAAAGGGAACAAGATGCTGCTTTTTACAGCAGCAAAGAGGCTAGAAGTTCCCCTTCAAGTACTGGGTATTATCAGCCAGCCAAGGGAAATGGACATAGCGCATCTACTAGTTTTGGAGGTTGGGATGAGTTAGATAGGGAAGTTGAAATGAGGCCGGAGGAAAATGAACAAAAAAGGCAGAAAAAGAACAGTAACGTCAGCAAGAGAGTCAGAAACAGAGACTCTCCTTTGTTCATTAGGCTCCTCGTTGCTGTATTCCCATTCTTGGGCTCTTGGGCAAAATTCTTGTGATGTGTCGCTGTTTTGCGTGCCAGAGATTGCATTTCTCTTAAATTACACACCACCAAATGGATATAAAAGAGACCATCTCCATTATCCTTATCTTTCGGGATGCCTATTCACGCTTCTCAGCTGTGCATTCCCCTTGTAGATATAGGTCAGTCTCCTGAATTGTTCTTGTATTTATTACCTGATGTGTATATGTACATGTGATAGCATTAATTTTTTTTTTCAGAGTGGCCAAAGTTACCTTGCAATAATTCAGTAAGATAGTGTGAAGCCGTTTCAGTGGCTGAAGCCAAATCTGTTTCATTTTAGTAAGCATTAGAGTATAAGAGTTATGACAGCTTTCTCATGTGTGTTTTCCTCTGCATCTTACAGTCACCACATATTTTTGAAGTATTACAACTGAGGAAAATCAAATTTGAATTTTCTGCTGAAACTGTAATCAAACTTTATGAGAATGGAGATTGAGATTTCAGGATTATATAATACATTGAATAATAACATACAAATATGAAATGCATGAACACGGTCTCTATTTACTTAAACTTCTTCGATCTCGTCCAATGCATAGTTGTTAGTGGAAACACCAGCATAGTTGACCTTGGTGAATCTTACCACAACTGGGTATCTGGTCTTTGAGTCCTGCCATAGTATGAATTTAAAATCAGTATACGATACATAACTGTGTTTAAAGATTCTCCTGAATTGTTTATGTTAGTTTCAGTGCAGGATGGTTGGGCCTATGCTGTACCTGGTCAACTGCAACAACAGACCCATAGTCCTTGTACCAGTAGGATTCCCTCCTCAGAATCCTCACCTAGAAATTCAAGGATCATGCAAGGTGACTGTTAGCTATAACGTGTCATGTTAACACAACAGGCCGAACATCAATCAATTTCTAAAGCTTGTTTGCAGGAAGGTATATTTCCCATTAGGAGGTTGAATATTTAGAGTCTCCATCTTTGTAGCTCATATTATATACAGCTCACTATTGTTTCAGCTGGAATGAAACACGTAAGTTGAAGCATTCAGTGATGATTAATGGGTGTATTTACCTTGGTGCCTCTCTTTGGCCCAATTGGGGGTGGCTTGACAGCAGCTGGAGCAGCTGTTGTAGCGGCAGCAGCTGATGCTGGAGCTGCTTCTTCAGCTGCACGCACCACCAACCTCCTAGAAATTGAACCTTTAACACTGCTTGCCTTGTTAATGCCAAAGCACAAAGAAGTCTTTGAGAGTGGAGATGATGAAGCTGTGGGAGTGAGCAACAGCATCCCAGTTGCGGCAGATGCCATATTGCAGGTAGCCATCTTTCTCCTTATCTCTGTTGAGCTATCTGGAAGTTATTAATGAGTTGAGATTGGATGATCCAAAACAAGTGATTGGATCTTTTTGCTCACCTGTTTTTTTCTTTCTCAGGAAAATCTCAAACCTGAGCAAGAGGGTTTGTGGCGTGAAATGCAATAGCATCAACCAATAGGAAGGTGACACGTCAGCGGCGTGTGGATAACCTCATCCCATGTTTCTTGATTCAAGTATTTGTGAGTTACATTTTCCACCTTATGCCCCTGAACTTCACTACTTTACTTGCTTCCATCTTCTCTTCTTTTTAAGTCCAAATTACTCATATGATTTATTTTTTTTCTAACTCTGCATTTTGTCAGTTTCCTTACCAAATTACCTGAATGATTAAATCAGATGGGTATGGATTACTGTGGTAGAGGAGGTATTGTTAGATCTTTGGGGTACTCATTTGTTATGAGGTTATCCTTTGAAGCAACCAAATTTTAATAGTGGCTTAGATTAGAGTTGAGTTGACCTGCCTAAGTATTGGGCAGAAATCCAGGAAACAACATTTATAGAGGTATCATCCTAATTCCTAACCTGGTATCAAGTAGTAATGGCTAATACTGTAGGGTCATTAAGTCTAAAAGTTTTGGACAAAACCATCAAGGTAAAGGATGTAATGGATATATATTTAGGTTTCCAAATCCTATTAACTCTCATGGAGCCCTATATCTAGTAAACTTTTTTGATGAATGGTGTTTCTATGGGTGGCTAATTTAAACAGCACTTGACATTTATGATTTGCCACAGGTTCTTGCAAGGTTACTAGTACTTGAGGAGTGTGTGTAGTGACAACTTTCTGTCACTGACTATCCGAATGCTAAAGCCATTTGGGGTTGGAGATGCACTTATACCTTTCGATGAAAACTAGCTTAAATTATGAGCAGCTTTTCATGCCATATTGTTTACTACTAAACTACCCATAGTTAGAAAAGAGAATAGATGTTGAAGATCAGGGTGTAATGGAGTAGCTAGCTAGCAAGTCATGAAGAAGAAGAGGTTATATATACAACTGTGTGTTATTTAAAGATGTGGCATGTGAGTAGTTGAATTAAGACCTATGTACATGTATGTTCATCTTTTCACAATGCTAGTAAAATTAAGGAAAAAGTTATGTTGTGGAAAGTGCTTGCAGGGCTGAGTAGTTGAAATTCTTTTAATCCTCTCACATGCATGCAGTTACAGCTGCATCTACCAGTAGGTGAACATTTGTTTTTTTTTCATTCAGGTGAGACCTCCTTTGGCTGGTTTTATCTGATTTGAATTGGGAAATAATTTTCGTTTGCACTTAATAAGTTAAATTAAATTAAATATATTTAAGTTAATTATTTTATTAGACTTTTTGGTTCAGCAAATGTGTTAGGACTCCACTCATTGCAAGTTAAATCAATTAAACAGTTTACATGTTTAATATACAGTAATAAATATCCAAGTATTATACTATAACATTTTACATGAATAATTCCATTCTGATTAGTTAAATTACTAACTACATGTTCATCATCTTCCTCAATGTTATCTTCTGCTTCATTCTCAGGATTGCTTTGCATAATTTCCGATGCTATCAAGTTTCACACTTGATTCATGCTCTTTTTGAAATTATAATCAGTTGTACTATACACCAACTTATGTGATAAAATAGGTATCCTCAACTTATGCGTGCGAATAAAGTCATCTAGAGTAAGTGTAGTCAGAATTCTATCAATTTGGCGCACATCTAACATTTAAGGCATGGTCCGAAGTATTTTTCAAAACACCAAATGCTCGTTCGATAGTGTCCGCAATGATTAATGGCGGCAATTGAACTTTTTTAAAATTTCAATAGGCTACTGAAATTTCATGAATGATGACATATGATAACGAACTTCCCTGTCTTTATAAGGAGCCAAATACCAAATATATTTTGGATAATCAAAGTTCACCAAATAATATGTACCTGTAAAATATTAATTAAAATAAGGTGCGTTATTTAAGTAAACGAGAGTAGACATAAGAATTAAGTTTCAAACAAGTCATTTTATACCTAGTGGAGGATGTGGAAAATAATATTTGGATTGAGTTATCGAGTCTCTCCAAACAATTTGGTCGTGCACACTTTCTTTCCATTTAATTTGTAAATATGTAAAAAGCATATCAAAAAAGAGCAACATGTAAAAACATTCCATATTTTTTGGGCTTAGGGCTATGCAGCAGTCACTTTCTCCTCGAGCAATCAGCAAGCAATTGCTCCATTTTTTTTTGCGTAGCGATGAATGCTTGGCGAGAAAAAATACTGGAGAATGAAGAAATTTTTCTGGCAAATGCTCCTCGAGGAAGCGGAGGAGAAATTGGTGCTTGAAAGTTGGAGCAATTGCTCCTTGAGAATTGCTGGAGGAGAAAGAAATTGTTTGAGGGGAAGTTGCTGGCGGAGAACTTTCTCGCCAACAAAACCGCTGCATATGCTCTTACGTCCTTAGTACTAAACATCTTGATTAACAGCTAATACAACTTCGATATTAGTGTCATTAAGAGCTCCACTACAATCCTACACTTTACAAAAACTATTATAACAACATATAGATTACAATAATATATTTTCAAAATTTTGTTATATGTTTGAAATAAGGTGAATAAATGCTACTATTAGCAATATTTTGAGGTATTAACTACAAATAAGGTTATGGTCTTACAATGTCACATGATGGTTCCTTCAAAGCAACTAATACGAGGATAAATTATATATGAACCGTGAAGAGCGCATGTTTAAATCTATTAGCAATATCTCGATAGGAAGCTCCTTTAGCCAATATGTATAGGCACAAACATACTTGTTTCATAACCGTGATATGTCTGCTATTAGCTAATAGTTGTCTTGACAATATTAAGTTGACCAATTGCATAAATATATTATCTGTTAACCTTACTTATTCATGACACGGATGAGGATGTTCAAATACCAATATATGCATATATTCAGATTCAGCGTCAGTTTCGCCTCCAGTTCTTAATTCGAGTCTTTCTGGAGCTGCAATTAAGTGCTCCATTCGCGTCCACAGGTGCCGCCAGGCCCATCGAGGATTTGCACCTCCCTGCAACGGCACATAGAATTCATGAGAAGACTTTGATTAATTACTTAACAATGCTAGAAATGGCATTATATATAAATTCAAGACAACCATGTGCACATGCACCTGCCTACGGCTCCAGCAACTCACTCTGTCACTGCTTGGCAGTTACATATGATTCAACAAGATATTCATCAAAGAATGAGTAAAACTGTTGTTGTCTCATTTCAGACTCGATCATCTGATGACAATAAATGCGGAGAACTCGGTCAATCAATACACATCATCCTGAGCCCTCAGGTGATCTGCAGGTGTATTATGGTTTCTCTTGGAATTTAATTCAAATGAGAAAAGGTATCATTGCTTACAGGGATGGGTTATGCACAGATCTCATCCAAAAAAACAATTTTGATTTAGCCCCATTATATTATATTGCCCAATTGACATAAATCACAAGGAAATTGCATATAGAAACTCAGAAGGGTGAAACTCAGTTGCTTGTAGTGAAGATAAAAGCACAGAGGAAGGTGTATTTTCCGTAGGAATTTCACTAGCTCGACTGGATTATTCTCATTCTGATCGAAAATTCGAACTTATAAGTCATGGGTCTATAATTTAATATAAGTTAGTTTATTCCACTTTCACTACATGATATTGTACAATTACACAAATTGCTCGACCCAACTTTTTCCTCTTAACTTTTATAATTTCCAAGCTCGGCAAAATTTAAAGTTGGGACTGTATTTGGGAAAACATCTGTAATTCAGATCCCAATACACATGTTTTCCCAGTAAAATAAAAATAGCAGCTTCAGTAGTTGCGGTAGTAAATGTAATCTGTCAGAAAATGAACTACACAATTCCAAGCTGAGATTGGAAAATTAACTCGATGGAAGAAACCAACTGATTTCCTCTGTGTTGTGGTCCAAAATTTTATACACAGAGACTCCTTTTTTCTTTTTTTATTAAATATGCATGGAGAGGACACATTTAATGCTGTGGCCACACACTTGAGTCTTTCCTCTATTCTATATAATGGCCTGTTCTTCAATGTAGAACATTAAACTTAGAAGTTGGGTTCTGTTGTTTCTGGTGTGCAATGGAGTTATTGTGGAGGTTTCTGGCGTTTTTGATGTTGAGTTCAGTGCTTGTGTTGACATGTTTGGCGAGTGAAGCTGAGTCTGCTAGAGCTTTCTTTGTGTTTGGAGACTCCCTGGTGGACAGTGGCAACAATGACTTCCTGGCCACCACTGCGCGAGCTGATGCGTACCCTTACGGCATAGACTCTCCCTCTCACACACCCTCCGGCCGCTTCTCCAATGGCTACAACCTCCCTGATCTCATCAGTAAGTAAGCTTATTCTGTCCTTTGGTTTTGTTTGTTCGTCAAGTATTTGACAATGCATGCATGCATTTGCAGGCCAGCAAATTGGTGGAGAAGAGTCTCCACTGCCGTATCTGAGCCCCCAGCTGGAGGGGGAGCGTCTTCTTGTCGGTGCAAATTTCGCCTCTGCGGGGATTGGGATACTGAATGACACTGGCGTTCAGTTTGTAAGTAGCTTCTTCCAAATTCCAATGTTATCAGAAGTGAGTGGAGATTTTGTGTTTTCTGTGCAGGTGAATATAATCCACATAATGCAGCAAATGGGTTACTTTGAGGAGTACCAGGAGAGGGTGGCGAGTGTGATTGGGGAGGCAGAGACAAAGCAGCTAGTAAACCAAGCACTTTTCTTGATTTCACTGGGAGGAAATGACTTTGTGAACAACTATTTCTTAGTGCCTTACTCCGCCAGATCTCGACAGTACGCCCTCCAAGACTACGTCCCCTTCATCATCTCCAACTATCGCAACATCTTATCGGTAAACATTATCATTTGAATTTATCCAAAACTCTCTATCAAAAATCCAATGCTGCTGCTGCATCACTCATACAGGGGCTGGTGAAGCTGGGAGCTCGCAAGGTGTTGGTGACAGGCACGGGGCCAATAGGGTGTGTACCGGCTGAGCTAGCTCAGCACAGCACTAATGGCGAATGTGTTCCCCAACTGCAACAGGCTGCAGCATTGTTCAACCCCCAGCTTGGGGAGATGATAAAGCAGCTCAACTCTGAGTTAGGCCAGACGGTTTTCATTGCAGCCAATTTGAATGAGATGCACTTTGACCTCATCGACAATCCTCAGAAATATGGTATACATGCCAGATACTTGCTGTTCTGAGGTTTCTAATGTCAGCCAGCAGCTTACTCTGAGTTGTATGTATATGCAGGCTTTGTGACATCCAAGATAGCATGCTGTGGCCAAGGACCTTACAATGGGATCGGGCTGTGCACGCCGGCATCAAACCTGTGCGCCAACCGGGACGAGTATGTCTTCTGGGATGGATTTCATCCATGCGAGAGAGCCAACAGGATCCTGGTGCAGATGATTATGACCGGAGCGGAGAAGTACATGAGCCCAATGAACCTCAGCACTGTGATGAAGATAGACGACTTCTCCAGGACTTGATCAGTCATCATCATCATCACTGCTACTCATTCTACTTTCGCTAATGTTAAGTGTCTCAAATCAAAACTGCTGTGTAAACTTAGTAATGTGAATTGTGAAGACATGGATTTAACTCACCACAGATTGTTCCTTTCTTTCATCCATGTGGGAAACAAAAACACCAAGATGCCTGCAAGCACAAATCAATTGCAGAGGCTAAACGGCAGATGCCATAAATATGTGAACATGCTCAGAAAATGAACGATAAAGAACATCAAGAGCTTGCAGCTCTACAATGAATACTATGGAAATCTACATTTGAACAATATTTCACTTGTAATTTGTGTCTATTTATGCTAATGGAGATTCTATATTAAAGTAGTATAAAAGGATACGGCAAGTATCTACAACAACAAAGGAAACCGTATGACTCACTCATGCACTTTTCTGAGGCAATGTTTCAAATGCCGAGACTGTGTTCTCAAAAATAATCTTGTGCTGAGGAGCACCACTTGGCTTGATAGCACAAGCTGTCTTGTCTTCGAGAGGGCAGCGAGCCTTCAACATTGAGAAAACATGATTATTCAACCTTCTAGCTTTCTTCATTGCTTCTAACAGGAGTTCCGAACCCTGGTTACCAGAAACAAGAATTAATATTAACAGCGTCATTCTTAGACTATGATACACAGCAATAAGCCGAAGTCTTTAAAGGGTTTCACAATGAGTTTTGAAATTTAACTCCTAGTTTTAAAACGAGATGCAACTCTGCCTCAGATAAAATGTCAAATATAAAGACGAGCTCTAACAAAAAGAATAAGGCCAAAAGATAAATAGCAATCCACCACAATATTTAGCTATTTCCATCGGTAAAATGGAAGCTATACACACCAAGAGTAAACACAATGATATCCTCTCATGCGGTTTTTGGATACCTGGACATGCTGAGATTTTGTATGGGCTTTGTTTAAGTCGAATGCCTCCACTTCCGCAATATTAAGAACTTGATATGAGAAATCAAAGAGCTCAAAATGAAGCTGCTGCCCAAGCAAATAGATTATTGTACAACCCCCCCAAGCTATTGAATCACCAGGAAGCTCATGGTTGTTTGACGGTGTTTGAACAGACTCCTCCAAATAAGCCTTTAAGACAATAAGACAACAAAATGAGCTTCAAACTCATGTTAATACTTTTCTGTTAAAGACAATAAAAAGGTTGATTTTACAGGGAGCAAATTAAAAATCATAGCTATTATATAAGTCTTTGTTGTACTGCATAAGAAGTTTCTTGATACTTACGAAATCACAACATCTGACTTGTAAACTCAACAGCAAGCTTACCATTTGAAGGCCACTAAATATACGATAGAAGTCCTTCGAAATAGTGATGTCAATGAATCCCGTCTTAGGAGCAGCACTCCATTTACTACAATACTTATCCAGTGCTGCACTTGTAAAAGCTAAAGCATATTCTAGCACACTTCCTGTGTTCATATTAGCTCTATACAACAAATCTGCAACAATGAACAATTCAGATGATGTCGTAAAATTTGAAATATCTGGCAATGGTGAGAATGTGGATACACATAAATAGTCAATTAAATTCAAAAGCAATGATGGAAAAAGTAGATTTCATTCACTTAAGAACATAAATTATTTTTTTGTCAGCGAGCCTATCTTTAAATTCAGACAACAATGTTGACTCAGAAATATGGTCGAAAATGTTGCTTGGAGATCGAAGTATGACTGGCACAAACATGCATCATTAACAAAATTCAAAGACAAAGTTGAACAAGTATTTGTTTCATCGGGCTGTACGATCAAAATACCACTTATTACCTCTTCCAGGGGACTTATAAGAATTAAGACCTAACATGATTCATGCTACTGTTTCAGATACATGCTGCTAGAGAAAACAAATCAAGCCACCAGTATTGTGTTTTGAACATACTAAGCTGGTACAGAAGGAATTAAATGAATATAAAATTAGTTGTCCCTGAAGGTGTGAGCATGTAACCATTTGTAATCATGAGGCGTCACATGGTAAACTTTACATACCTGCAGCTTCGGCCTGTTTTGATAATGTATGAAAGGAAGTTGCACTGACGCATCCAGGAGCTGACACAATTGCTGTTGTGGCAGATTTGAAGAGATTGACAATGGGGCTTTCTCCGTTGGCCTGTGACTGCAATATCTGCCCGTCAACACCAGGCACTAAACCCAACCATGGTGCTGTTTGCATGAAATTTACAGTATCAGCCTGTCTCTGGTAGGAAATCAACTTAACAGAGTTAGAAGCTAGTCATGTAAGCCTGAATGTGTTCTGAAACCTCTTCTAGAAATACTAAATAGTATATATGTTATTATTACTACCAGGCTTCTCATAACATCTTTCAGAATATCTAACTTCACCGTTCACAGACATAAATGTCGCTGCTTTGTAAATGTTAGGCCACACCACATTGAAAAGTTCACACTAATTGATGCTTGCATACCACATTATAAAAATAAAAATTATGCCATGGACTATCCTAATTAATAAAATAGGAATACATCTCTCAGGTTTATACAGGACAGACCTCTAATGAAGTTAGACTATTGTTTATTTCTATTTACGTTCTTACTATTTCTATTTAAATAAGAGAGCCTGCATGGTCAACAATCATCCTAGAAGTATTATCAGTTTGTGTCAGGCTAACTCTCAGAGTTAGAAGCTTCGACTTGGAACCTTAGTTGTTTTTACAACCTTGATTAGTCTCTTCTTTTATTTAATAAAGTTTGTAATTTATTTATTTCTTCATTCATTACCGTTTCACCTCCTTACAATGGTTCGACCAGTCAGATCCAACATATAAGAGTTGAAGTTATTAGAAAACTGCAGATAGTTACCAAAACAATGTCAAGAAGGCCCATCCAATAGATAACACTACCAATTTCTTTTATCCCACGAAGAACCTCTAGCTTGATTTCCGATTTTGACCCCCAATTAAGCTGCTCTTTGACAAGCCTCGTGCAACCTGCTTTCGTAAAATTTAGTATCTATGACTTGAAAATGTGAAAGTTAGACTAGAATATGCATAGATTTGTGAAGCTGAACTTCAAAATGATAGATATGTTTCCTATCTAAATGATGTCTTTGGACATCGCCTATGAACATAGCTCGGTATGGTACTACTGACCAAGTTAAGATAACAATTTAAGAAAAGAGGTACCTTGCTGATATTGCCAAACTTATCAGTAACAACTTTATTTGTCTCTATTGTTTGCTCATTGACTATGATGCCATGATAAGTCAGAGTAATGATATGTCTGATAGAAGGACTAGTGCAGAATTAAGCATTAACCATAGAGATACCTGTCACACCACTGTCAAATGGAAGCAATCCAATGGATTTTGGTAATGCTTCTTGTAAGCTTGTTATCATCGGCTCGAGCATAGTGATCTGAAACATGCACGTATCAGACAAATTCTGTTTGGTTGAGTTGTTTCGCAAGATTTGTAAGGAACCCAATTTACTTGAGGAATACAAGTAACCCTCAAATACCTTGTTCGATATGTGGTCTAATAGTGCTCTGATGAGCCAAGGCAACGATCGTGACCCTAAAAGTCTGACTGTAGAAATCATGTGGGGAATTCCAAAGAAACCACTATGTAATCGTGCAAAACTTTGATGCGCCGAGTTCAAATCCTAGAGCAAATCCAATAAAGGAAAATCAAAAATAAAGAAATGATTTTTGTTCTGGCAATTCAAGAGCAGCGAAAGTAAAAGTGACGTAAGCTGCTGTAATACTAAATATCTATTGCCGGTTTGTGTTAGTCACAATACATTGGAAAAACCAGAGAGAAAAAGTGATCAAGAGGTGGTGGTATATGTTCCAGCAATTGTCTAATCATACGAACTAACTCCAAGAAACATTATTCATGCGATCACTAACAAAAAAAGAAATGTTCAATCAAAATTCTGAAATGCATATGATATGTTCAAATTGTTGCCACTTACTGGTGTACCACAGTAAAAATTAGGCTTAGCATGAGGAATTGTTGGCTTCTGGACTGGAACAGAGGACACTTTGGAAGAACGCACAAACCGTTGAGTGGTATTGCAGAGGATGAAATTGGGTAGAAAATCAGTTTGCATTTCTGTCCAAAACTAATGGGCCATAACATCCCATTAGTAGGGTAGTCAGTCAGTACACATTTCTCAAGTGGTCATTCTTGTCGGTAAAAGTAAAATACCAAACCTGTGTAGCGAGCCGACTAGAATATGACACAAGTGATACATTTTCTTGCATTTCATTCATCATGAGATCGAAGGAGTCGATCACTAAATCCTTGTTCAGGAGTTCATGGGCAAGTTTCATGATATCGAGGAGTTTTTCCAATTCCTGGACAACGAGAATTAGTGTATGGAAATCACTGAATAGCAGCAACTAACTAGTAATAGAACTTACCACAGTGGCACACAAATCCTGAGATTCAAATCTATCAAAAAGAAACTCAATATTCTCTCTAAATATTTTGTTCATGTGTCCAGCAATCAGGCTTCGTAAGTCAATAGTTCTTCCTAGTAACTGCACATTTAGAGCATTAGCGTGAGCAGCGTAAAAGACGTATGTAGATAGCTATTTCTTGAATGAGGCAGTTATGAATGCTTCACTCATATGATCAGCAATAGCAACAGATAGAGGCAAAAATTATTCTTCGTCACATTTGCCTTATTTTTATTAGTAGTACAATAAAACAAGAGGTTGTGTTACATATCAATGTAACAAAGGCTTTATATATCACCTTTACTCTTGTCATCTTTAGTAAAGTTGTGAACCTCCTAGGTTGGAAAGCATACTTTTCTCCATTGTCCAAAGCAAATAGGAAGGATGGATCTAGTAGTTCACTAAATACAAAAACAGACTTAAAAGGAACCCAGTCAAATAATTCACATTTGCTACACATAAGACGAGAAATGTTTACCTTGCTGCCCAACTTTTGTAATAAGTGAACATAGTTTCAGATAACTTGGATACAAATATATCAAAGCAATGATCCACCTACAGGAAACAAAATCAAACATGAATGTATATATTACTTCTTATAACTCAAAGAGAGACAATTACAAATGAGATGGATCATATGGACCAATTCCAAAGAACTTACACCAACCATATGGAAAACTCAATTGCCGTTGATATGTTAGCCTGAACTAACGACTAGAAAGATGGGCAGTGGGCACCAAACTTATCAACTTGCTATCTTTCTAATAAGGCTGATTCTTCTTACTTGTTAGCCAGTAATCCATAATCTATCCAGCTTGATGGGATGGTATGGATATGAATGTCATTATAACGCTTAAAATATTAAAATCGTTTAGGTATTATTTTTATCCGGTCCATATTTATCATAAAAAACTCCAAACATAAATGACAGAACTTGAGATTGTTGAGGTTTCAACTATCAACTTTTCAAGTCCTTGACCAGAACCGACTGTTGATCTGTGGTTCAATTTGTGTGAGGTATCATTGAATCCCATACATTCTCAAGCCTACCTAATGCATGTGGAATGATTAGGTGCACAAGAGCTCAGAATATACAACACAGAGGGAGACAATTATCTTATCACTGATTTTATAAGAGTTTCTGGTCAATGCGTGCTGCGGCGACTCAAGTCAGAGTGGACTGAATCAAGTAGAAAAGGGTTAATTAAGCATTTTTAGTACACAAAGAACCACATTTTACAATAAATTGTTAGTTATAAAAATAACTCATATCTAGTTTCAAATACCTCAGCTTCAATCTCATCATATAGGAATCTCTGTTTCAGCACAACTAATGCCTGTTGTGCCGCATCATTGTAGATGTCAAATGGAATCAGCACGCTCTCAACAAGGCCTGCATTCGGAGACTCGATGACATGGTCTATCAACATCCAGGGAAGAGAGCATTCTATTGGAAACTGCAATTCAGCAAACAATTGTTATTTTGTTACTTCACATTGCGAAGTGATGACTGTAAATATAAACAATGAGAAAAAACTTCAGAGCAGGGAATGAACCAAATAAAACCATCTAATCCCACAAGATTTCAAGACACACATAATCAAGTTTTTATATTTATATTATCACACATGTCCTTAAATTATGTTGGAAAGACAAATTCACCATCGACCTTAAACCCTTCAAGAGTCCAAGCACAGGGTTGTGTGGTTGAATACATAATTGCATCAGTAACAGAGAATATAATTAACATACACGATGACTGTCGTTATGCTACGCACAAAACGAATAAGCAATGTTCAATAGCACACTACATATTGTCATAAATCTTACTCAGCATATATTGGCGGCCACTTATATTTCGCATTGCAAAATGATATAACATACATTTTGTAAACCATACATTTTGTAAACGTATGAGAACCGAAAGCTGAATTACGGACTTAATATATATAACTAGCCGGTCTACTATTGGCAGTATTTACTATTTAGTAGACCACATTGTATTTGCTTTCTTTTTTTACAAGTACATCAGCTGCATTATACTCTGTATGCCACTTCAATGGTACTGTCATCTATCACTTCAGGGGCTTCCCATGATTTGTGTATTACATTGATAGTTTGTCCTAGCAATTGTAGTATGTGACCATCAAGGGTCTCTTGTACATACATACAACATGGACTATGATGCAGATAGCAAAATACTCTAGTTACCTGAATCACTCGTGAAGACTCCAAATAAAATTCCCTATACCATAAAAATCCAAGATCCGTCAGAGTCTCCAGAGTCGCTGTCATGACATAAACAGTCAGGAAACACAATTTTATATAAGCAATTAATAGAAATTAAATGGACAACAATAAACAAGCTAATTTTCTCCTCAGTACACAAGAACTCGAGTGTTTGCAATCGAATGCAGTAACTTACAAAAATCATTCAAATATAAACTGTGGTATTTTTCACTTCAAATTCAATGACATGTGTGATGTGTGTCATAAAGGTTTTATTAAAATATAGAATGGAATTCTGCTCAGCAAAGCAAATAAACATTTCTACCAGAGGAAACGGATGAAAGAAAAAGGTAAAAGAATGCTAACCTGTGTAGTCTATTATATGTAAGAAAAAGCTAAGTTTGTAGAAGAAAGTCTCCAGAACTTTCAAATCATTCACAGGAATTTCAGAGCTGCTGTTACCAAATAGGCCCCCAGGTTTCCTTAAATTTCCACCCGAGACCACCTCATAAATGAGGAACTGCAGGCAATGAACCTAAACAAATAATAATAATAAAGAAAAACACCAATTAGCCACTTCATAAAAATGCTGCATAATATCTTTGATGTATGGCACTACATTCAAACCATTAAGACGTCTACCTCAAACAGTAACTCAAGTAGTACGGCAGAGATTTGCGCCAAAACAATGTTTCTTTTGATTTTAAAATTTCATATTAATAGTGCATAGAGTTAAATGAGCTAACTTTAAGAGCCAGTTGAAATTTTCAGTGGGGTTATTTTACCCCATTATGCTAGCTCCATCAATGGGACCATTTGTTGTGTATTATAGAACCAAGCAAAAGAGAATACAGACATGCAACTATTGATCAAGAGGGAGAAGAGAGTTAAAACCGTTGTAGGAGTATTGTCTAATTGAGAGTATAGAGTGTTAAAAGGGAGAAGAATTGTAGGAGTATTTGAAAAAATTTAAAACCCTTGTACTCTCTTTTGATCAGTAAAATTACTCTATCAAACAATAAAAAGGATACGGACATGAACCTAACGTTTGATGGTTATTGGTCTGGACAAGAAAGTGAAAAAAAGCAAGTTGAAAGAAACACAAGTTATAGTGAAACCTGAGTAGAAGTTGGGGCAACAGGCCTAGGGTAAAAGATATTTCCTCGGTTTTCTTCACCTCCATATTGTGAGGACTGGAAATCTAATTCAGGCTTGCTTGTATTGGCCATCCAGTCCGCAGAAAGGGTTCTCATATCAGAGAGTAACCTAAACAGCCATTAACAGACAACCGGTAAGGAAAAGCAAACGTGCAGCCAACCATCTGCACAGAGGTAGCCAATAACTGTTTTTGATACTTATTTACTACTAGGAAGGTTTGGTAAAATGCTGATTCTAAATCCAACCTTGAAACATCTTTCTTCTTCTTGAAGGTAGTTCGCAACATGGTGGCCAATGTGTTTTGCACAAAATCTTGGACCTCAGAGTGAATTGTTTCCCATAAAGCATCAGCTACTACAGTGTCACATTTTTGCATCATCGATCCGACGCTCTTTATATAACTTATAAGCTCTACCAGTGCTTTCCTTTCCTCCAAACTATAATTATATCGTACAACCTGAAAGATGCACAAGTAAAATTATTAACAGACCATATAATCATTTTGCCAGTAAGAGAAACCAGCCTCATATACCAATCTCAGGAACTCATAGCTTGTTGAGAATGGATAGAGATATCTTAAGCAAATGTGATATGTACAATACCTTCTCATAGTCAGATAATCCAGATGAATCTTGTAAATTTGTAGGATTTGTATCTTTGCAAGGCCGGGAAAATTTCCATGCACATTGTTCCCAAATGCGGCCAGTCCATTTGCTTAAGAGCTGAAAACCTTCCACGACCATATCATAAATATTGCCCTTGACTTCCTTGCACCACTCTACATCTGAACCATCAGTTGCTTTCATCGATAAAAGCTGCAGGATCGGAGATGATGATAATATATGATGTACAGAAATCATCATTTCTATTTTTTATAATCAATGCAAGAATATAAGTGTGAAGATCAAAGATGTAATGACAGTTGGAAATCACCTGATTCATGGCTGAGGAGAATCGAACAACAAATTCATCATGTTCAACACGAATAGATCCAATGTAGTTTGTGATTAGATAATGCCTCTGAAAAGTTCCCTTAGTCAAGGAAAGTACTCAATACAAATCAAAGTGATTAGATACACAATTATGAGACATGGTAAAAAGACCAAACCTTAAGCTGTGGTATTCACTAAAGTTAATACCATGCTCATATTTTTACTTTAGAGTTATGAATTGGCATTTCTGCATGAATTTGGTATGACAACAACTTCTGTAGCATGTACCATCAATAAGTATTGTGGTACCGACACAAATTGGATAAGTGCATCAAAATCAGAACCGATAGATACTAGAAAGAATGTGAGCCAGTCAACGTGAAAAAATAAACACTAATTCAGATACTAATATCATAGAAATTATTAAACAATAGGATATTCTTGTGCCTCGCGGAGTGGGAGTTCATTAGGAGCTCGAAGAGACAGAAAACGAGTTTGAGTCGAGAACTTTTGGAAGTACATTGACAATTCTTTCAAAATTGCAGCCGGTGAAAGATGGAGATCAGGAAATGCAGGTATGACTGGATCATTCTGTGAAATAATAAGTTTATCATTATCACGTAAATAGTTATAAAGAGTTCAAACATGAGCAAAAGAGGCTATTCTTGACACATTAGAAGAATTGTAGTTTTGTTCAGTAACAAGAACTTGCCTTCAATATGTTGATGAGTCTGTTAATTTTCACTCTTTTGTTCAATGACTCGCTATCTTTATCAGAGGATGTTGCTAATACTATGAGAACTGGTAGTACACGTAAGAGGGTATGCCTTTCTGGAAAAAGAAGCGTGAAATCCAGCTCTAAAGACTCAACGGCAAAGACTATGAGAACCTGAAGAATATCTTCGACGCTGTATAAATTAAGGGCTGCAAGGGGATTTTGCATATATTTGCTAAAGAATAAAAGAAAATCTTGAATCAGAAGATAATAAATATTATCATATGTAACATCGACATAAAGATATCATGCAATGAGCTGATACTAAATGATCTAAAAGCTGTCAAGGATACTTGTTAGTGCGAAACATATCCACTTGTAGGTTCAACAGAATAGCCCATCTTGTACTCAAGAAAATCTATAAAACATGCCCAACACACACAAATCAGTAAGCAGAATTACTTAAACTGATACACTGCACGAATAATTGATAAAATCCAAAAACAGAAACTCATGAAACATGGCGATGTTATATCGGTACACACTTGTAAATCATCCAGCTCCTCCCGCATCGTATCGGTGTCTTGCCATTGAACACTGACTTGTGTGAATGTTCTGGTAAATTGAGTAGCTAACACAGAATTAGTTACTGACATTCGTAGAGCATTGATTTACATGAACTAGGCAGCTTGTGGGTCATACTCTTCATAAATACATTGACAATCCAGTTAGATCCAAGAGAGCTCATTTTACTACATTGAGACAGAAAGCAAACCCTCCAGAATTATCAGTGGGAGTAAATAATTGTAAACAGATTTGCTACGAGGATATATCATTTTTCCCGTCTTATTTTTCTGTGCAGAAAATATGAGAGAAGCTTTGTACAGTTTGTCATATTTGACAAAGTTCTTTCGGACATAACAGCTATGAAACCTTACTTTGATGTGATTCATATCAGTGTAGATACTCCTAAATTTGGTTTTGCAACTAATTTACAACTTCATTTGATCTCCTATTGTATTTCAGACGCCAATCGTTGCAAGAAGAAACTTGAGTGTTGCCAGTTAACAGAAAAAATCATCTTTATGTCTAATGTCTACTCATCATCACATAGGTATCAACAGGGAATATGCATTTATGATCCAGCCATATACCTCTTATACCAAGAAAAATCATTTGGAATGCTTGCTTTTGCATTTTTCAGATGATCAAGTTGCACCAAAACATCCAGCAACTTCAACATGGACCTTATGTAGAGTTATTGGATCAATTAGACAGTAAATATGGCTCAGTGTTACAGATTTGATGGAAATGAAATAACAAAGTGAGAGTTAAGAAATAAAAACATTTTTACTTACCAGAGATGAGTTACAGTAGGACCATTAATGCGACGCTCGGGGCGTGAAAATCGCTGCATGTCAGCTGCTAGCTGCAATGGAAAATGTCATATGTCGGTGCTAAATGTAAGAAGAACCCACATGTAACAAAATGTAGATGAGATCAAAGATAGTACTTTAGATGCTGCTGATGCTTGCCACCTCTGGATTTCACGCAGTCGACTCATCTCTAAGTCAAGCACTTGATATGTTTCCATATACAGGTCAGCTTGACTTTGTTTCTTAGAATCAGGAAGCTGCCGCAGAATTTAACTATCAGTAAGCTTGGTAATACAGAAAATTTTGCAAGGTTTACAGTTATTCTATGATTGCAACCATTTACAAATACAACTCCAATGTGGATGCATGACAAAACTGACAGTCAACAAGGAAAAGTAACTTTGAAATACAGTTTGAAACGAAAGTATGATACTGATTGTATGGTTCAAGACTGTAGTTACAAACAATTTCACTCAAGAGTTGTAACAGAATTATGACCAATCAGTTGTACATATACATCTCCTCCAAAGGTTGCAATCCCCTGTAATGTTGACTATGAAAAAACCAGAGCATGATTTCTGGTTGGTTCAGCTCCATAACATGCGGACCATCATAGTCCATTCCTGTCTCTGAACTTCATTCACTTCTATTTCAGGGCAAATATTGGATATTGAGAACTAACATACAGGTACCAGTATGACTACTTCAAATCTTGTCCTTCTGTTTTTTTATATTCTATCCATTCCGTTTAGAATCATGATTGTTTATCTAATGCATCATCGTTGGTGAATGTCTATAACATATAACTTACACAATAAACCAGACACTGACCAAAGCCTATGGACTTTTTGCTGTCACTGCTAAGTGAGTGTACAGACAAATTGCTGGAATTGCTTGGCACATTCCCAGAATATTGCAAACCACTTGCAGGATAACAAGGGTTCGTCTGCTAATAATACGATTAACAGTGATCACATATAGACAAACAGTTTAAGAGTTGAGCACCTGAGGAAGAGCTTTGACGCAGCTTCGATATGTATAGAGCACGGAGGTCATTTCCTTTCCTTCAAGAATGAGGGTGTTCTGCGCATGTTGTTAGTTTGCTATTAACGTCAAAAATCAAACCACGCTTGTCTTGATCAATCATCAAAACAAAGAACTGCTGTTGAAACTACTAGTGTCTTATTACTAAAGCAAACTAAGATGTGACGAGAAGGACATAGTTCAAATAAAACAAATGTACCAGCTGATTCAAAGCTTTTGTGTCCTCAGATAAAGATAAGCGGTAGGCAGAAACATCACTGTACTCTACAAAGTGAAACAAATCCATAATTACCACTAAGCTTTTAGATGCGATGATCCAACTAATGTTACATAAAAACAATATACACGAATGAAAAAAATGTAAAAACCTTCTAATAGAGAAAATCATAAAGATGAAAGTGGTAAAAGTATTTGAGACGCTATGTGAAAAAGATATGTGAAAGTCTAGAGCTAAGTCTACTGCTACCAGGAATTCTTTCATGATTTAAGAAATAAGAATTTCAAAGTACTTACCAACAGGACTAATGGTTGCACCCCTCTCAGTAGAAACCCAAACTGCAGGCCCTTGTACTTCTGGTTGATCATCCTACCAAAGACATCACAATGTAGATCAATGAGAATCATTATCACAAATGTTAAAGGATAACCTTCGCTGAGCAAATACTAATGCAATTTTTACATTTCTGCTTTGCATATCAGATTTTCAGACACTTATCATAACTGAAGTGCATAGAATGACGTGGGGAGTATATACTATGTCCAAGAAGTCTGCCCACCCACAAATGGACACTTGACCTCAGCCAAGTAGTCAACAATTAAAACCTCCAGGATTTATGCAATGTGTTTTGAACTAGATCTATCCACCCGTGTCTCCAAAACAAATGAACAACTCTAAACAAAACCACCCCATGAAACGAAGAGGAAGAATTCCTCAACATCAGCATACAAGTACACCTCAGATTTCGCTATGATCTATCTAATAATCATTTCCTATATCACTCTTCAGCTTATGAAAAAAGACATAAAACGCTAGAGTAGACATTTTTACCTCCAAGGAGAATGTCGACAAAGCCGCAATGGCCTCTTCAACTGGCACTGCCATCAAAGCTTTTAGCGCTCTTCCCAACTGAATTCAGCTAGATCAAGTAAAATTGTTCACACGAATGTCGGATTTGTCCGTTGCTGCCCTAGACTTCCTCTTTTGAATCGCGTGGAAAGAGGCAGGATCGGGACCTTCGCGCACCGCTCTCTGCCTTCTTTCTGAATCGGACTGTAATGCTTTGCACGCAGCACGAACGTGGCTCGGTTCGATTGAACCGGTCTCAGAGTAAACCGGTCGAGCCGATCTATTCCTCCTCTCTTCTCTTATTCATTTTATAACAAAATTTAAAAACTATAGTAGATAAAAACAGCCATTAAATTCGACAATTTTTTTTTATTTGTGATTTTTATTTTATAATTATTGCATATTAAAATAACAATTAATGTAGATTATTTAAAATAAATAAAATGTCTTTTTTAATATGTCTTTACCTTAAAGGACAAGTTATGGAAAGAATAAAGAAGAATGGGATCATAGCTTATTCATGAAGTGTTGTAGCCATTATTTGTTACAACAGTTAGGGTGTGTTCTTCTGTACTTATATTTATTTATATATACTTATATGTACTTATATTTATTATATTTACTTATATTTACTTATATTTACTTATATGTACTTATATTTAAACAAAAAAAATTTATACCCAATATGTACGGTGAAGAACATAACCTTAATTACTTGAATACTGAATTGAACTTTTATTAACTAAACTGTACACACCTTAAAATATTGAAGCCTTATACTTTTTTAAATGAATAACTCGTCACTAATGACAGTTATCTGATTAAGGCGTCTCATAGGTTGTTAGAAAGCTAACTGTTTGGAGAGCTACAGTCTGTAGTTACACCATTGTCGAATTCAAGGGTTTTATGAGTCAAATAAGCGTCCCAAGTCCGAACCAGATTTTTCTTATATTCTCAAAGGAGATACGTAGCACAACCAACATACCAAACTCAATCAATTTGCAAGTAGGGAGGTCCATTATTGCTCTGCTTTTGCAATTAGGGCAGTCTGCTTTTCTGTCCATTATTGCTCCAACCACACTTGAAGAAATTGCCGACATTACCTTTAACCTTCTCTCCTCCCCTCCTTGCTCGATCTGCATTTCATCTCAATCGGGCTTGTTGGTGGATCTGCATCCACAATCCGCGGGGAAGCCTCCGCCCACATCACGATCTGCAGCGAGAATCGTAGGCGAACCCTCGATCTGCAGCGAGAACCTGCTCCACCCAGCTTTCATTTGGGAGCTTGGCTCGATCTCCAGCCACAATTATCCAAGAAGTCGCTGCCAACATCACCACACGTCACACGACTCCCCTTGTTGCTGGATACACATCATGTAGCCTCTGCCGACATCTGCAGCCAGATTATCTCAATTGCTAGTGTCCACCTTCTTCTTCTCAGGTAATTCGCATATGAAGCCATTTTTATCTCTTCCCCTCAATCGGTTGGTTTTTGAACATGGTTTTACAGCTACCATTGAATAAAAGTTTATAAATTTCGTGCTTCCGTGACAGGCAATTGTGGAAAAGTATACCGAAGCATCAGCCCTACACCTTGCTTTGCAGCCCTGCACCTCCCAGAAAAGCTTCAAGAAGCCAATTTAATTTACCCCCGGCATCAAACGTCATACGTATCAGGTTTTCCCCACAATTTGCTTACCTTGTTGTGGAATTGCGTATATGCTTGTTTTATGGTATTTGTTTGTGGTTTATAATTGTCGACTTGTGAAGTTTGTTTGATGGTTTATGGGTGTGGATTCTGGTGAGTTGTGAAAATTGCTGGGGTATGTTTATGGTTGATTATTTTGATTGGTTTAACCTTCTGATTTTCTGAAATGTGGCTTTATGGTGTTTAGAAATTGTTAACTGTGGTAGTTATGTGGACTCCTGACGATTCTCGAAAGCTTATGCAAATTATTGTTGAGCTGAGGGAGGAAGGAAATAATGGTATTTCTTGGAAACTCGTAGTAGGCAAGTATAATTCGCAATGGAACAATAAGAGAACTATGAAGCAAATGCATAACCATTATAATGCGTGTAAGCATAAGTTCGCTGCTTGGCATGAAATGAACCAAATGACCGGAATTGCGTTCAATTCATATGGTTTGCCAACCCCTGAGGAGCTCAAAAGTGAACGGATGCAACAATTCGTACAGATACAATATCTTATGTTGACATATTACTATGCAGTCAACAGTTCTTTTATCAAAATATTTATAATTTTTTTTGACTTGCAGACACACTCTACGAATGGAGCTGGTAATTATGTTTGCAAAAATGTCCTTCAGGATTTGGATCTGTGGGGACCTATATTTTCAGGAAGATATGCAGCTGGTGTCCACAGTGTTTCTCCAGCATTAACAAAGGTAAAGTCCAAATTTGGGAAAGGAAAAGAAAGGTCGTTGAAGAAGTGGAATCCGAAGAAGGTTCCGGAGATAGTGACGAAATCAAATTTATTCCGCATATGCAGTCGGTCTCGGTTGAGGCAGAAGAAAGTCGTTCTCCTTCAAAAACTATAAGCTCCAAAAAAAAGGAAAATGTATGGCTCAAGTTCGAAGCAGAAATCTAGCAGTGTAGTTGACAAAGCACTGCGACTTTTAGATTTGAACAACTCTCATGAGGAGAAGCTGTACGCATGTGTCGCAAATTTGGAGGAAGCTAAGTTAAGGGGTAATAAGTTCATAGCCATGTCAATCAAATATCTTCTTGACAACAAACTGGATCGTATGTTTGTCAAATTGGGAAATGATGAGCAAAGGTGACATGGCTATGCAACATGGATTGAGCAGTTGAAGGAATCAGTGAACTTTATGGAGTACTGTGTGATGGTGATGTTTCCAATAATCTGTGAACTTGAAAACTAATTTGCATATGGAGTACTGTATGTGCACGTATTCCCGTATCATGCAACCCCGTGTGTGTGCGCTTTTGATTTGCATATAAACAATTCTTTTTTTTAATAGTTGTGTAGGATGGATGAAGAAATTGCAGAGGCATGCAGACGGATCGCGTTTGAGACATTGGGACAGACTAAGGGAAATATAAATCGACAGGTGCTACGTTTTGGAGGCGAAACTGGGGGTGTATGCACAGATTGGTCTACACACATCCAAGTTTATGTCACGAACAATTACGATTGACAAACCAAATGGTGATATACTTGGTTCACATAATGGTATCTAGAGAACTATTGCGCGACAGTAAAAGATTATCAGTTCTCGAACAATTGGGAATGACCTTATTTATTCTGGCCAAAGGAGGTTCATATAGAGATGTGGCTGATACTTTCAAACACTCCCCATCCACGGTTCATAAGTATTTTAAGCTGGTATTAGCAGCTTTGAGGGAATTATCATTTGATATCGTAAGACCGCATACCCCCCCTGAGCTAGTGCCGCAGAAGATTGCCCAAAGAAAATTATACACTTCGTATTTTGATGTAAGCTGTCGAACGACAATTTTATTCGTATATAGACATTGTATCATATTTCCCACATTTGATTTCTTATGTTAAAAGTAACGAACATTCCTATATTTGTAGGACTGCGTGGGAGCTCTAGATGGGACTCATATCGAAGCTGTAATGAGAGACTCTCAGGGAGTTCAATATCGAGGCTGTAAAGGGACAAAGACGTGGAATGTATTCGCCTGTTGTTCGTTCGATATGGTGTTCACTTATGTACACATTGGATGGGAATGTAAATGCATAGTACAAATTTTCACCAACTAATTATGACTTCAACCTATATAAATCCTACTACAAAACTTGTAGCTTATCCCACCACCATCTTCACTTTCCTCCATTTTCAAGTTGTTTGAAGTTGTTTGCAAATTCTGAAGAAGTTGTTTTCCACCATTAAGCGTACTCATTTAAGTTCCAGATAATTCTAAACTTTTTATGTGTTAGCATTAATTTAGTTTGTATCCACTACGAATAATTTTAGTACGTTTAATTGTTATAACTTATACTGTCATATATGACACGAACATTATGCGACGTACAGATTGTTCATATAAGTTTTATAAGTTTTTCGATTTATATGATATAAATTTTTACAGCAAGAAATGGATAAAAGATGGATGGAACTTCAGAGATGTGATGTTCGATATACTAAAGGAATTCTCGAATTTATTGAATTTGTAGACAGAATTATTTGGGGGATGCATATATATGCCCATGTAGACGATGCAAATTGCACAACATAAGACGTCTTACATTGAATGAAATGTATGGGCATCTGATTCATAGTGGTATGATGCGTGATTATATCACTTGGACTTCTCACGGGGAAGTTGCTAGCGATCCTTCTGTATACATGATGAGAGAATAATATGTTTCAGAGCAGATTATGCGAGGAAAAATGAATCATATTGATGATACTTACGCTACAAATCCAACAATGGAGATCATTAACAATACATTCCCATACCGAGATGCATATGACATGGGCACACATACTATGCAGGAAGATGTTCAACATGATTGTTTTGGAAAGGAAGCTTCCGAGAAGTATCACAAGCTTCTATATGAAGCCCAAACTCCAATTCATGCTGGTAGTGACAAAATTGTGCTTGATACAATTTTGAGAGCAATGCAGCTCAAGATTGATAATGGATGGTCTGATAAGAGTTTCAGTGGTATGCTAAAGTATGCTAAAGATTTACTTCCATTTGAAAATAAGCATCCTGCTTGCTACCGTGATGTGAAGAAAATTCTGAGAAATATGGATTTGAGCTATGAGACTATTCATGCATGTGAGTATGGTTGTATTTTATACTACAAGGAAAATAAGAACCTACACAATTGCCCAGTTTGCAACGAATCGAGATATATCCAAGACGAAGGGACAAGCAGAGTCCCCAAAAAAGTGGTTAAATATTTTTCGTTGACTCCTAGATTACAACGACGTTACATGTCATCCCATATAGCAAAAGAAATATGATGGCCTAGTTATAGACATAGCAGAGATGATGATATTATTCGACATCCAGCCGATGGAAAAGCGTGGCAAGATTTTGATACAGAATTTTCAGACTTTGTATTTTGCGGCTTTTTCTTTAATCTTCTTTTTTTTACTGTATTTTTTTTATCAGTATGCCAAATGGAGGGAGCGACAAAAGTAAAGGGTTTAAGTTTATGGTTTACGTTTTGGGGTTTACAATATGGGATTTACGATTAGGTTCGAGGATGGGGTTTGGGGGTTGGGGTTTGGGGTTTGAGGTTTGAAGGTTGGGGGTTGGGGTTTGAGGTTTGGGGTTTGAGTTTAGGGGTTGGGAGTTTGTGTTTAGCTCGTGACTATTGAGTTTTAGGTTTACACACTTTTTTCCCGCCGCCCTTTCCTTCACACATTTTTCACAATTAAACTTTTAGGGTTTCCGAAATTCGTCTTCACCTCTGCTTCGTCTCACTGTCTCCACACTCTCCGTAAATCTCCCTCCAGCTACTGTAAACCCCAGTTCTGCAACCCAATACCCAGTCCCCATACCGACATACACCACAAAGCACAGAAATGCCACCGACTAAGAAGAGGAGTTTGAGGAGCTTTCAGGGAGAGACTACACGCCGTATGATGCTCCGCCCACCCAGGTTGAAACATCCGCCAAACAAGCTTACGCTGGAAGGAACCTCGAGAAAGTGACTTCGGTCGAACCTGGAGAATGAAGTCCAAATAGTGAGCGAAGAAGTCGGTTCTCAAGCAAATCCACAACCCCTTCCAGCTATTCCACCAATGCAGAAGCCAAACAGGGTGCCTCAGCAACCCTTTGAACCCTCCTAACCACCACAGCAACCTTCGAATGCTCCGCCAGAATCGTTTGGAAAATATGTTCATCACAGAAAAATCATCAGAGCGACAACATCCGCGACATGCAGTACCTCCTCACTGAATGCTCCGCCCTCACCCCCCATTGAATCCCCTGCCCTCAGCCCCATTGAATCCTCCGCCCTCATCTCCGTTGAATCCTCTGGCCGCACCACCACTTAACCCTTCAACATCTCAGTCTCAGCAAACCGTGAATTCTCATTCTACAACTCTGCCACTACTACCACAGAGGAGCATCAGGTGCAAATCTGATCCAGACCAACCCGTAATAGGTAACATATTATATCTTAATTATAATTTTCATAGTGTTTATGAATCTGAGTTAAATTTCATTTTAAGAGAGGAACAAATTAAGAAGCATAAACGTGGATTGGTCAATGGTACCAAGGTGTATTCAATGAAAACACTGCTGAAGGCAAAGATTAAAATAGAGCCAGGAGTGTGTGGCCTTGTCCCAGCTGACCCGAATGTCAAAAGTTTGCTTATCCATGAAATAGGCAGTTGCATCAGAGGAAAAGTGCCTATGTTAGCAAGGTCATGCGCTGAACTTCCAAAGGCGAACTGAAACATAGTTTAAAGGATGTTCCCATGGAATGCAGGAACAAACACCAATGAAGAAGAATCTGATGCACCAGAAATACTCGGACACATTCATATCAAGAACTTAATTTTAAAGAATGTTCCCCTAAATTAAACGATTTGGAAGAGGGAGACTGACACATGGCGGCTGCTTATTGGAGCAGCAAAAAGGGAAACAAATGAGAAGAAGATAAATTGGATGACGCTTTTGATGAGGAGAGAGTAGGCTATGAGAATACTATCTCATCAACATAACATAGCAAGATACATATGTGCGATTGGTGGGTGCATGAAGACACGCATATCCTTTGTGTTTCGAGCTATATCCCAAGGTAGAGACCCAAACTCTAATTTACTATTGGTATAGGGTCGTAGGAAGAAATAGCAAAGACATGCGAATGACTTAAGAAAACCATAATGTGGAGTTTTCCATACTCAAATGGAGATTTATGCCCTAAGACGAGAGTAATCATTCGATTAGACAAAAGTATTGAATAAATAACTCCAATAAGGCCTCCAACCTCCAACCAAGCTATTGACATGTCAATTTTAAGTGCATTTTCTATTCTTAAAACATTAAAGATGAGAAGTGTATAAGTAAAACCCGAAAAGAAATTACCCTGGTACACATCTTTAGTGTAGACAGGCTCTCAAGCCATCCTCAATCGAGCAATGCAGTAAGCCTCATCAATCCTAACAACCTTACAAAAGCTGGGAATCAAGATCCTATTGTATTCAAATCAGGACAAAGGCATCTTCCTTAGCTGCTGCTTCTGCATAAGAGAGCTCAAATCGCGTATTGCGGACATTATTCGCGACTTGGCTTTGACATAATCCGCTAGTAACTTAGGAGTATCTGAAATTTCTTTGTATACGATTTTGCATGTCAAGACAAAAGCTCCGTAGATCATTATACTATTTCAACACATACTTCCATAACACTGATCATTCAGAAACAATTACAGCCAACTACACAAAATGATCGGCGTGGATTCATAGCAGCCGCTCCTTTTCTCAGTAGGATGCACAAATCGGTACGAGACATTTGGCGAAAAACTTGCTAATCTTCTTCTGCAAAATCAAAACAAGTCACTGTTTTTTGATCTCTCTGACTCAACTAAAGTCTCTATCCGATCAAATTTAAAAACTTTTATAACTCACGCGCTTGGAGTTGCGGAGGAGCTCCGGTGGGATTCTGTAGAGATCTTCATCCTTGGCTTTCACGTTTGTCGTCTTCTTAATCGTAATGTCGTTCTTATGAGCCGTCTCGACCCAAGCGACGTCGTACGGGTCCGGAGTCGTGACGGCGTCGTTTGGTGCGTAGCAGTGATCCCTTGGACTCGCCTCGGTCACGTCGAAGACTTTCCGCCTATTGTCTAGATAAGAGCGCCGTCGTCTTCTTCGTCGAGTTCCACACTCGCCTTTGACTTCGTCTCTGTCTCTCTGCAATTTTCCGACACATTCGGTTTTCGCGTCAAATTGGGTCAACATCAAACTCGCCACTTTTGTTGGGTTTTTGTTCAACTCCGCAAATCATGTCATCACAATCGAGAAAAACGACAACACGCAGAGCTCATCGAAAAAAGAGCCTCGCATTTTCCAGTTTTTTTCAAGAACAAAGAAACATAAAAGACAAAAGTGGCAACCCTTGAAGACAAGCACATTGTACATACCATGGTTGGGGAGGGCGGAGGGTGTTTTGGTTGCTGGTTGTTGAAGTAATCCAGCTGCTGTTGTTTCCAGCCGGCGTAGTACAGTCCATGAAAGTCGTCTCCGGCACCGAACATGGAGCTGAGAAACTCATCTTCACAATATCCAGAGTACGAATGCGGGACAGGGTAGGCTGCGCAAGGATAAAGAAATTCCCGAGCGGTGGCGGAATGCGGCCTCGCGCAGCACTCGAAGTACTGGGTGATGGGCACCTCGTCTTGGTCATATTCCCAGTTGCCGAACGCAGGTATCTGGGCTCGGTTTCTCGCTCCCCTCACACGACGCTGCAAAGATGAGAATGAATATACGTGATGAATCAAACAGTAGTTGAGCTGATCATGAAAAAAACAGAGCATGGGTTGCAGAGGCACACATTTGACGCAGCAGCAGTACCACCTTCCATTTACATACAAAAAATGATCGAGCGGAGAAGAAGAAGAAGAAGAAGCCTGTTAAAATGGTGGTGTAAAAATAGGTTTATATAGAAGAGCGAGGGAGGCTCATGCAGCCTCGGCTGGTTTGCAATGCAAGTTTCGCATTTTTAAAACTGAATAATAATTAGTTATTTTGACTTATTTTAAATATAAAATATTTAGATAATGTGAGAGGCGGTGAGTATTGAAGAAGCTATTTTGTTTCTTGTGGTAAAGTGCGGCATTAAATAGTATATTATATTATATTAGCTGGTCTCTGTGTGGTGTACAAGGACATGACGTGGCGGGTAAAAGCAGAGGCAGAAAAATTACCAAGGGAGGTGAAAAGATAAGTGCTCTACCAGATATTGCTGCAGAGCGTTGCAGCCAGAGGAGGAGATCAGAAAAACTTGCTCTAAAAGAACAAGAACATTAACTTCTTAACACTGTACTTGTACCTGCTTCTGTGTGCTGCCACAACCAGCTTTGTGGTGTGTGTGTGGATCGACAACACAACAACATTAAATAATAAATGAATGCCTCAACGTTTTGGGCGAGGCACAAGCATAACAATGCTCTTTCACGCATTCTATTAAACTTTCGTTGAAAGTTTGATCCAAAAAATCAATGATCGGTCAATTATTTATTTTTCATATATGATAAAATCTAGTTCGTGTTTTCATTTTTTTTATTGTAATTTTACCATATTATTTTTATTTCTGATCATATACGATAGACAATTTGTAATTAGTTCGGAACAGCTCAATACACAAAAATTTGAGCAAAATATGACAAAATTTGCGCAAAGTGACATGTCTCTCTTCGGAGAACGGCGAAGTGGGCAATTGTGCTCCGGTTGACACAAACTACAACTTGTTCAAAAACTAACTCAAAATTCTACAATTCTTAGCTTGCGTTAAAAACAAATTCGAAGCTCTAAGGGATCTTATTTAGCATGTAATGATAGAATCTATCGTAAAAAGGTGAAAACATACTAGTTTGCCACGAATCGGAGGGTTGCAAACATAAACTGCCGACTAACCGGAAAAACGGCCTAGAAGATGAATTTCAAGTACCCACCTCTATCCATTTATATCTTCATCTTGAATTCTCTTTTACTCATGTATTATACTTGTCTTACGATGGATCATGAGTAGTTGTATTATTTTGAAATCATACGGAGTCCGTGTTGTATGAACTATTTCATACGATTCAATATAATCTTGACTTCGAATAATACATATGTATTTGATCCTACATCGCTTAGTGATATGATCTATGCGATATTACCGTAAGGGTAATTAGCTTATAACCAATATCATAATAGTTTAGGTAAGTAACAAAATTATGTAGGATTGATATTTAAAGTAGTCATGTTGGTAGTATATGATTTGGTAGAGGAATTAACATCACTTGTTTGAAAAATATGTTCTTAAATATTCATGTGTAATTGGTAGTTACCAATATTGATGGTATTTTACGGCTCACTGGAGAGACTTATAGAGTTATAGTATGAGTTATACCGCGAAAAGTAATGATCTAGAAGTAGTACAAGGTGTATCTCGAAAAGTAATGATTTAGAAGTATCTGATTTACTTTGAGCATACATGATTTATTATCATTCATTATATGATTTGAATAATTATATGTTTTAGTGCATGAACTAAATAAATACACACAAGTCAAGTATGATTCTAGAATGTTTTCTTTATTAGTAAAAATCTCATTATTTACATTAGATACATTTGCAAATAATTTTACATCTTGTTTGGTAGAATATTTGAGTAAAAATATTTTACTGCTTGATACACGTCCACGCTTGCTCATTAGATCGACTATTGGATTTACCAAAGCTATAAAATTTGTTTGACTGCAACTTGACCCATGAAACATAATTGGATAATATAAAAAGTTAAAAATACGTTTGTCAGTCAAATCAAGTCTATTTTCGAACTGGTTAGATAGACAAGTTGAATACAAATAAAGGAGAAATTTATATGTTTATGTAAATCAAAAACTTATTTATGAATTCGTAGATAACTCAATATATATTTATTTATAACTTGTCTATAAGCTCGATTTACATATTTTATATATGTAATATAATTTTTAATTAAAAAGTAATATAGTTAAACAAGTAGTTCGTTTTTTTTTAAAAAAATTTTATTATTTATTTTTCATATTCTATCCCAAAATCCCATCAGACGCTCTGCTCTGTTCCATCAGGAATTGAACCCTAATAGCTCATTGAAGCTAGATATAAATCTATAAAAATACATTCAACTCAGTTAAAGTTCGTTGGAACGTGTTTCAAAGTTCATCACTTGAAAATGTACTTTAACTAAAATGAAATAAATTACTCCGCTCGAATATTTACTCGAATATTTATTTTTCAAGCGCAAATAAATCAAGCTCCATGTATTTTTGTTAGTCCATTATTACTCGATTTGAGTTTATTAAAATATTAAAAGGGCACCGTTGAACACTCTGCGGCTCTAGTTTCAAGATTTTTAATCATTTCAAGCGGAGATGTGGGTAGCAACTGTTGAGTTTTTTAGTCCATGTTTACTGAGCAAATGAGCTGTAAGAACACAGAGATCCTGGTCCAGGGACACGTAGCCCTAAAGCTATGAAGCTACAGAATCTGACATCAGCAACAAGACATGTATAAATTCCCACCTCTTAAACTACCTGCCTGCAGTTTCCACCTAAACCCTGGAACATCACCCTCCATATTAATGCCACTTCGATCCCTGCGAATTCCTTTTTTCATATCTTCATTTTTTAAGCTTTTGTTTGAAAGATGAGCCGAGAGAGAGAACAGACAAAGAAAGGTGAAAAAAGAAGGAATAGGACATGGAGGCAGAGATGCTTTAGGACGCACACATTAATGTTCAAACAAACAAAAGTTTTGCAGAAAGGAAACTTGCAGCTAAAGTCAATATTTGAGTCTTAAAGATAGCAGCGGTAGAGACGCCTCGTGGGGGGTTGTTGATGTATGTTGACGACTCATGCTTTATGGGAGACATGTTGGGTTCTGTGCCCATCTGTTTTCGGATCTAACAGGTTTGAACACTCTGCTCAAGTGGGTCAACAACGCCTTGACAGTTCACATCAAACCATAATCGGTCGAGCAGGCGAGCAGCTCACTAGGCTGCTTGGCTACAGCTAGTGGCCCAGGCCTGGATGGGCTCCCAGGCGAGCTTCCAAGCCCCAAAACACAAAGGATGAACGAGGAAAACAGGCAGAGAGTTTCCCTACAGGCTATGATTTGCGACAATGAAAAAAAGAATGAAAATTTATATTGAACTCTAATATTGAGATCATATTTTTGATTAAAATCGGATTAGAAATTAATTGGACAAATTCTAACAACTAGTATCAGAATCCATGGTTTACTGGGTCATATGATGTGATGTATCAGTGATTATGCCGCTAAATTCTACAACGCGGACCGATGTTAGAATAAATAACGTCTCCTCATCTGCTTACGGTCCTGATGCATACCTCTTCAAGGAGAAGAGAGATGAATTTGTTTGTGTGACCAATCACAAGTAAAAGAAGAAAAATATTAAAAGATATTCACTTAGATTCTCTCACATTACCGATAATGAAATAATGAAAACTTATATTAAATTATACTATTGAAACTTATAAATTCGGATTTTGTGTCGGAATCGGCCTAAAATCAATTTTACCAAATTCGTAAGTAGCATCATTGTACTATTACAAGCAGAGATGAACCGAAAGGAACAAAAAAAAGAAACATACCAGCTCCTGAGGGTCACGACACTTTCTTAACAACAGACCTCAGCAGTCGTGGGACGGAGCATTGCATTAAATGTACAGCCCAGGCTTTGTCGAGCACCAAATCGAGTCGGCGCAAATGAATGGAATAGGCAGGCTTTTTGTAGAGCTGGTCTCTGTTTACTTGCTCCCTTTTGGGCGGACTTCGATGCCTTGGACGACAAGCCCCGCCTTCCAGTGGCCGCCCTTGACCTCACTGAGGCTCATCTCCAGCTCACCAATCTCACCTCCTTTGATGAAGTACTCGCCCAGCTCAATTTCAAGCCACCCGTCTCTCCTCTGTTTGGGTGCTGGACTTGCTCTTTCCCTACTCGGGGCTGTAGCTTGCGTTGCAAGTAACTGAGCCCGAGCGCGACTGAAGAGCGCAACGCGCCTTGGGACAATCCGAAGCTCCCTCGGCTGGCCTACTTCGGCGTAGTCAAGGTAGACGCTTTTGGTGCAACTTCCGCCGCCACTAATGCCGACAGATACCTCTGCTGGCTGGTACTCAAACCCATAACCACCTTCTGTGAACTTGAACACTAAATAAGCTGCATAGGTTGTTTCAGCTGATAGCAGGGACGACTCTATCCTGCCGTGGATCTCGAGCCAACACACAGACCGAAGCTCCGCCACCTCAGCAAACCTATAACATTTATATCAACGATGATGTCAGAAAAAGCTCAGCATTCACATTTCAGGTCAGCTCAAAGGAGTGCATACCTGGATTCCGGGAGGGGCATCCACTTCCAGTAACTTGGAGTATCACCCCAGACAATATCCAGATCCCTTGCTGATATCATGTAGCACTTCTTGCCGCTCCATTTATCCAAGAAAAAGCTCTGCAAACCCCACGCAAAATCATCTTTCAGGACCATGACGTCATCATAAAAAACATCATTTTCAGAAAACGAAATCTCAGGCACAAGTAAAACTTCATTTAGTTTTATACCTTCAGGCCGCCATCGATGAGGAGTGGAAACTCAGCGAGCCGAAAATACACCTGCTTCTTGGACAAACCGACAAGCTGACAGGCAGCAGTGTCGGACCGCCCAACCACCTCCTGATAATCACGAGGTAGGAACTTCTCCCAGACGGCATCACTCTCCGCCGCCGACCTGAACATATCGGAGACCAGAGCGAGTCGGCAGGCGTCAGGAGGGCTTGTCAGCGAGATGAAGTTGGCGACGCAGCCTTCCGGCAGAGCGCAGAAATCCGCAGCGGCTAAAAACATGTTGGGGAAAAAAGCTGATTTCTTTTATGGATTTAGGTCGAAATGAGATGAAGTCTGAAGTGGGGATGATGCGGTTTTTATAAAGTAGCATGGCGGTGAAGAAGACGAAGATGAAGATGAAGATAATTCTTCGCTATTAAGTTTCAGTGCTAGATTTGACAGCGTGTCCCCAGACCAGAATCCAGATACTCTATGTTCTTTTATAGGAAAACACGGCGCCGTATTGGACGTTACGTGTCATCTATAGAAAGTTCTAGAAAATGATAATGTAGTTTGGATAAGTTTGTATAATGCACCAAGCAGGCTACCATGTAGATATTTTTAGCGGCCTGATGAGGGTATATTTTTTTTGTGTAATTATAGTTTTATGACGTCAGGTAACGAGGGAGGAGTTGATAGGGATGAGGAAAATTGACCTTTAGAAAAAGGGTAGGGATAGATTTTTTGAAAGCGGCTTTTGGAGTGATAAAGAGATGAATTCCAATGTGGCAAAGTACCATGTTGTGTAGTTATCATGGCATGCTTTCTCATCTCCTACATCATTTGGAAAAGCCTAAACCAATTCTTCCACACTTTAGTACCCTTTTCCTTTAATTCAGAAAAGAAGGATAGAGGATTAGGACATGACTAAGTAAACCAAACAACACAATATTTTATCATTCAAGGGTCTCTCAATCTCTTTCGGACTTTTGGATCAAAAGATTCAACAACACATATAATGTCGTATATCGATTACTATTCTCACATTAGTTTAATTTCCAATTCCTAAAAGAACTAGAATGGTATTTGAGTTTTTACACATTTTTATTTTCCCAACATCATGTCCCTATTAATGTGTTTTTTTTTTTAAAAATCCCTCTCTTCCATCGTATATCCTACTATTCACAGTATTTATTTGTATCAAATTTTAATTTATTTTAATACAATCCAATTATTTATTCCATTGCACTTAATATGTGTATCAATATAATTTATGTATTTAGCAATCCACTCTATGTTTGTAACAATGCACTTTATATTTTACGTATTTATAAATAATAATGCATTTTAGGTTTTTAGATGATTTGAATAGAATATGTAGTAATGCAATTTTTATTTTTGGAGGATTTGACATAACGTGTAGTAACACACTTAATATTTTGAAGGATTCGATATAATATGTAGCAATAAATTTACTTGTATATTACACTGAGCATATATATATTTTAGTAATGGACATTAACAATTTATTTTTCAAAAAAGAAAAAAAGTCATATTTAAGACATAAACTCAATGTGCTCCGTGCCAAGAACATCAAAATGCACTATACCAAAATGAGTTTCGACCTAGTGAAATGAGTTTCGCTACGTCGAAATGGATTAGGCTACATTGAAATGAGTTCACTCTATTAAAGTTTTGATGTGATTTGATAAGAGAAAGTGCATATTATATCTATTACTTTTTGATGCAAAAAAATGCTCATTTAATTACAAAATGTGATATTTGTTCTAAAAGATTAATAACTCATAAAAAATCCTATGAATTCATCATTTAGGGAGCTCCAAAGAGGCGCTCCCTTTTCTATAACTAGCAAGCTTAACAAGATCTTTTTAGGTGCAGCGATGTTTTGTGGAATTTTTATATGGGAGAACGACTCCATTGAAGTTTAATACTGCAGATCAAGCGTCCCTCTGGAAATATCCGATAAAATTGAATATGACCGTACACATGTACAAAACATTATCGTACCAGCAACAAAAGATAGTAATAGTCTTTCACTGCCTCATTCCATGCAATCAAGTTCAAGTATTGAATTCTAATTTTTATCGCTTAAAATTTAAGTCATGTTAAATAAATGTAAGTCAATTATTTTATACTCATAATACGGAGAGGGGTGGAGTAATGGACTTGTGGTGCTAAAATTGAACTTGAAAATATTAAATTGACTTTAAGTCAAGTAAAATTATATTACATACTTAAGTAAATAATTTCAGGTGATCAAAAATAAAATATAATAATATTTAAAGAATATTTAAAATAAAATGTATTACGTAAATTTTCAAATGCATGGAGATGATGAGTTTAGCCCTGTTATTTTGCATTTAAATTTTAAGTAATAATGTAAAGTAAAGTTAAATTAAGTAAAATTAAATTAAATTAAGTTAAATATATTAATTATTATTTTTTATTGGAGGTGTGTTGTTTTTGTGATGGTGGGTTGTTGTGGAATCGGAAGTGTTGCTTTTGTGATGGTGGGTTGTTGTGGAGTTGGAAGTGTTATTTTTGTGATGGTGGGTTGTTGTGGATTTGGAAGTGTTGTGGTAATGGTAGTGGTAGTGGTGTGGTGGTGGTGTGGTAATGGTGGTGGTAGTGTTGTGGTAATGATGGTGGTAGTGGTGAGTTATTGTCGTGTTGTGGTGGTGTGGTGTTTTTGTGGCGGTGTGTTATTGTTGTGTTGTGGTGGTGATAATGTTTTTGTGGTGGTGGTGGTGGCTGTGATATTGTGATTGTGATGTTAAGGTAGTGGAGTGGTGGTGGTGGTAGTGGAGTGGTGGTGTGAATGTGTGGCGGTGGTGTGGTGTTATGGTGATGAATAGTAACTTAAGTACTTAAATAAATAACTTGGGTCAAAAGAACAGACAATCTTGAACCCCCACAATCAAAATTTCCTAGTTTAACTACTACCTTTCGGTACATTGGTTAAACTTGTAGAATATGTATTAAGCATGCACTTAACTCCCCAAACGGATAAACATATTCATGAAAGTAGGCTTGAGCTATTTCCACAAATCATAACTCTAAAATTTACCCCTTTCGTTGTATTAATAGAGCCTAGTCCATATTCCATGAAGGTACTCTTTCAAACATATAACACACATAGCTTAGATTTAGAATAGAGGGAATATGGTCATTCATTCATCCATCAATAAATAATATTTCATTGCAAATAGAGATTACATGTGCATATGAGGTCTATATGAACTCCAAATAAGAAGACTATTCATAAGTCATGTTCATTGTTTCCGAGTACATTAAAATAAACACAAATCAATTGAAGGTGATGAAAAAAAGGAAACCAAGACGAGTGATCTTCTAAGCTGACGTAGCAGAAGCTCGTGAATTCGCAAACGACAAATCCATATAATAAACAACTGGAGCCACTAGATATCTAGAGAAACTCTAAAGAATTTATTGATTAAATGATACATTCTCTAATACATTTAGAATCGTATTTATACGGAAACAACAGCTAAATTTGGTAATCTAAGATAATGCTAAAAAAAAGGAAAGCTACTAAAAAGATAAAACAAAATAAAAGATAATTATTGCCAAATCGGATAAATCTTCTGCGAATAGGAAAACTGAGATTTGGTCCCCGAATTAATTCCGAATGGCCGAAAAGCACCATCTGCCACGAGCGAAGCTGGTGGTTTCTATCCGAGACGCCTTTCTCATTTGTTGATTCTCATGATTTTGAAGGCATTATTCAACGTGGTTTTGCACCTCAATTTAAAAAAATTTCAAACTAAACATGTAAGCGAGATGTGATGAAAATTTTCAGTGAATGTAAATCTGATCTGATTGCCTATTTTGACTCTTTTAAAGGTAAGATTTGTTTTATTTCTGATATGTGGTCATCTCGCCAGAAGATGGGTTATATAAGTCTAACTGCGCATTGGATAGATGATGACTGGATAATGCAAAAAAGAATTTTATCATTTAAAATGGTTGAATATCCACATATTGGTGAGAGTTTAGCTGCTCATATGTATGATGAATTGATTGCTTGGCATTTGCATGATAAAGTGTTTACCTTGACTTTAGATAATGCTTCTAATAACGATGTTCTGGTTGCACACCTTAGTAACCATCTTATGCTTGCATCTGTTAGCAAACGTCTTCTCCATGTTAGGTGTACTTGTCACATATTAAATCTGATTGTTCAGGATGGGCTCTCTGTGCTTTCACCTAGTATATCTAAGAGAACATCAATTGTTAGGTCATTGAATTCCTCTATTAAAAGCATGAAATGTGGACTAAATGTTGTGTTGAGTTAGGCTTTTCTAAGCGTAATATTGACATTGATGTGCCACATAGATGGAATAGTACTTATGACCTGTTGATTGTGGCTGTTAAATACAAAACTGTCCTTCATCGTTACTCTTTAAAAGTCAATGAATCAAGAATAGGTTTGTTGGATGTTCCTAGTGAGAATGATTGGCTTAATGCAACTCTATACATGAATTTTCTGGCCATCTTTAGTTCTACAACTAAGGTATGCAGCGGAGTGTATTCTCCAACATCAAACAGGGTGATTAACAGTTTGGTTGATATATATGACACTTTCAAAGCTTATCAGCCTCTCCACTCATTCAAAACTGCCTTGGATGCTATGAAGTTGAAGTTTGACAAATATTGGAATGAGTTTCCAATGATATTTTGTCTAGCTACTGTAATGGATCCTCGCTTCAAATTATTGGCAATTGAGTCTTGGTTAAGTGTTTATGATCTCTCAGAATCTGACATTGAGATGAAAGTTATCAATGTGAAGTCAGTGTTGAATCAAGTGTATGAGATGTACAAGAGAACATATGCTGCTGTTGTTACTAATTCTTTGCCTGCAGCTCATTCTGTGCCTACTTCATCTTCTGGTATATTGGCACAAAATACCATTGATGTGAATGTCCCGGTAGTTGGTTCTGGTTCTATGGCCAGATTGAAAAGGGCAAGAGTTAGTAGTAGTTCAATGACATCTGATCTTCAAATGTACTTGGATCATGATACGGTGGATGTTGATGAAACTGATTCATTTAATGTCTTAACCTGGTGGAAAACAAATAGCTGCATGTATCCTATTTTGGCTGTGATGGCAAGAGATATTCTGAGTATACCTGCATCCATTGTGGCATCGGAGGCTGCTTTTTCTGCTAGAGGGAGGGTTATTTCTGAAAAACGTGCATCTCTTAGCCCAAACACAAAAGAGGCACTTGTTTGTTTAAAAGACTGGTCATTAGCAAAGATAAGGGCTCAAGAAGCAGCAGTCGAAGAAGCGGCAGCAGAGAAGCTGATGAATGTGAAGGCGAGCAGACCTGAATGGTTAAGTAGTGATGAAGAAATGAGTGTTGATTCTGTGGCAAACTTGGCTGAGGTAGATGATGAAGAATCTGATATTCTACCTTCTACTTCTAAAACCTAGGTAAATAATTATTATACTCTTGAGTTATCAAATTGATTTTGTATACTTTTGACTTTTGAGCGCAGGGTCTAACATACCATTTGGTATTTTTCTATAGATAAGGATATTGATCAACAGATTTGGTTGGCAGCTTTCAGGACTAGATGTAGATGGTATGATCCAAAAAAATGTCTCAACCTATGTTTTTCTATTTCATTATTGTTTTTGTTTGAATGTAAATGAGATTGAATTTATTAGAAGAAAAACATATTATATAGTACTGCAATCTTAGTGGTAGTAGTGTTACATTTGTAGCCTTGTTGGTGATGATATCAATATGTTAACTAGTATTGTTGGTGATGATACAGTGACTTCATTTCACACCTCTTTGCATTGGAAGGAGACAAGGAGTCGATAGCATCATCCATAACAACTTATTGCATTGCACTGCGAATACTACCAACAACTATCTACTTTGTTGTTATCCAATATCTATTTGTAATTTATTATTAGACTTGTAAGTTTGTGTAATTGCTCTATTGAAAACTGCCAAAAACAAACGTATGTAAAAATATTATTTCTATCAAAAATTTTATTTAGGGCTTTAAGGCTCGTGATTAAAGGGTTGGACTGTAAAAGTCCGACCCTACCCGAGAAAGCCTAGCCCGGTTTAAGCCCTAAGGCTGGTTAATATTCAAATAATTTAATCCGACCCGGCCCTTTTATACAGTAAGGCCTTTGTATTTATCAACCCTACCCGGCCCGAGCCCCAAATTTACAGGATCGGATTAGCCCTACCCGGCCCATTGTCAACCTCTAGTGTTGGTGGTATTTTAATGAAAGATATGATGAATAGTGGTTGTGATGTTTTTATGGTGGTGATAAATAGTGGTGGTGATAGTAGTTGTGTTGAAAAATATGGTGAATACTTATATTTATTTATAAGTATTTTATAAGTTCAAAAAAACATAGCCTAACACGTTAACTCTCGTGTATTTCATTTATATATACCGTATCTAAATCAAACTCGGTACATGCTCTCTTACATCTTCATTTGTGGTTTTTTTTTTTTTTTGAATACTTCAGAACATCCTTTTCGTTGGACGAATCTTTCCTCGCCCTTGTTCTACCGTTTTATTGTTTTTGTGCCGTGTCAATTTTCCATAACAAACTAAACACAGATGCATTCCAAAGAGAATTAATTTGAAAGAGTAAAAACTAGTACGATAACTTAGCTAGCAAAAACAGCAAGGAAAACGGGAATTGAAGATTGCCTGTATATTACAAATGTACCATGCACAACTGTTTTTGAAAATAAATTGCAGAAAACCTAAATCCATGCTACGCAAATCTGTATCTTCCATCAGACCAAGTCCAAAGTAACAGGGAAGAGGGAGTACAAGTGGAGAGAACCGGTACACATATCAAGCTCTCTGCACAGCATGTGACAACTGAGTGGAGAATCATCAATTAAAAGAAGCCTAAACATATATATATATACCAGAGATCACTATACAGAGTTATGTAATGGATGTTTTACCGGGAATGAGTTTCTGTTTCATTGCTGGTTTTCATCTGGTCTGAAGTTGGAGAAGCGTCGACGTCTAAGGGGTCTTGGAGATGGATCTTCGCTCCTACGACTTGATCTATTCCAGTTATCTTCCTCTAATCTCTGGCGCGATGAGCTTTCACCCCACTGATGTCTTCTACCTGAGAAGTCCCTCGATAGACGTCTCTGTCGCGTCCAAAGCCTAGATCTTCCTCTATGTTGAGGCAAACCACGCCTAGAGCTATTTCTGTTCACCATCTGAAACAATACAAAAGTGCTCCACCATGAGCTTTGTCCATCCCCAGATTCATCATCCCCTGCATCTTCATTGTCAATTACATAATCTCCAAATACAACAGCATTGGGCATAGATGAGCGGATTACACTCATAATGTCACCATGGTCTCTCTGATGCTCCAAATTTTGCCATGCACGCGCTCTAGAAGGGTCAACATCAGCAGGGCATTTAGTTGGATGAGCCCTTCTAGCATGCCTCCGGAGCTCCTGATAATTTCCAATGAACGAACAAGACTCATGCGAGCAACTCCGTTGTTTCAAATCGAGATATTGCCTGGCTTCCTTTTCAATCTTCCACCCCAGAATAGCACCTCTGCACAGAGGGCATGCCAGGCTCAAATTGGCATCCTTCTGTGACTGCCCTTCTGAAATTATCTCTGCTGAACCACTTGTTTGTACAATGCTTCCATGCTGGTATTCTGAGTGATCATGCACATCTTGATTTTCTAGTGTTCCCTGAACTTCAGTCAAGTCATTTGTTACACTGCTACCAGAATTGGGCAACCGACCAACTCTCAAAGTTTCTGAATTACCAGATGCTGAAGTGTTTTGGTGAGAAGGGCTATTCCTATGGTTGACTCTTAACTTTTTGAAGCGATCAAGGCAGTTAGAGTGCCTGTAACTGGTATCACAAATGAACGACCTGCATCCTTTCTCATGAGCGCTACAAAGAAGTAGAACAGCATTATGTGGATGGTCCATGCAAATGGGACATGAAGCCTCATCCAGTTCTTTGTGCAGTGCACGTGAATCTGTGATTGAGGATGTACTTCCTTTACTATCTGACATCTTGAGAACACTGTATTGGGTTTATTAAAGAACATCAAGATGTATCAGATGACAAACTTAATACATAAATTATCAATCTAAGGATTATGAGCACCTTGATAATGTTTTTTTACACACACAAGGCGTAAAGCCATCAACCGAAATTTTGACTCATCTAATTCGCTGGTTGTGTTGCCAACTAACTCATCTAACATAAAAGCAACAGTAGGTGTATATTACCTAGTACTCATATGCAATGTTAATGAGCAGATAATTGATCAATGAGTGTACTGAGAGATGTATTCTATCGCAGATCAAAAGCCTTCATGTATTAACAAGTGTTCATCTCTTACATATAATGACACAATAAATTCAGTATCTTTTTATAGTACTACAACTTTCCTTTCCTTTTTTTTTTTTTCCTTTCCCTAACATTAAAACAATGATACATATCTTGGTAAATACAATTCAACAACCATATCTTCAAGGATTGCCTTCTTTGTAAATACACACAATTCCCTACATACCACATATCATTATCCAACAAAAACACGTTAGAAGAACACATACCTTCAACACATAGAAAGTTTGTAATTGTTATAATAAAGTAATCTGATTGCATAATGAAGGCAGTTTGAAGTTAAATGCAAAAAATGCTTCAAAAGAAGTCACGACTCACCTTGCAGACAACTTTGCACCCTTATTCTTACTTGTAGCTTCAGAATCTTTATAACACAGACTGAATTCGTTATCCAAGTTAAGAAAATCTTTTAATTGGTGGGTTGAATCAATTGATGGTGTGTGATGATTATTCTACTCAATCCAGCCTTCAAGAGTTCAAGTCATGCTCCAAACAACAGAAAAGACAATCCACAGCACTATATCACGAACAACTATAATCTTGGAATGCAGAATTTAACAACTAGTTCAGACGCAGCAAAATCACCAATGAGTCCTTAGTCCTGCACTCATTTGGATGTGAAACAAAAATGGTGTCAATGGTCAAGGCTTGAAAATCCACATAAGAAACATACTCATCAAACAACCCATCATACACAAAAAAAATCAGTATAAATAACCCATAAACGATTTCACGGGACGATAAGAAAGTTATCACAAAACTGAGAAACTCAGCACAGTTTTGTACGTTGTTGACCAGAAAAGATAAAAAATTTAATCATCAATCAACTCCAAATTCTGCAACGTTTCAGGTTTGACCAAAATCAAGTTAGGTCAAATAAGTTAAATGTATAAATCCCCAAATTGATAATTCCCACACACCGATCATCAGATCCCCATCGAAAAGACCACACATACAGACTCTATATAATACGACAGAGATCGAACCACCGATCGCGATAAAACGAACATCAAAACATCCCAAACCCTAAGAAACTCGACATAACAAAGAGTCCGAGAACACAAGCAGATTAGATGGTAGAACAAGGGATTTACGATTCGAGGAGGCGGATAAAATCATATAGAGATCCAGTGGTTCCCAAATCTCCTCCTTCGGTTCTTAATCGGAGATTGTTGTTCTTCTAGGGATTTTCCGTCACAAATTGAGGGAGAGAATTGCGTGCGTGGGTGATAATATAATTAATTTTCTTATTTTATTATTGTATATATACGACACGCTTGATTGAGCCCAACAAACCCAAGTGAGTTTCGCACGTTATGTTTGGTTACACGTGTGAGTTTGGTAATTGAAACCGACTTGACTTCTTGTTCGGTTTGACTTTTCCGAGGTGACCGAGAGCTTAATGTAACGCCGCGATTATTTTGAAGATCGCGGCAAATAAGATTTGGATATTTGTGAATTTATTAGATATATCGGATCATATTTTGATGTGATTACAAAATTTAAGTTAAAGAGTCACGATTTTGTAATCCAATATATCATAGCAAACTATTCTTCAAATTAGTGATGCGAGACAATTCTTAAAATGCATATCTCTAACGGTAGTAAGACTACACTCATTGATGAGTGGTAGAATTCTATCAAATGTGCAAGAAAATTTTAAGAGAAAGGAAGAGATCATTGTGATTCTACAAATTTTATTTAAAATTTAGGCAATGTCTTGTAACTATTTAGAAACTCACAATTAAGAGAGTAGCATTGTTGGGATCAGTACACGTGCTCTTCGTAAGAGTTTAGTATTCTTTCTTTGTTCTAGCAAGAAGTTGCGATATTTGGGACCGAATACTAACGCTTAACTCACATGTTTGGGTTACAGAATTAAGCACGTAATAGTTGGTATAAGAGCCCGATTCATCCTGAAACTTTGTTGGAGATCATGAGAAAGGGATCATCTTGTAAGGATACATTAGGAATTAAGGCTGATGGCGCCTTGAGGACAGCGCAAGACATGGCGGTGAAAGAGCTGGTTCGCGAGCCCTCCCCGAACACTCACATGAAGAGGTCAATGATGTGATACAGTGATAGTCGTATTTGTCTCACATTTTTCTCTGGCTAAGGTGTGGAAATAGATAGATATTTCGGTTTATACTTCTATATCACTCAAAAGTTGATTCGTTGAATTTTGACATGAGTGTTCAGTTGATAAAATTTTGACATTCGAGTGGATGAATTTTGCGAGAAGGCTGATCGCCTAGAGGGAAAAGTTCTTGGCATCCACAAATCGGTACTATCGGCCACAAATCAAAAGATGCGAAAGGAGTTGAGTGGTGAACTCGTCAAGCGACATCAAGTCCATAAGTGGAAACTCAAAATCGCGCATAGGCATTTGGAGTAGATCATGAACAAAATTGTGCTAATGAGAAGGACGCAAGAGGTAAGATCCATAACTTTGTATGATAATAGAAGAATACTTTGGGCTGTGTGCGTTATAAAGGAGTCCATGAAGATAATGACACGGACAAAACATTGTTATGGTAAAGGAGGCGAGGCGATCTAGAGAACAGTATATGCATCATCGGTAGCTTTAGCGCATTTGTTATTAGTTTTACTCGGAGGATTTTGAAAAGGAGAAATGATCATGACTTTTGGTATTTACTTGACAGAGAATGATTCATTAAAAAAAAGATATTTCTTCCAAGAGTGAACCCTATATGCACATTGCACCTCACGAGACATTTTGAAAGAGCAAGAGACGTGCCGCACTTCTTACAAAAGTACAAATTTTTTCATCCAAACGCCTACAAAAAGTATGAATCTTATTATAACTTATCTTCACCTCTTCAATGGGTTTTCATTCAATGCTGCAAATAATCTCTATTCTCTACAGAAAGTACCCATATCCATACTTCTTTAGACTTTTCCATACATTCTCCTTCATTTACAGCACAACCAACCTTTTTGTGTGTAGATAGATTATTCTACTACAACATACAAGTTTATTTAGACATTGTAGATAGATAGGCAAGAAAGAAGGATTCGATCAATTCTTGTTCTTTGTGTTCATGCTGCGCTCCACCGTCTTTGCTGCTGCTTTGACGGAGTCTTTGGATTGACGTGAAGTCTCTTTGATGCAGTCTTCAGACTGCTCAGCCTTGCCCAGCTGGGCAGTCTCTTTGGTCGAGTTCCACGCATCCTGCATCGTCTGCTTGGCCTTCTCCGCCACATCTTGGGCTGTTCCCGCTACCTTTCCACTCACATCTTTTACCGTTTCACTTACCTGAATCATAAATCTTCAGATCCACCCTAAACTCAAAACTAACACAAATTTAGTACTTAACTTACATTGTCAGTTGTGAAGTTCTCTTTCATTTGGTCGCCCATGTTCATCGCCTCGTTCATCCCCTGCTGCATTCCCTCCGCTGCTTTACCGGCTGCTGTCGTTGCGTCCTGATGCAATCTCGCCTGCAACACACGGATCCATAAATTCCTTTTAGTGGACACCTTGGACGAAATCAAACTATTGTTAATAATGCAATGGACTTTACCTGAGAAGATTTTATGGACAATGCAGAGAAAATCCTAGCTTTACTCCAAGTGGCTCTCCTAGCTACTGAAGCCGCAAACTGAGAGAGGGATGAGAGGATTGAGGTAGCCATTTTTCTTTAGGGTGTTCAGTTTCTCAACCCGGAAAGATCAAGTACATATAATGATGATGAAAGAGGATGATGCTTAGGGTCGCATACAAGAATATACAACCAGAGGTTTTAGTGGGCGTCAATGGCTTAAAATTTTCAGGCAGAAAGATGACCCAGTAAACTAGGATCTATTTATTCCTCCCCATCCTCACATTCCTGTGTTCTGTTCTGTAGCTCGTTCTCCTCCTGCCTAATTTAGAAGGGTAGTGTAAGATTTAACAAAAATTGTACATTTCATGAGGTTGGGCTCAACTATATTCAAGGCATAAAGTAATATAAAAAATAGATTTTTTATCGTACATATTTATGAGTCTTATTACAGAAGTTCGTACCTATTCTTTTACTAGAAATTAGTTTTTTAGGATGTATATTTTTAATAGTTAATATTAAATTATAAATAACTAAAGTATATATTGTTGGAACTGAATTTATTTAGTAAAATACTTAATTTAAACGGACCACCACCACTGTCGGACTGCTGCCCAACCGCCGTCTAACCACCACTAGCCGCGAAACCACCGTATCGGTCCAACGGTAGTTCGACGGTGGTGGTCTTGTTGTGTCCGACGGTGGATCGACAGCTGGTGATGATGGATTCATTTACTTAATTGTGCTTAACTTATTTACCGAAAATTTAAATATAATCTTTTTTATCATTTAGTATCTATTAAGTTAGTACTTAGGCCAACGAACATTTTAATACATGCTTGGGATGAAGGTATAAATCTTTGAAATTTTTTTTTAACTGACACCTTTTACAAACTTAATTTCCCAAATGTCATCTTTCTCAACTTTATTTCCAAAATGCCACAACTTCAACAAACCGCTACTGGCAGTAGCGGTTTGTTCCTCGTTGTACACACCAGATAACACATCAGCGCTGATTTGGCACTGATGCGGCAGGATTAGTACAAACCGCTACTGCCAGTAGCGGTTTGTTCAGTATTAAAATTGCGGATCTGCTTTCTTCTCCCCAGTCGAACGAAGCTCCAATTTTCTCTCCCCACTTCGGATCCTCCGTCGCCAGCGAAGCCGTAAGTGAGCTCAGCATCTTCCTTGAGGTAAGGCTCCGATCCAAGCTTCGGTTTTTGTATCAATTTCGCCCAATATACTTCACATGTAAATATGGGGATACCCACTTGAATCCGGCGATTTCTCAGGTGTTCTCCGGTCGTAAGCCAAATACAAGTGAAGCTAAAGCAACCCAAACATCCACCAGGAGGTAAGCTACTGATCAAAGCTTCAATTGTGTCAATTTCACTCAATTTAGGTTTAAGGTTTTGGGGGAAATTGAGTGTGGCTGGATTTTGTTAAGTTTTAGGGTTTAGGGTGTTTCTAAATTTTTTGATTTGTTGATTATGTCTGAAATAAATATTTTGGTTGGATTGCAACTTGTGAAACGAGAATTTGACGTGTTGATTAGGGTGTTGGTCATTGTTTAGTTAGTGTGATATATGGTTTGTCTCGGAATCTTGCATGTTAATTTGTATACTTTAGGGTTTAGCTCATTACTCGTGCAATTAGGATTGATATGCATATGTGTAGTTGATGATATTTATGTATTTTATTTGGAAGGTAAATTTGGTGATACTATTTGGTAAATGGATAACGAAGAACTTGCTGGAATGGTTATGTCCACATTGGACACGTTTGATGTACCTAATTCGAACGAATATGATCGAGATAATCTGGAAATGTTAGATGCAACCGGTGATGAAGATAACTTTCAGTCGTGGACATCGGCTCAAGAAGAGGATGATGGTGTTAGATTATTTAATAATACCCTGTGGGATTATCCCGGGTTTAATGATGCGTCTCATTGGATGGGTAATATGGATGTAGATGAACATTTAATGGGTAGTAGTGGATTTTCAATGAACTCTCTTCACAAATGGATGTTATTTGGATCAAAGGAAGACGTGATACATGCATGTCAAAGATATTCAATCGTAAATCGGATTGAATATCAAACGTACAAGTCAGACGGGTGTCGAATGATCCTAAATTGCAGGGACGGGGCTAGTAAGTGCGCGTGGCATGTCCGAGCGGTTAAAAAACCCAAGGCCGCTATGTGGGAGATTACTAGGTATGGAGAGACACATTCTTGCGAGAGAGATATTATTCCAAAAGATAATGTTCACTTCAACAAGTCATTCATTGCAATGGAAATAAGCGGCATTATTAGAGAGAAAGATAACTTTCACGCTAGTTACGCTAATCTGGTACAACTTGGAGAGGAGAGTGCTATGGGAATAACGCCGGACATGGTCCAATTTCCTGATGGTACATGCAACTCTCATTCTATCATTACATTTTCTAAATTTGCTCTAATTTGTTTTCCGCATTTTTTCAGATGATCTTCAACCTTCTGAAGAATCTACACAGGAAGAGGAAAATTTGGGTGACCAAGGTCCTTCGCAAGTGACTCAAGTTACTCAACTTCGTAGGAGTACGAGACTAAAAAAACCAGTTAGAAGATCAATTGGTCCAGTGATTCGTTAGATTTTAGTTTGTCGTACTTTCCAAAATACTAATAATAAAATGTATCTAGATAATTATGATAATTTTTCGATATTAAACCCTACTCTCATAAAATCGAATGTTAATGTGCTAAGTTTGTACAACACAAAAAATGAAACTTATTCACATTTGATGTCAATGAGACACGGTACGTATTTGAGGATTTAATCACAAACCGCTACTCACAGTAGCGGTTTGTGATTGAAATAAAACTCAGAACACTGCCACTATAATTCGGCCGAACCTAACATTTGATTCGGGTGCAAACCGTTACTGAAAAGTAGCGGTTTGACCATTTTTGACGTCAAGCCGCTACTAGTAGTAGCGGTTTATTGTTGGATTGAAACTCAAACCTCACTGAGACTTTGATTCGGCCGAATCATATTCGATTCGGGTACAAACCGCTACTGGCAGTAGCGGTTTGTACTAATCCTGCCGCATCAGTGCCAAATCAGCGCTGATGTGTTATCTGGTGTGTACAACGAGGAACAAAACTCTACTGGCAGTAGCGGTTTGTTGAAGTTGTGACATTTTGGAAACAAAGTTGAGAAAGATGGCATTTGGGAAATTAAGTTTGTAAAAGGTGGCAGTTAAAAAAAAATTTCTAAATCTTTGTATGATTGTGTCAATTGTCTCCCCTTTTGTTAAAGGATGACCATGGCTGGAGTCACGAAATGCAGCTAGGTGAGTAGAGAAGAGGAAGATCTCTAAGTACGAAGTTGATTGTTCAGCCAACGAGTTTGTGTTCGTGCCTTTTATCATGGAATCTGTAGGAGGTTTTGGAGTGAGAGCGGACCAATTGGTCAGGACCGTGACGGCGAGGTGGTTGAGGCCAAGGTATGGAGCTGCCGACAAAACTATCTATCTTGAGGCAGAAATTGTCTTTTATCACACAAAATGCTTTGGCGGACGAGTTTTTATTAATGAAGTCCTACAATTATCCCTGCTGCAGAGTCGAGATGATCCGATTAGTATGTCATTTCCTTTTTTGTTTGTGATCCATCTTTGCAATTATCTTATATTGAGTTATAAGAATATATATATATATATATATATATATATATATAGTCTTAAGGTCTTAAGATCTAATAATTGAGTTTAATTTTTATTTTTTCGTTATTATTTTCGAACGGTTCTTCAATATACTTTTAAATTTCATCGTCGGTTCATCAGTATACTGTCTATATTCATTGGGTTCTCCTTGTTTTTTGATCAGTTCATTAGCATGTTGTCGATGTTCATTGTGTATCATATCTTTCGACCGGTTCATCAATATATTATCAAAGTCCATTGATTTTGATTTTCCTTTTAAAATTAATCATGATGATTTTATTGTTCATAAGTTACGTAGTTTGTATTATAAAAAATGGCTCGTATCCGAACCTCACCTATTGAGTAAAATACTAAAAACCAAACACAATATAAATAAATACATTGTTCATCAGGAAGCAATTGAAGGATTTGTGAAAAATATAGCATTACAGACATAATCTATTACATTTAAAATTTTAGTCGTTCATTCAATTCAATTAGTTTCAGTTACTTATAATTAACGCTTATTTCAGTTTATTTCATTTTGAGTTCAAAAGACGCGGAAGAAGTCATAATTCATAGATATAATAACCTTAAAAAAGGCAAGCTGTTTACTCTGACTCAGTTCCTGTTGCCTGTTCTTCTATGGACTTTGAAGATTTCTTTTTTCCTATTACTTAAACAAAATCTGATTTATCAAGCAACATACAACATCCATTTTCTCAACACTTCCTTGAAGAATTTTCACAGAAAAAATGGATGCTAGGGTGTTCGATGCGGCCAGGACAGGAAATGTTGCAGAGTTACAGAAACTAATGGATCAAGATCCTCTTGCACTTCATACTCTCAGCCTTACATCAGTAACTAATCCTTTACACGTTGCTTCTCTTTACGGCCACGTTGACTTCGCAAAAGAGGTCATCAGGCTGCACCCGGATTTTCTCAGGGAGTTGAATCAGGAGGGCTTTAGCCCTTTGCACTTGGCATCTGCTAGTGGTCATCTGGAGGTTGTGAATTTGATATTGAAGGTTGATACGAGTCTTTGTCGTCTAAAGGGAAGAGATAACAAGACGTCGCTTCATGTGGCAGCCATGAAAGGGAGAGTTGAGGTTATCGACTTAATAAGGTCTTGTTGTGAGACTTGTATAGAGGATGTGAGTTTGCAAGGGGAGACAGCTCTGCACTTGGCCGTAAATTGCTGGCAATTGGAGGCTGTGGAGGCTTTGCTCCGATGGGCGGTAGAGCTTAAAAGTGATCAAGTTTTGAATATGAGGGATGAGCAAGGCAATACAGTCCTGCACTTGGCAACTTTCAGAAAGCAGCGTCAGGTAAGTTAAAAGCGAATTGACTAGATAGATATTCCAATTTACATCCTTATATGATTCAAAAGTCATGATGGTGTAAATCAAGATATACTATCATCTCTTCCGTTTATTAGTCGATGTGGGATAAATTTCGAAAGGCTTATTATACTCAACACTGCAGGTGATAGAGATGTTGGTTGATCCCACAAGTCCTACTTATTCAAGTGTGTTTGAAATCAATGCCATAAACAAGAGCAACCTTACAGCCTTGGACCTTCTCACAATCTTTCCTAGTGAAGGCGGCGACAGAGAGATTGCAGATATCCTTCTGAGCGCTTCTGCTACAAGATCAACATCCCAAATTACTCATCCAGACACCCAAAAACCATCAAGAACATGTCAACTGTCAAAGAAAAACCCACTAGAATACTTCAAGTTTCGTCGCGGCAGAGATAATCCTAGCGATGCACGCAGCGCTCTACTGGTCATAGCCGTTCTTGTAGCTACTGCAACATACCAAGTGGGTCTAAGCCCTCCTGGCGGTGTGTGGCAAGACAACAATACAGGGGAGGATTTTGCAGGGCGGTCCATAATCGGTACACGAGACCGGACATTATTCGTCATATTTGTGGTCTTCAACTCGATAGGATTCTCCCTTTCAATGTACATGATCGGGATTCTGACTAGCGACTTCCCGATGCGCGGCGAGCTTCAGGTCTGCTTATTAGCTGTGTACTTCACTTACAATGTGGCAGTGGGCATCATTGCCCCAAAAGAGTCCAAAACCTTCTTCGTAGTATTTACATCAGTTCTGCCGGCACTGGTCACCTTGGTCGCCCATTCCATGAGGCAACTGCTCGAAAATCTTAATGTCATGGCCAAGAAGGCATTATGCCGACCTTGATTCCATCTCTTCTGAAAGTTGCGTTCTTGGTCTTCTTGAAGAGATATTTCCTATCTTATTGTTATATCGTATATGTTAATAATTACATAGGTAGGTTGTGTTAATAAATACATACGTAGGTTGTGTGCTACTAATATCATAAGTTTAAATAATGTAATCTAACTTTTTGGAAACTTATCAGGTATAATTTTAGTCGTAAAATATATTATGTACAATATATAAATATGAATTATGCTTCCCGTTGATTTATTGTTCTTCAATTTCTTTATTCTCTAAGGAAATGATTATTGAGACATACAATGAGATTGAAAGCACATACACAGGACTTTTCTATTTTGCACGCATGTTTTCAATTATTTTTAGGAATGTAATTAAATATGTTTTATTATAGTAACATGTATGCTTAATTATTCTGATATGAGTTTAATTTTATTAATTCTTCCATCGCATGATTTTGCTTTAACAAGTGGTATTAGTCGCTTCCTATATTCAGTTAATTAAGCGTAAATCGAATTTAAATTGTTTCTGTTAAAACTGAACAATGCACAATTGATTTTTTGTTGAGATAATTAAAATTAAAATTTGACCTAGAAATGTTAAAATTGAAACAAATTACATGCTTTGTGAATGTTCCTGTCAACTTTTCTCTGACTTGTAGAAAAAAACATATATATTAATTTGGAGTTCTCCGTATAATTTTTAGAGTATGATCAGATTAGAAAAGTTCAAACATCTAAATGGCGTATCTGCATATATTGACTTATTTGGTTTCTTAGGATGGATGTATGTATTTTACATGAATATCTAAATAATCATAAGATAAATTAATAATCAATATGGCTGCATACATATCTGTGTGGTAAACATGTGACTTTTCTTTGGGTTGGTGTGAATATTAAATACATCATAAGATGATTTATTATTTGTCACATCTTCTCTTCAATGTTTTGATTAGTACAATAAGATATTCACTCACAGTTGATGACATTGTCTTAAGAATTGCTATTGAATGTTTTGGCCAGTCTTTGGAATGTCAACATCTTCTTTAAAATATTTGTGGCGTATACTTTTTTTTATATATATTTTGTGAGCCTAAACTTATTCAAATTCTTTTGTTCTCTAATTCAGTTTACATGTCAATGTCTTTCTTAATTGCCAATACAAATAACATTCCTATGTTGAATGGGACTAATTTCAAGGATTGGAAGGAGAATATGATGATTCTTCTTGGCTGTAAGGAAAAAGGGAAATGGAAGAATGAATGTCCTATTAGGCAAAAGCCACAGGAATTCTGCTGATGAGGCAGAACATGACGTCAATTCTGAAGAAGATTTGACATTAGTTATCAATAAACAATCATATTATGAAGATGTGTAAGTTCTTGATTTTGGGGTTTCTTACCATATTTATCCGACAAGGAGTGTTTTGCAACATACAAACAGAGAAATGGAGGCAATTTTTTAGAAAAATTTTCAAACCTGCCACCAAACCAAAACTTATTTCCAAAACTGCCACACTTTCGAACTTACTTCCCAAAATGCCACTTTTTTGACAAACCGCTACTCCTAGTAGCGGTTTGTTTATTTTTACAATTTTAATTGCTGACTGGACGATGAATCAGAGGTGATGTGTACAAAAACTTTGTCTACAATGGACAAACCGCTACTAGAAGTAGCGGTTTGTCCATTATGAGAAATTTAATGAGATGGGGTGTGAGGATTGAGCTGCCAAGTGGGGAAAGTGGGGACCACTTGGCAGCTCAATTCTCACACGCCATCTTTTTAAAATTCTCATAAGGGATAAACCGCTACTTCTAGTAGCGGTTTGTCCATTATGTACAAAGTTCCTTCACTTCATCGTCCAATCAGTAATTAAAATTGTAAAAATAAACAAACCGCTACTAGGAGTAGCGGTTTGTCAAAAAAATGGCATTTGGAAAGTAAATTCAGAAGTGTGGCAGTTTTGAAAACAAGTTTTGGTTTGGTGGCAGGTTTGAAAATTTTTCAATTTTTTTATTGCCAACGGTGATGTCTGTAAAATAATTGGAACAGACTCAATCAGTATACAGACTCTTGACGGGTCATTCTGTACCTTGAAAGAAGTCAGACCTATTCCACAAATGACAAAGAATCTGATATTGCTAAGTCGGTTAGATAGCAAGGGTCTAAGTTCCAGAGGCGAGAGTGGAATATTGAATGTCTGCAAAAGTTCTAAGGTGGTATTGAAAGGTGTGATTGTGGTACCGTTTGTTGTCTGCGAGGTGCTACAATGACAGACTCTACCACTGCAGCAAACAATCTAGGAATGTTGCTAAACAGGTGGAGCTGCGCATCACTTTAGGTGAAAGTGGATCACAACAAAAATATAGAAATGATCATTGCGTCGGACCTCCCAGGAGGTATGGTTTTTAGGATATGATGAACTATGCACTACATGTTTCTGAAGACCTACAAAAAAGATATTGATGGCTCTTAGGGGCATCCTAAAGCAGGAAGACACATTTGTTCTGTGTACATTTGTTTTCGGCACTTCGTTGATGCATCTGATACACTGTTATCCGTGAGAGATTCAAGTCAAGGTGGAGATATGTTAAGATGACTTGACTTTGGGTTATATATTTTGAGCATGATTCATTGACCCATTTTGTTTAGGATTTGAGTGGTAGTACTATATATACACTTGAACCCTGTTGTAAAAACAGGCTCTCCACGCTGAATAAATCTGGTTTTTCTTACCTGTAGAGATAGTCAACAGACTGTTAGTGAACCACGTTAAATTTTCGTGTCTGACTATTCTTTATTTATGTTTATTCTTCGTTTGTCAATTACATCGCATCCGTCACAACATAAAGTTTTTATTTTCCAGCAAATCAAATTTGTTAGATCAAATATTAAGTTGACTCATTTTATGTAAAAAAAATTGTTAAAATCTGCTCTTTTAGATTTATCTTTTTCTAAAACATATTCCTTTCTTATGACATCTTTTTGGTTCAGCCACGAGTGTGTAACCCTCAAAATTTCAAATTAAGATGCGTAGTTACAAAAGCTCAAATTTAGATGTGAATTTACAAAAGAAAAGAATAAAGGATGAAGTTGTAAAAAAGAGAACAAATGGTGAACTTGTAAAATTGGTGGGTCACGAGTTCATGGTGAGCTCAACCACCGTGATGAGTAATCCTAGCGCATGATATCATATTAAAGTTATAAAAAATACAACAAAAGAAGATTAGGATTTCATAGATGCATAAAAAATATATTCTTACACAATACAGAATTGAAGAAAAAATAGATAAGAAAAAATAAGCTAAAAAATAAAACTACCCTTACAGCTATAATAGGGAAATAATTGATTAATCCGCACTTTGACTTCATGTCTTTGTCCCAATTATATACGGCTGACATTTTCACCCTTATATTTCAAATAATTTCTTTAGAGGCATTACGAGATATTTCTGTTCCTACAATACCAGATATTTTCTATTGTCATCGTAAATGCTAGTCTAGAAGTTTGCTCTTATAGAGTTTTTGTTTAGCTTTTACAAACAAGGTATGAATATGCCAATTATACTCTCGACAAGTACTTTTGAGGTATGACAATACTTTAAACCAAATAAATTTGGATATTATCAAATATTATTTTCACTTGAATTTTTCATTGGTTAATTACCTCTCACCAATTTATTAATTTCAACATGACTAAATAAAATATAATAGTTGATTATCAATGAATGGGGTTCAATGTGGCTCTATTATCAATGACACCTAACAAACTCAATGCCTCCATAAATGATAACTATTATATCTTACTGTTTAAATTAATTATTATCAGCAAAATTAATATATATTAACACCATGTGGTGTGCACTATTATGGGTTGCATCAGCTAACGAACTGAAAGTGTCCATAACACGTCTGGAATTTAAATTCTTATGTGATTATTTCATCATAAAATTCTTAACCCTCAAGATGTAAATTAGTTTTCTATCTTATGCTTGCAAATAGTTTCAATTTTGAAACTGTTGACATAACTTTTGATAATTTTGGGTCCAGTATTTTACAACATTATTGCATTCTTAAAACAAACATGCATGCGCGTCAAGAAAATTGGTACGTAAAAATATTAATCGATTCATTATTAAGGGTATGTTCTATTCATTATTTGGCTACTCTTATTAGGGTTAGAGTTTTCCTATCTGAATAGAATCCGTCTTTTCCGACCCATGAACGTAGCAAACATACTATTGTTGAACCACGTAAATCATTGTGTCATTTATTTTCTATTCTAAATTGTTTGTTGCTCGAATCTTTTCTATCACAACAAACAAGTATCAAGAGTTGGGCCTTTAGGTTTGTGCTTAAAGATATCTGCTATGAACGTGAGGATCAACAAGTTCATCGGAAGGAACAATTTCGGATTATGGCAGATCAAGATGCGAGCTCTATTAAAGCAACCAAGTTTGTGGGCGCTGCTATCCAGGAAAAAGAAACAAACGCTGATGAAAAAGAGTTAAATAGCCTGGAGGAGAAGGCACATTCAACAATCATGATGCAATGTGTGTTCAGTCTGCGTATGCAAGAAGGTACGCGACCGTTATAGATCATCTCGATCACTTGAATTCAATATTATTGGATCTAAGTAAAATTGATGTTAAGGTTGATGATGAGGATGTTGCCTTAGTTTGTTTGTTTCTTTGCTCATGTCATACAAGAATTTTGTGGATTCGTTCATTATTGAAAAATATAGCATGTCGTTGAAGAAAGACATATTAGTCCTTAACACCAAGAAAGTCCGCACAAAGCCTCTTGTTCAGCGATAGATAATGAAGCAGCTGGGTTGGCTTTTACTGGGAATAAGGGATATGTAAAAGCTGCAAAGAAGAAGCTCAATTACAAGAGTGAGTGTAAGGAGAAAGAGCACTGGAGGAGTGAGTGTCCTAGAAAGCAGAAGCTGTTGGGAGATGGTTCTGCTGCTATGGCAGAACATGATGTTGATTTCGAAGAAGACTTATCTAGGATGTGTGGGTTCTTGATTCAAGGGCACCATATTATATTTGTTCATGCAGGGAGTGATTTTCAAATTATGAGACCAAAGATGGAGGCAATATTTCTATGGCCAATAGTGTTGTCTATATATCTGTTGGAATTTGCACAATCAGGATACGCATGCATGGTGGTTCCTTTTGCACATTGAACGAAGTCAGATGTGTTTAACTGATGATACTAGACATCAAGGATTACAGTTTCAGAGGTGAATGTGGAGTTTTGTATGTCTATAACTGTTCTAAGGTGATTCTGAAGGTTATGAAGCGTGGTGCCGTATATTTTAGATAAAGATATACACTAATAGGTTATGTTGTCGTTGCATCATCTGATGATCACAAAGAGCATATGATTAAGCTGTGGCATATGAGGCGTAGTCATATGAGCGAAATAGGGATGCAGATTTTGTCGAAGAGGGAACTTCTTAGTGGCCACAAGATCATGGATCTTGATTTATGCGAGTACTTTAGGAAGTTAAACCGTAGTAAGTTCCCAAAGGGTGCTCATAGAATAATAGGCATGTTTGATTACATCCAATCAGATTATTGGGGTCCTGCTCTCGTTGAATCCATCAGACGTAACATATATTTTTTGTTAATTATTAATGATTATTGGTATGACATGGGTGTTCATGATTAAGCATAAAAGTTGAAGCCTTCAACAAATTCAAGCTGGAAGACTTTGGTGGAGAACCAGTTCGAGAAGGAGTTAAGAGACTTCAAACTAATAATGGTTTAGAATTTTGTTCGTCTGAGTTCAGCAAGAATATAGCGATTGCATGACATCACATCGTGAGAAACACGCTGCAGAAAAATGAAGTAGCAAAATGAATGAATCAGGCTCTATTGGAGAGAGCGAGGTGCATGCTCTCTAAGGGCATATGCACCACCCAGCACCTGCTCTGGCAGGTGCTGGGCTGATTAAGGGATGATTAAGGCTGAAAAGCCTTAATCACCCCAGCACCTGCTGTTAGCAGGTGCTCCCCGTGCATATGCCCTAATGTTGGATTACCTAAAAGATTTTGGACAAAAGCAATAAGCATAGCGTGCTATTTGTTTAACCGTGGACGTCACACATGTATTGGTTCAAAAACACTATACAAGGTGTGGTCTGGTAAGCCTGCAGATTATTATTTGTTGAAAGCTTTTAATTGCATTATTTACTATCATGTTAGTGAAGGTAAATTAAAACCACGAGCTAGGAAGGGTATAAGTCCTTGAGCAATCTCCGAGATAGTGGTGCAAAAAGTTTGACAATTATATGATTGAGCTAGTTTACAACAGGAGTCCTTATGATTGTTGTGTTTATTATAACAAGATGGGAGATGGTTCAATGATCTATCTGGTGTTGTATGTAGATGATATGCTCATAGTTGCAAAGGCCAAGTCTATTATTCAGACGTTGAAGAATCTTCTCAGTGGTGAGTTTGAGATGAAGGATTTAGGTTATGCTCAGAAAATATCGAGTATGGTGATTTATAAGGAGAGGGGTCTAAAGAAGTTTTTCTTGTCGCCGAAGAGTTATATTCAGAAGATATTGTTCAGTATTGGAATGTCTTCAACTAAGCCTATAGATACACCTACTGCTACCATCTGCTTGTCTTCAGTGTTTGCACCTCATTCTAAAGTTGAGAAGGAGTATATGTCCCGAGTCCCATATGCTATTGCAGTAAGAAGTCTGATGTATGCCATGATCTTCACTGGAGCTAATCTTGCCCATGTTGTTAGTGTTCAACTGGTTTATGGAGTAGCCTGAGAAGAAATATTGGAAAGCTGTAAAGAGGATTTTCAGTTACCTTAGAGGTACATCTGATGTTGGTCTCATTTATGGGAGTGATACACGGTGCTTGGTGACTAGTTATTCTGATTCTAATTATACCGGAGATGTTGACAGTGGAAGATCCATGACTGGTTATGTATTTACTCTTGGTGGTTCTTTGTTAGTTAAAAGGCAACTTTACAGCCATCGGTTACTCTGTCTACTACTGGAGTAGAGTATCTGAAGTTGACAGAAGTTATCAAAGAGGGGATATGATTTAAGGGTTTAGTCAATGATCTTTGTGTGCATCATGATCATGCTTTTGTATATTGTGACAATTTGAGTGTAATATGCTTAGCCAATCAAGTCCATCATGAGCGCACTAAACACATAGATGTAAGATATCACTTCCTACGAGGTGAGAAGAAAATTAAGTTAAGCTAAATACATTAATTACTATTTTTTATTATTCCATATTGATTTGTGGGTGATAGTGGGATCAAGGGTAGATGTTGGTGGTAGGATGGTGTGTGGTGGGATGAGAGACGAGTGGGGTGGGTGGTAGGAAAGTTGTTGTGTTGTGGTGGTGGTATGGTGGAAAAAAGATGATGAATAATAATTTAAGTACTTAAATTAAGTACTTTAAAGTTAATTTAAGTTAATTTTGATTAAATTAAGTTAAGTACTTCAATAACTAAGTTCAGCTTAAAAAAAAGATCCATTATTTTAAGTTAAATCAGAAAAAAATTTCTAATTGCCACTTTTATAAGTTTCAATTTATAATCTGCCATGCCTCTAAAATTTCTTATTAATATGTCATCGTTTTTGGAAAATCATATTTGGCAAGAGCAGCTTTCCAAAAAATATGAATCATGTGTCCAGTCAGCGCATAATTGGCTTCCAAATGTCATTTTTCAGAAAGTCGCTCTTGCCATAAGCGACTTCAGTAAAATCCGCCTTTAACAAAATCGGCTAATCAATAACTTTTTCGCATGCCTGCAGCTCCGCCTACATCCACACATCTGAAGCCTATCGTTTCTATGTCAACAAAACGTTACGCACAACCACACACAAACTTAAACAAACCCGGACAAGGTAAAATTGTTATCAATAACTCTAGACAATTTGAATACCTCAGATTGAGGGAGGTAGACGATAACCACCTTTTAGGTAGCGGAGACTATAGTTAAAGTCCGAATAGGTTTCGATCAAACACTAATTGCTCAAAAATCATCCACCAAAAAATAAACAAGAATCTAAACTATCTACTCATCAAAATCGATAATTTTGAATAAAAAGCATCATCAGATTCAGTAAAAATAAAGACAATAAGATTTTAAAACCACGCCCCTACTAAAGCCGATCGAAGAAGCATCAACAACAACACATCACTCGATCAGTGTCTTTAAACAGCTCAAACATCACCGATCAACTCCACTTCCACGCTACAATCAAGGAAACGATACATCATCAGATTGTGCACACCTCGCGCGATGATCATGCCACAGTAACATCCTGAGTAGCCAATTCGACAACTGAATTCGGAAGTGTAAATGATCAGAGCTTAAGCGGAAAAATTCTTGTTTAAATCAATAACCGGTTTTGTCAAAGGCGATTTTCACTAAAAATCGCTTATAGTAAGAATGACTTTCTAAAAAATGACATCTGAAAGCCAACTAAACGCTAAATATACATATGATCCGTATTTTTTGAAAAAGTCATTTTTGCCGAATTTTAAATAAAGATGGCTGGCATATTCAAAAGAAAATTTAAAGGCATGACAAATTATAAATAGAAACTTGTAAAAGTGGCAATTTGAAAATTTTCTGCTTAAATCAATCATAAATTAACCCATGTGCAAGATCCTCAATTATCTATTTTTGTTTCTTTTATTCTCAAACACGTTCTGAAACATCTCTGTATATAAATCTTTTTTTTTTTTTTTTTCAAATCGTGGCGTGCGAAGTAATGCGTTGTTGTTCTGTTTTTCTCGAAGATTGTAAACAAACACAGTTCACCGCCTCCGCCGAATCCTTCGACTTCATCTCAATCTCTCACTTGATTTCTGCGCTTTAAACACAGACCCAGCTGGAGCTGGAGCTGGAGGTGGTATTAGGATTTTGAGTTGTCTCCTACTCTCGCGGCCCCAAGTAAAATTTGTGCTCATCGGTATGCTTTGTTTTGTTTGTTACTAGGTTGCTGCTGGTTTGATTTCGGTAGTTAAGATGTTTGCGTGATGTTTGGCGTTTCAGTAATCAAAAAAATAAAGAGGGAAGAGCGTGAGAGTCTGCAGACTCCATTCCCAAGGAGGAGAGGAAGATGAAGCTATTAACTTATGTAAGCGTGCGTCCCTTTTGATTTCCTTGTTCAGCTTTGAGTGTTTGAACTTTGAATGTTAGCAATCTGTGGTCACGTGAGCGTAACGACCCGATTAAAGAATTCGATTCGAACCGTTATAACCTTTTTTTTGTCACCATCATCATCTAGATCACCTGCATCTTAAATAAGTAAGATGTTTATGAGGGTGGAGTTTCTGTGAATTTGTTTGGTGAATTCCGAGCTGGTTATAAATGGTCAATAAGTGGAAGGCCAGGCCTCGAGCTTTTGTCATATTCATAAATTTGCTTCTTTCCAAATCTTAAAATCTAGATTTATCACTTTATTAGAACAGACTATGTTTCTTCGCACATTCACAATTTTGCTATTGATTCGCTCCTTTTACTACTCAGGTTGGATATGTGACTGAACTGAAAAGCTGGAGGTCGTGCATTTGCAATGTGGTTCCAGCCGCTAGTTTTATTTTCATGCTGCTCTTCATAGGGAGTGCCTTTATAACAACAGATCCCAAAGAGGTGCTGTTGTACAGTACTATGTTATTCGGCACACTTACGTCATCTTGCTTTTTAGCAGCTTGAGTCAAAAAATTAGGATAAATTTATCGTTTAGGTACATATAAGATAAGCCTAATAGGGGTTATGTATTTTTTTTTCGCAGAGCTACTTCAGATTTACGATCCCTGATGTTCTGAAGAATATGAAAGCTAACAATTGCCAGGTTTGCTATAATCCTTTTAGATAGGTATCACCAGGTTTACAATTCTCCGTTGAACCGTTTCTTATATTTATCATAATCCAATACAATTTTGCTTCATAGAACCAATGCAGGCCTCAGGGAAGTGAAGCATTGCCAAGTGGTATCGTCACAAGAAATTCCAACTTGGAGATGCGTCCGCTTTGGGGTTCCCCGGTAAGAGTCATCCAAGTGAACTGAAATTAATGTCTTTTTTAGTCGTTTGTTTTTTTTTCTTATCATGGAGCAATTAGTGGCAAGCAGAAATATTTTCCAACTGGGAAAAAAATTAAACATATCAATGCGGATTGACCAGCGGAAGTTTTTGTCAAATAGGTTGTTTTGAAGTCTGATTGTTTCCAATTGGATTCTTAACAGAAACCTGGTGAATCTTCGAAGAGTCTTTTTGCTATGGCAGTTGGTATAAATCAAAAGGATCTCGTCAATAAAATGGTCAAAAAGGTTAACTTCTCGACCAGTGATATGTTCTGTTCGCATCTTTGTAATTGTACTCAAGGATTTCCCCTGTCGATGTTACAGTTTCTAGAAAGTGATTTTGCTGTCATGCTATTTCATTACGATGGAGTGGTCGATGAGTGGAGAACATTAGAATGGAGTGATCATGTTCTACATGTATCTGCTGCCAATCAGACCAAATGGTACCTCTTTTTTTTTAATCCATATTATGTAGCGCCAGTCTTATTCATAGCTCTAATTGCAGTTCCATGGTGTTTCAAAATGCTTAGGTGGTTTGCGAAGCGATTTTTGCATCCCGACATAGTGTCAGAGTATGATCATGTTTTCCTTTGGGACGAAGATCTTGGAGTCGATAATTTTAATCCCAAAAGGTAAGATTTCATCATGACTCCTAGAGAAAATAATTTGACTGTACATTCAATGATGCAACTCGTTATATGTAATATAATCACACCGCCCTCCTACAGGTACCTTTCGATTATCAAAAAGGAAGGTCTGGAAATATCACAGCCTGCACTCGACCCTGTTAAGTCAGAGGTGCATCATCAGATAACTGCACGGGGAAGGCGATCCACTGTACACAGGTCCGTTATCTTCTGCGTGGAAGCATTGTTTGACATGTCAGCAGATGAATCATTATATGACTAATTGAACTTTGTACATTTTAGTCCATCCAGCATTGTTGGTGTTTTAATCTCTATTGTCTGGTTTTTCATGGCAGACGGATCTACAAGCGTGGTGGGCCTGGGAGAGGCTGCGACTACGGCAGTACAAGTCCCCCATGCACAGGGTATTCTTCATTAACACATCTTGTTGTTTATTTTGAAGGATTTTGAGTTGCTAGCACCAATCTTCATGTTATGGTTTGCCTTAGGTGGATAGAAATGATGGCTCCTGTTTTTTCAAAAGCAGCGTGGCGATGCGTGTGGTACATGATTCAGGTGAGTTACTCAACTTATTTCTGCTTTCCAGAATCATTGCTTGCTTCAATTTAAGACCTTCTCTTGTGAATCTGCAGAATGACTTGATCCATGCGTGGGGATTAGATATTCAGCTTGGTTACTGTGCTCAGGCAAGCCAATGCCGATCATCCATACCCACGCACCAGCTTTATTCGTTCATCTTTTTTCAGAAAATTACAAGCTTAATGTTCATGTTGCGTTTAGGGTGATCGAACCAAGAAAGTCGGAGTGGTCGACGCTGAGTACATAATACATCACGGCTTCCCCACTCTTGGAGGGCCTCATCCTCATAATAAGGTTATTATTGTCTGTTGCTGAAACTGGCTAGTAGAGTTTCCACCGGAGCCCTTTAAATTTGATCATAAGCTAGCTGAGGAAATTGCATAATACAAGTAGTGTTTTTTTCGTTCATCGATAAATTGTGCTTATTGATTTGGCAGACAAATGCTGAGAGTTTTGAGGGAGGAAATAGTAGTTCAAAGACGCCACCAGATCATTCTGAAGACCTTGATCCCAGAAGCGAGGTAACGTCAGTGAACTGATTTATATTATTAATGTTGCGAGTTGTGAATGGCCAAAAAACCCACCAGGATAACGATGATAACAGCTGAAAGTGTTTGGTATGCAGGTGAGATGGCAGTCGCATGTGGAACAAGAAATCTTCAGAGAAAGATGGAGAAATGCTAGTCAGAATGATCAATGTTGGGTTGATCCATACCCTTACTCAAAATTAAACACTACAAAATAAAAACAGAATGAGTTTGTTAGCAATCCTCATGTAAGGAGCTGTGTAAGAAAAGTAGAAGGCAAGATATAACAACTTATCTTCAACCCTCTCATGCAGCCTGTTAGCCGGACTTAGCCATGCCAGAAAGAAGGTGCCACCACCCATTCCCAGGCCGATGCCATCACGTCCGTCCGCCCCTCACTGAGATAGTTACCAAACAAGCTGACACCATCCAGAAATCCATTCAAGACCTCCAAATATCCATGCCAAAACAACCAGCTCTTCACCCACACGACCAGTGTTCATCCATCCATCCCACGCACCCCAAACCTCGAAATACCTTATTTCACTGGAGAAAATGTTGCTGGGTGGCTTTTCCAAATCGGGAGTTTCTTTCTCTACCATCAGATACCCCCATATCAGAAGCTGTACATTGCTGCCTTTTACATGTCGGGTCTACCTCTTCAAGAAAAAAGTTTAGATTTGTCGTTGGGACAAATCCAGATTTTAATAATATTTTATTTGGGAGAAAAGTTTTTGAAATGAATGGTCTCTTTAGAATTATAATGAGTTGTTTCTATTCTGTCTGCGTGTCACTAATAAAATTAAAGAAAAGTTCGGTCAACTGCCACGTGAGAGAGCGGTTTAAACAATATTGGTCTCATTATATCAGTTCTAGTAAAATCTGATTCCTTCACGAGACCGGTCTCATGAAGATAACAAATCTACCATTCTCCTTCCTTGTCTTCCACTCTCTTCTTCTTCCATCATTTGTCTCCCCATTTTTGTGTAGGGCAGTTGGCAATTCAGAAGAATTTGAAAGTTTTTTGAAGCGGATTTTGTGGTAAGGAAGTATTTTGTTTGTTAGGGTTGTGGTTTATAGAAATATGTATTTTGGAAACAGTGGACATGCTCATAATGAATATGTTTGATCGGGATGAAATGGAACTTCTAAACCAACTTGATAAGGATGATGTTTTTGTGGTTTCTAAATCAGAACATATATGGGATATCCCAACATTCAATGATGACAGCGTGGGACGCGAATGATCTAGTTGATGAGTACTTGGGTGGTAATTATGGACAATTTGGGACACATTGGGTAGGAGTTATATTCAGCAGAAAGGCCGATGTAATCTATGTTGTTCAGAAGTATTCTATATGGAACCATGTTGAATATTTGACGAAGGAGTCTGACTCTCGGTTGTTGGTTCTTCATTGTCGAGAAGGAGAGGGGAACTGTCAATGGAGGATTCGCATAATGATGAAAAATAACTCATCATATTGGGAGTTTACAAAGTACCGAAGGGACCATGTATGCAACAATGACTACATCTCAAAGGAGAATGTTCACCTGACGAGACACTTCATAGCCATGTAAATTAAAGATGTGATTAGCGAAATATTGAGACTATCCCCTGCTAAAATAAGAGCAAGAATCTTCAAAGATTATGGTAATGAAATTTCGGTACTTGAAGGCATGGCAGGCCAGACAACAGATGTTGAAAATAATTTTAGAGATTGGGATGAATCTTTCAGAAAACTTCCCCGCTTTATGCACGCGTTGGAAGAATCAAATCCTGAAACCGTTATTAAATGGTATTGAGAGTAGTTGGAAACTTGGAACAGTCAAGGCGGGTCACCAAATTAGAGAAATTAAAATTCTAACTAGTGGAGTTAGTAGAAACAGTAGCTAGAAGTTGATTACTGCCGGACTCGGCAATGATAGAGGAAAAAGAATCAAAAGCCATTGTGGATCGAAAAATTAGGTTGATACCATATGAAAGTTACAATGAGATGAGGCAAATGTTGTTTTGCTTCTTCTCATTAGGAACATATACATACTATACATGGAGTTACTTCAAGATCCTAAATTAACGGTAGAATAAATTAAAGAACAGAAATCACGTGATTACAATATTAAGTATATACACTATCAAATATATTTTAATAGTCGGAAAGACATGCATTGTTATTGGAGGACTATAAAAGAATGATGTCCAAGGGAATGAGAATATTGCAAAGCATATGAGGGTTTGTAGCAAGGGCCAAAACCAACTTGGAGTTTTAAGGAAAATTACGAATGTGTCGGTGTTTGATGCATGTGATAGGTATGTTGTAATCTGTTTTCAAACACTAAGGATATCGATTTTTTTTTTTTTTTTTTTTAAGAATGACAATTACTGAACTTAGAAAACTGTCATTCTCCTCTGCTTTCTTTTTTATTTGCTATTGCTGTCCCAAACTACTTTTAACAAAAACTATTTAGAGTCAAAATAGTCCAATCAGCACTGATTTGATGTGATTCCTTAGGGTAAGGGTCTGCTTTTTTAGTGAATTTATTTCCTGAAATACTTAATTTAATTTAAGTACGTAAATTACTATTCATCATCTCTTTCATATCATTCATCTCTCACCACCAAAACCACTCACTCCAATCCCACCACCACTACAGCCACCCACCTCAATACCACCACCACCGTCACAACACCACCCACTTCACACACCCACCACTCTACTCTCATCCCACCACCACCATCCACCCTTAATCCCATTATCACCCACAAACCAATATGGAACAATAAAAATAATAATTAATATACTTACCTTAGATGTACTTCATTTAACTTAACGTATTTACTGAAATTTTAAATTCAAAAAACCAAGGCAAATCAGATAAAAAAATAAGTATATAACTAATAAACTGATTTTTCTTCAACATCATTTCTATATATAGGTAACCTTTTTATCAAGTTATGATACCAACAATCGATTCAATGTTAGTACAACCACTATCAAATGCACAACATCAAAAAGGAGCTTGAGCTGGAATTCGTATTGGACAGGAGTCACTTCACCCTTCCCTGAACCAAATCATCATCCAATATTGTTTGAGGAATTTATATTCGTGTAATCTAATTAAATATAATAATATCAAAATAATAGTATTATGATGTTAAATTGAAATATTTTTATTTAAATAAAATATTCAAAAATTAAAATCTATGAATACAATACCTTATATTATAACTGATTGCATTTTGCACGCTCGGATGAATTGAAAATTTTTCACTTTTTCCATAAATGTAAAACTTACTATCCTTTTGCCATTCTTTCTCAAAACATTCCATATTTACCATTTTTTGAACCAAATGCTACTGCCAGTACCGGTTAGACCTATTTTTTTGTTTGTCAAAATGCTATTGGCAATACCGGTTTGATCTACTATATCGATAAATAGACGAGTCAGATCCTACCTAGCATCCAGTAAGCAAAAATAACAAGCCGCTACTCGTAGTAGCGGTTTGTGCTCGTAAAACGTCACAAAACAAAAATAACAAGCCGCTACTCGTAGTAGCGGTTTGTGCTCGTACAACGTCAGAGGACACTGAGTCGTTAAACATAACAAATTGCTACTATGAGAAGCGGCTTCTTCTGGAAATAAATCGTAATCGAGATCTTCTCCTCAAAGTTTAAGAGCTTTTATTTTGATAGTATAGAAAGTTACAATGCATACTTGTGATGGGGTTTAACACATAAACTAATTTTTAACTAGGAACACGTCCTATAGATAGTCGAACTGCTTTTCTAGCTCGAGTGCTCCTTTTAAGTGCTATTACATTTATGATGTCCATCTGCGTGACCTGAAATAGTCCTTGAATGTCTTCGTTAGGTTGAACCGATCCCTGAATATCTTGTACAAGAGTGTCATCATCATTGCTTGTAAAATTTTAGGTATAATGAAAAAATTCAAACTTTAATTTAGTTTAGTTATTTTAGAACATACCAATATAAAACGGGACGGGTCAACTTCCAAAGCACTCGATGTAAGGTTCAAATTTTAGCAAATAATGTCACTGATTTCCATAGCAATGAAAGCTTTATTGAAATGAGCATTATCCTCGAGAATAATATCGCTCTTACATGCATATGACCCCTCCTATATCCGGTTATCTCCCACATATATGCTCTTTTATTTAATATTGCTCTAACGTGCCAAGCAAAATTATGTACTCCATCACGACAGAGCAACATAAAAATCTTGTTCTATCAGACTTGTATGTGTAATATTCAACTCTATTCATTATTGAGTATCTTTGGCAAGCATGTATCACACAGCCTTCTCCGACCCAAATAACATTCCTTTATGAAGTTCATCCCCACCAAATTGATTGTTGTTTGTAACATACTCTTCAAATATCATATTGTTCATCCATTCCCAGTAGCAGTTTATATCTAGATGGAGAAGAGAGGAAAAGAAGGAGAAGAGTTCGACTACGATTTATATCTAGAAGAAGCCGTTACTCTCAGTAGCGGTTTGCTCAATTTTTAAGTCAAGCCGCTATTGTGAATAGCGGTTTGTTATGTTTAACAAATTCAATGCCCTTTGATATTTTACGAGCACAAACCAGCGACTTGTTGTTTTTGCCATTCGGATGTCAGTTGGATCTGACTCGTCTAGTCATCGATCCAATAGATCAAACTACTACGGACAGTAACAATTTATTTAAAAGATGATAAATATAAATGGCAGAAAAAACAATAATTTTTATTTGTATAGCAAATGTAAAAAAAAATTTCCAATGAATCTCTTTTTTTTGGTTAAGTGTTAAATAAAATATAAAAATCAAAATATACAAACAAATCTGCACCGCCATTATCAATCAGCATCAATGAGAATAAGCGTCAATCCAAACCCTTAAACATCTTATCGGCATCAAATAAACGAACTGCGTGTAATCAGCAATCTAATTATTGTATTTAAACTCTCTCCATGTGCTTTCCAGATCCTCAATGCCTCTGTTATTTCTTACATTGTCGAAAACAAATTACTATAAAAACATGTTCTTCTTCAATCCGTGGAGTGCGAATTAATCCGTTAATGTTCTGTTTCCTCGAAGATCGTGAACAACCCCAGTTCACCACTTCGGCCGATTGCCCTGAATAGTCGCAGACACGTGTACCAGACGGAGCACCCGCCACAAGCCCCCGAATTGAGTATTCGTTTGAATTCCGCGCTTTAATCCTAAGCCCAACTGGAGGTTGGAACTAGCGTCTGTGTTACTGCTGTCGGTTCTCGCACTCTCAGAGACCCTTGTGTCAAAATCGAACCTTGGGAAACGTGGCTGGTCGTCGGTTGTCTTCTGCTTTCGTGGCCCCAAGTAATTTTTACTTTTTGTTTAGCGATATGCTTTTTTTGTCACTGGGTTGCTGCTGGTTTTGATTAGGGTAGTTAAGATGTTTGCGTGTTGTTTGGGTTTTCAGGAATATAAAATTAAAGAGAGGAAGAGTGCGAGAAGTCTCCATTCACCCATCGTCGGTTGGTCTTCAGGCGGTTTCCAGGAGGAGGAGAAGAAGATGAAGCTATTAACTTATGTAAGCGTCCCTTTGGATCTCCTTGTGCTGGTTTGAGTTTCTAAGAGTTGTGTATGGTTATGGTTTGAAATTTGAATGTTACCAATCTGTGGTTGAAGGATGAGTTTCATCAACTTTTGTTTTTAAGGATGTTATTCCTCGTCCTTATGAATTTAGCGTATGCGTCGAGCCATCAGACTTGAGTTTTGAGGTCACTGTGTTATGGGAGATGTCACTCCCCACTCTCTTATTGTCGAAATTTATGAATATTTTATTGTGTCCATAGATAGCATGAGGCCTTTTGTGAGGGCAACTGAGAATCACATCTGAATGCATATACAACAGTTTTATATCGTATCGATAACATTCTGTAGTTTCGGTACTATAGTTGTTGCTCAATGAAATGTCGGTGGATTCGGAGGTGGTTATATGTGCAATGCTTGATAACCAGAACCTGCTAGCAAGCCACAAGTTTTTGTCATATTTATATTTTTGTTTATTTTCCGAAACTTACAATGGAGACTTGGCATTTTATTACCGCGGAGTAAATCTTATGAGGACATTCACATTTTTGCTATTGAGTAAGGTGCACGTCCATGGTTTTGCTATTGATTCTCTTCTTTTACTGCTCAGGTTGGTTTTCTAACAGAACGGAAAAGTTGGAGGTCATGTATATGCAGTGCCGTTTCTGTAGCTAGTTTATTTTTCATGCTACTCTTCATAGGGAGTGCCTTTATAGCTACGGATCCCAAAGAGGTACTGCTGTACAGTTTATTATATTGTTAGGCACGCTTGCTTCTGATATTGTGTGATTTGATAACGCTGTTAGACATGATTTGGTATCCTGTGCAAAAGTCAGATTTTTCTTTTTCAGGGATTTATAAGATAAGCCTAATCTGGTTATGTATATGCTTTTCTCAGAATTACTTGAGATTTACGATCCCTGTTGTTCTGAAGAATATAAAGACTGGCAATTGCAAGGTTTGCTATTATCTTTTAAATAGGCATCACCAGCTGTAACATTCTATGCGGAACTATTACTTATATTTATCATAATCCAAAACAATGTAGTTTGTATTTTGCTCCATAGAACCAATGCAGGCCTCCGGGAAGTGAAGCTTTACCCAGTGGTATCGTCACAGCAAGCTCCAACTTGGAGATGCGTCCGCTTTGGGGCTTCCCGGTAAGGGTCATTGCAATGAACTGAAACAAGTGTCTTTTTGAGTCACTGGTTTGTACAATCATGAAACAAATGATACTGTCAGAAATCTATTACGTTAAAAAAAAATTGAAACATAACTGACAGCCGATGTTTATCCTAACAGAAAGCGGGCGAATCTTCGAAGAGTCTTTTTGCTATGGCGGTTGGTATAAATCAAAAGGATCTCGTCAATAAAATGGTCAAAAAGGTTAACTTCTTGACCGGTAATATGTTCTGTTCACATCTTAGTAATTGTACTGAAGGGTTGTCCTCGTTGACGTTACAGTTTCTAGAAAGTGATTTTGTTGTAATGCTATTTCATTACGATGGAGTGGTCGATAAGTGGAGAACATTTGAATGGAGTGATCATGTTATACATGTATCTGTGGCCAATCAAACCAAATGGTACCTTTTCCCCCTATTTTGCAATCTAAAGTTGTGTACTGTGAATCTTATTCACAGCTCTAATTACACTTCCATGGTGTTTCAAAATGCTTAGGTGGTTTGCTAAGCGGTTTTTGCATCCTGACATAGTATCAAAGTATGAGTATGTTTTCCTTTGGGACGAAGATCTTGGAGTTGACAATTTTAATCCCAAACGGTATGATGAAGTCATAACGCCTAGAAATAAATAGGCTATACAAGTATACATGCAATGATGCAACTTGATATAATCTTATGGCCGTCCTACAGGTACATTTCCATCATTAAGAAAGAAGGCCTGGAAATATCACAACCTGCGCTCGACCCTCTCAAGTCAGAGGTGCATCATCAGATAACTGCACGGGGAAGGAGATCCACTGTACACAGGTCGATTATCCTCTGCATCTAAACACTGTTTTATTGCTCAGCTGATGAATCATTGTATGAGTAATTGTTTTTCATGCGTCGTAGTACTATCCAGCGATGTTGTGCTTTGTTCCCTTCAAACTCTGAAGATTCTAGGCTTTCGTGATGTTTATCTTATCAGTGTTTATCAGTGTTTCACGTTTAACATCTTCATTGTCCGTTTTGTCTTGACAGAAGGACCTACAAGCCTGGTGGCCCTGGTAAAGGCTGCGATTACGGAAGTACAAGTCCCCCTTGCACAGGGTATTTTTCATTTTTCCATCTTGTTGGATATTTAGAGGGGTAATGTCTGCATATGATGTGTTGGTGTTTTTCTCTTCTCTCTTTTTTGAAAAATGATAAAACTATTACGAAAATAAAATGAATGTTGACATCGACTTCCATAAATTCAGCAATGGCAGTGGACATTATACGCTTCATCTTTCTGATTCTTGAGATGTCTGTTATCTTAATAAGTTGATTTTCTTTCTGTGCGTTAAAGAATTTTTCACCCGATATGAAGTTTTTAGATCCTCAATCTTCATCTTATTGTCTACCATAGGTGGATAGAAGTGATGGCTCCTGTCTTTTCAAGAGCAGCCTGGCGATGCGTATGGTACATGATTCAGGTGAGTTGCTCAACTTATTTCTGCCTCCCAGAATCATCAATTTAAGACCTTCTCTTATTCATGGTTATTGCGCGTGAATCTGCAGAATGACTTGATCCATGCGTGGGGATTAGATATTCAGCTTGGTTACTGTGCTCAGGCAAGCCAATCATCTATACGCACCAGCTTTATCCGTTCAATGTTTTCCTAAAAATGACAAGCTTAATGTTATGAAATCCTCCATTCATGTTCCGTTAAGAATTATGCAGGGCGACCGAACCAAGAAAATCGGAGTGGTTGACGCTGAGTACGTAATACATCACGGCTTACCCACTCTTGGAGGGTCTCATGCTCACAATAAGGTTAGTAGGCAGTTGCATGTTATTGTTCCTTCATCATTTATTTTGACTGGATGCATTTAAATTCGATCATATGCTGATAAAGTTGCGGCTAACACATGCATCAATCCTTGCCAGTGCTTCTTGATTGATTATTTAGTATCTTTTTTTTTGGAAGGAGGAATTTAAAAATAAAAAGAGTTTACAAAGTACAAACCTGCTAAAACCAAAAACTGCGCCTAAAAATTACGAAAATTACAGATCACCTGTTACCAATCTCAGCACTTCGAACTCCAGCTTGTTAGACATTAGACCTCAGTTGATGCTCCTACACAGAACTATATCTAAGTTTTACACTTCAAACATTGACATTAGAATTCACAAAGTCATAACAGTTTTGTCAAATCTCTTCTCAAAATTCTCATTTCCCTCAGCCTCAGTCAAAATTCATTGAGAGCAGACATTTTGACTTTAAGATTCCAAATAATGCCTTTTGAAATTCATGCACAACTTTGCGATTCAATTTCTATGGTACCAACTTTTGTCCATTGTTGTTGTGAATGCCATTTTAGTGAACTTGACTCTTATAGAATTTTTGCGTAACTTTTTCCCTTCAGGCACTTTAACGGATTATTTGTTCTCATTGATTTGGCAGACAAATTCGTCAGCAGCTCAGAGTTCTAAGTCAACAAATAGTACTTCAAAGACACCAGATCATTCTAAGGTCCATGATCCCAGAAGTGAGGTAACCCTAATGATGCGGGTTTTGAATTTTAGTCTAGCTAAAAAACTTGGACTGGGATCGTAAGTTCAAGTGCGAAGATAATTATAATGGGATTCCTGAAACCATTGAGTTCGCGCATTCTACAACTCATGGTTACAGCTGGAAATGTTTATTATGCAGGTGAGAAGGCAGTCGTATGTGGAACTCGAAATCTTCAGACAAAGATGGACAAATGCTACTCAGAATGATCAATGTTGGGTTGATCCATACCCCGACTCAAAGTTTATTGGAGCATAAGCTCATCTTGCCTTCCCATACTCATCATATCTCTACACAATGACAAGTACATATACAGATTGACACGGCAAGCAAGTGAGACAGACTTGGATCAGTAACAAGCTGATCGATAGCTACAGCAGCCAGGCTCGAGCTTAACCTGCATTGCACCATTCATTATTCGTGTACATCCTGCTCCCTCTACGCTTATGGAAACATCAAGAACGTGTATATTGAGTTAGTATAAACAGAGGTCGCACAATGTTTTTTGACTCCTTCGGTTGTTGTCAAATGTGGCATCCAAAATAGTTGCAGGTTTTGGAGTAGAAGCCAAAATACTGTTTTTTTATAGACGACGTCGTTTCAGTTTTGTATTTCGATAATAAATACTTTTCAAAATTCCACATTGAAGAATATAAAAATCTTACATGGTTGCTGTTATTTATATCTCATGCTGACGTCACAAACTATGCTTAGCGCACGGACAATAAAGAAATTCCCACGTGTGCGTATTTTACAAAACATCCTTATTTTACTCTACGTTGACAACAACAAGGCACGTGCAAATTTTGCTTCAGTGGCAAGTGTGTCCTTAAGTAAAGAAAATATTCGGCTTAGATATTTAATTACATTTTGCTCCCGTTAATCTGCTCCTAATCTGTGTTTAATTAATCCTTAACGAGATTGTGACGCGTAAGAAAATAAACAAGCCAATCAGGATAAAGGAGTAGCCACGTGGCGTCACGTCGCTCAATACAGAGATAACGAAACGGCCCAGGCGCGAGAGTACGCTTTGATCGGTTCGACCGGTCTTACTCGAGCCAGGTTGGTTGGTTCTTATTCCCTCTCCCTCATTCTGATTCTGTGGAGAGCCTTCTCTTTCTCTCTCCTCCACTGAAAGCGAACCTACCTGGTTTTCAATCTCCATTGCCCCCCCTCTCTCTCTCTCCATCGCTCCTCCTCCGGCGACCGGTCGAAGCCGGACGTCCTCCTCGCTGGGATATTCGTCTGCTGCACAACATCATACAGCAGTTAATATGATGAATTGATTGTTGCAGTGGTGATAGTTTATTGGTGGAATATTTATTGCGATAATCGGTTGTTCTGGTTGGCTGCTTAAAGCCTTGCGTCTCTGCGTGCGTGCGTGCCTGAGCTAGTAAGAATAATAAGGAGGAAATGGGACCTCTGGTGAGGATGTGCGGTGTAGTGGAGGCTCCGTGATGGAGATTCTGATGCCATTTTTACGGTCGTGGAGTTCGATTCTGGTGTTTACATGTCTCGCGCGCCTACTATGACCGACGGATCGTCCGTCCCTGCTTCCGCTTTGAACCAAGGTCCGGTGTTTTTCGCTAACTCTTTTTTTTTTTGTTCATTTTGCTTCTTGCTTACTTATGTTTGGAGAATGTAGGTTTGGTTGGGAACTGGGATTGGTGATGGTGGGATGGACAATTGTGAATGATCAATTTGGGGTGGATCATGTCGGGTTAGAGTGTTTTAGTTTGGGTTTTTGTCATGTTTCTTAAATAAGAGGGTTGATTAATGATTCTTCTGCATTTGGAATTGATAAGTCTTATCTTGTCAAAGAGTTAGTGTGTGATCCACATTTGTGTTTGATGCGTTGTTGTTTCCTGAAGTCAATCTGTTAGAGTTTTAGAAGGATTAATTTCCTTGCCTGGATGTTGCTGGGGTTGTTTGTAAGGTTTTATCGGGTAGAAGTCCAAATCCATTTCTTTCCTACTCTACAATTGGAAAGTATTTGTCGTTGCGTTGTTTAGGAGATCAAACAAAGCTCATTTGTGGTTTGCAACTTCTTTCATTTTGAGTTATGATTTCTTGGTCCAGAGAGACAATTTTAGAACTTAACTTGTTTGTCATTTGTACATTATACTCATACTAATATGGCTCGATGAACATTCCAATCATTCCTTGCTCATTGTTTCCAATTCTAGGCTCGAATGCATGATCAATGTTTCTTGGTAGGGATTATGGAAATATAAGGAACTTCTTATACATTCTGGGTAATGAATATTACAACTCAGTGTGTTACCAAATATATTATTCAGATGCAATGTGGCAATTGAACCTGAGGACAACTGAAAATATGGAATTTGTGCCTTACCCTGAGCGTCCTGGAGAACCAGATTGTTCATACTACATCAGAACTGGCCTGTGCAGATTTGGAGCCACATGCCGCTTTAATCACCCTCCAAACAGATCAATGGTAAAAGTAAAGATTCTTTCCGCTTTAATTACTCTCCAAACAGTGTTTTAGTTTCATAATAATGTGTTATGATCGATTGCAACTATCACAAATTCTTTCCATATTTACTTTTGGCTTGAAAGCACACCATTGAGATCCTATTAAAAAGACAGATATACTGACATGTAACTAATTGATAAAAGATCTTCGTTTTTTCAGATTATTGCAAATGCCAGAATGAAGGGAGAGTTCCCTGAAAGAATTGGACAGCCTGAATGCCAGGTATGGAAATAATGTTTTATAGGTGCTGTGTTGCTACTTATATCATGAGCTTATAGGAAGTTCTTCAATTTGGAGACATCAGGCATGACATGATAGTCCTACTCTTGAATTATTCGGAGGTCAATAATTGAGCTTCGTATACTTTATAAACGTAACACATACTTCATTTTACCTTTTTGTCCATGGAGTTTTCTTAGTTGAAGTGGTGAGTAATTGACTGGCTAAGCTGGAGATTTGGGACTAAATGAAGATTAAATCACAAATTTTATTTTTTGGTTTTAAATATGAAATTTAGACGAGGGCATGTTAGAAGTTTTTGTTGACAGTATTTGACAACATTTTTTGGAAGAAATGTGCGGCGTTGGATTGCTTATGACCTGGGTATTAGGGCTGGTGGTTTGTAGGCCATTCCATAATTTTCACAGTCAATTTTTCCTAACCAGTGAACACAAAAGAAAGAATCTGGAGATGATTTTCTATTTGCTTTGTCCCCAGTGTTACATTTTGTAGTCAATTTTCTTGTTTATTGTAAGGCTGTATCCTACGTAAGTCACTCACGTGCTGAATATGTCATAATGGCAGTATTACTTAAAGACTGGAACTTGCAAGTTTGGAGCTACATGCAAATTCCATCATCCCAGGGACGAGGCTGGTATTGCTGGAAAAGTCGCTCTAAACATCCTTGGCTATCCAATCCGCCAGGTTTGACCTTATAGTTTCCTTGTATCTAGTAAATCAGAATGCTTTTAATTTCGAGCTGACCTGAAATGTCAAAAAATTATGATCGTATCTTGTACCTGAACCATGCTTATCAAGATGGGACGAAAATTGCATTCTCTGTGTGGTCCCAGTGAACTATCTGAGTATCGAAGCTATTTCATTTTAGGGTCTCCTGTTTGTGCCATAACATGAACCTAAAACATATGCTAAACAGAATTGTGGCGTCTTTCAGTCCCAGCTTCCATAAAATCAGAGGCTCAGAGCACTAATAGTTCATCATGTACTTGTGTGCTATGAGTGATCGGGAGGGAGTAACATTTGATGTTTTTTCACTGAGGGACAACTTCAGGCGGATGAAATGAAAGCATGCATCTTTCAGTTATTACTTTGTTACTATGCTATTGAAGTGTTAATTACTTTGATGGCAGAAGTTTTTTAAACTGCTGTCTTAGTAAGACAAAGGCTCTTAGTTACTCTGGTACTGTCTTTCTAGTCTCCGTAGAATATTGGTATGCTGTGCGACCTATTTTCCCAAAGATCACTGGATAAAAGATATGAGTAAGCTTATAAGGGCTTGTATATGAAATGGTTTGTTACGTGTAAGAATGAAGTTGACGGAAGCAGTGCCTTCATAGCCATTGTTCTTTTGGAATTTTACTGTTCATGAATTTTCAATCAACTTGATATGGACTGTTAGATATATTATATATAAAAAAATGAAGATGGTGATTTGCAGAAGTAGCATGTGACAGTTCATACAGTCATTTGTTTTTCTTTTAATGTTGAAGAATTACTTTATATAATATATGTTGTCTGCAATGATGCTTATAAACTTGTAACTTTGCTGTTAAGTGTGAAACTTCACAGCAGTACTAAGCATGCCCTTATTTCTGTCGTTGTTAATTGCAGAATGAGAACGAGTGTGCTTATTATCTGAGAACAGGAGAGTGTAAATTTGGAAGTACATGTAAGTTTAACCATCCTCAGCCATCGAGTATGATGGTTTCCGTGAGTGGTTCTCCCGCTTATCATTCGATGAATTCTCCAACTAATCCTACTCCGCAATTATATACTGGAGGAGTCACAAACTGGCCAATGTCAAGGGCATCTTTTATAGCTAGCCCACGATGGCAAGGTGCTTCAAGTTATGCACCTGTGATGTTACCACCTGGCGTGGTATCAATTCCTGGATGGAATGCATACGGTGTGAGTTATTATACCATCTTTTCCTTCATGTGATCTAACTTTCTTTTATCTGCTTGTAAGTTGCAATATCGCAAATGGCATCCTTTTGGGCCTGTGCATGTGCTTGGGATTATTTGTCCATTCATATGTCTTTCATGAGCAACGATTTCCTTTTGGTGTAGACAGTCCTGTCTAGATACATAATCTTAAGCGTCCATTATTGAGACAAATGATTTAGGTTGTTCTTACATTGTACTTCATGATATTAGTCCTGTTGGGTTCATTTTTATATGAACTACATATTTAATCGGCAAAGAAGAGAGATAAATGCATGCTGTTAGTGGTTGTGTAGTTCCCTTTTGAAGACATTCCACTTATCAAGTTTAAAATTGATTAGCAAACAATGTTGTGTCCTGAGTCATTCTGAGCTGTTACAGGGTCAAATGGGATCAATGTCTTCAACGGTAGGCCAGCATCCAGCAGTAGGAAATAATCAGGTCTATGGAACCTCACGTCAACCTGAAGCCATAAATACAGCATCTCCAAGAGCATATTCTCAATATCGTGAAGGTGCTGGTCCTGTGGGGATGTATTCATTGCCCGGAGATAATGTTTTTCCAGAAAGGCCTGGTCAACCAGAATGCCAGTTTTACATGAAAACTGGAGATTGCAAATTTGGCGCAGTTTGTAGATTCCATCACCCCAAGGAGAGAGTAATTCCTGCTCCAGATTGTATGCTCAGTCCTCTTGGCCTTCCTTTACGCCAGGTAGTTCTCTCATTTTGGATTTTAGCTGTTCAGTAAAAAATTCTATGATGCGTGCAGAGAGTATTAAATCGGATATCTACAGCTTTTCCCTTATCTATCTGTTAGTAGTTTATTTCCCTTTTGTGTATCAGTTATTCAATTTTTCTTTGCTGTGGCAGGGAGAACCTTTGTGTGTTTTCTATTCTCGTTATGGTATTTGCAAATTCGGTCCTAGTTGCAAATTTGACCATCCAATGGGAATTTTCGGATACAATCTTCCACGTCATCTTCAGCTGATTTACCCGTAGCTCAATGTTTTCTGGGGTCATCAGGATCTATTTCATCATGTGAAACAAGGCAAATGCCATCAGGTGATGACAACATTGACAGGGAGGGTTAAAATACGACTCAGAAGAATTGAACATATCATGACGGAGAACCAGATTTGTCTGTAAATTTATTTCAAATCGCTGGTGGTGTACAGGATTTATGATAAGTTGGCTTTTGTTTCTGAAAGCTTTTCAGTTGACAGGCTTAACTTATCTGTATACTTTGCTGCATTGTATAATTATGCAAATACTGTCACATTGGCAAAAACCAATGTGAACCTTGCATTAATTCAAATTCCCTGTATTTATTCTCAGTTTCCCCCCTGCGTCACAGTCTAGTAACATATCATATTTTTCAATCTCACCATGCTGACTACAGATCTGCTAAGCTTGCTCGTGCAGGTTTGAGTCCTGAGCCTCTTCAGTCATATTGATTAAAAATACAGGTAACTTATATTTTGGCTCTTTTATTTTCGTTTATATATACCTTAGCATACATTGTACTTGCTATGCATTTTCTTTACTGCAGAGAGCTTGCGTGTGATATCTATCAGAAGGATCCAATGTCTGATTCATGCTAGAGTTTGGTAATCGTGCAAGGTCTGACATTTAGCTAAAAGGAAAAGAGAGATTGCATCGACTTCAACAGCCTCCTATCCATTTTTGTACTGATTTCATTTCAGTGACTCATATGCGTGCCTCAACTTGGAGTGACTTTCGAAGTTGATACATTGCTCTATATTTTACAGTTTTAAGTACACGAGGTGACTCACTGTTCCAACTCATGAAGTTTTCATTTCTTTTATTTGCAGAAGACGGAACGTTACAGTTTGCAGGCACACGATGGAAAGGTGGAAGCTGGTATAGTTTTGGTGAGAATAAGTTTAGGTAGAAGTTTTCTTACTTCTTATGACTTGCCATTTTATGCTAAATCTACAGCACTGTAGTGGGCGTCATATTATTGAGTTGGTTTTATTGGCGTGTGCTTTCCGTATTATAAAACTTGTAAGATGAAACTTTTGTGACTGGGCTACCTAACTAGACAACCAGTAATGCTACTTCCTTGACACTGAAAGATGGCTGATCAAGTCAAAATGTTATGCAGGCATCAGGGCAGCTCTTCTCAACATGTTCCTGAATTTATTTTGGGGATACAGACAACAAAACACCCCACTGGTCGATTATACTGGTTTCCAGATACTCTGCAGTTCACTGAATCATATACAGCTACAGAAATACAATTGTTAAACATGTTGGATTTCTCGGCAGTTGAACCAAATGAAATTTGATATCAGCTCGATTTTCCAGATCAAGCCCTTTGGCAGTTAACATGGCCAAATTACAGGGACCAGAACAACTAGAAATCTTGTTTTGTCGATTATAAAACTAGCTGGATGATGAAATCATTTGTTAAAATGTGATGAAGTCCTTTCATGGAACTAAACATGCAACCTTGAGATGGAAGAACTTTCTCATACGTGTCAACTTCATTAGTAATTTGAAGTGCACCGCAAGCAACAATCAGCACACATTTTGGGCAACCCTATCCAAATCAATTCCAAGAAATTACATGTTATGAACCCTTTATATAGTATCATCATATCAATATTTAGGATGGGTTCTTTGAATTGAGAGAATGAATTTTGAATTTAACTGAAATTAGAATTAATTGAAACCAATTGAAGTAAATGTTGATATCGCTGAATTAAATTTTCCTGAACTGAACTAAACAATTAAAAGTTTAAGTTCAACAAAACAAACCCTTATTTTTTTTTAGAGCAACTTCATATCCCATACCTAATTAATCAATACCAAACCTACTTACCTAATCATCCTTGAATGCGGGTTGAACTGTGAGCCTGACATATGGTGAAAACTTTGACACTTTCACGTGAAATTTAGACCTAAAAATGGAGAAGATGGAGTCACATTTGTGGTCTGTGAAAACTTGTAAAGTGATTTTTCCTATTTCTATGTTATATTGAACTATGTAATACATGTGATATATATATAAACCTTCAAATGAGTTCACCTCAATAAGGTAAATTCCTAAGCTTCTTTTTTAGTCTTTGAACCAAAAGATCCAACAAATTCAATATTGTCATGTGTCCACTACTAATCTCATTAGAAATGATATGTGAGTTGTTACACATTCAACTTTTCCAATCATATGTCAATATTCACATGTTCTTTTAATCTCTTTTTCAACATGTGTCTCACTATTCATAATATTATTTCAATCAAATTTTAACACAACCCAATTATTTATAGTAATGCACTCAATACACTTTAGAAGATTTGTGCATAGTATTTGGGCAATGCACTTAATGCATTTTAGGCAACACTCTCACTATGTAGATTTTAGATGATTTGGGATATGCAATTAATGAACTTTTGCTAGTTTATTTGAGCATTTATGTAACAATGCACTTTATATCTTGGGAGAATTTTACATAATATGCAGCAATGCGCTTTGCTACGATTTGTACTTTGCTAGTGTGAAATTTAATATGTTAAATGGACATTCACAATGCACTTTTAAAAAAAAATGTGTTGTTAGTGTCTCGGACAATCAGACTGCTATAGTAGTTGAATGCGACGATTGCGGAATAATTGAGCTAAGACCAAAACTTAAAGCACACACGCCCTTTGGTCACCCAATTTGGCTACAACCTACATCTGGGGGACTTCTCTTCAGTCCCCAAGATTCCACTATTACTGGTTAAAGTACACAGGAACTATTTCTCAGCCTCTCCTATAACAACCTCTATTTTTAACCTAGCTAGAATCTTAACTCAGTCTGATCACATGGACTAGCCTACTCTGTCAACTACTCAGCTAGAGTGTATGACAAGATGCTTAGTCAAACCTTTACGACTTCGCTCAACTCCGGTAACGCTCCACCTTAGATCCGCGACCTCCTCTCAATGTACGGGAATGTTGTTCAACACCTTGATCGTCCAAGTTTAGCTCAGCAGGGAGGATTCTCTAAAGTGCATGTACTTGATCTTCAACGAGACTCCGCTCCAGTTGAACACAATCATCAAGCTTCGATCACACTCATTCAATCGTGATTTCTCTCAGGCTTTTTCAGTGATCACACTCTCGCTTTTGGCTTTATGCTTATCTCTTTTTCTTTTCTTTTTTTCTTCGTGCTTGTCTAATCTTAGAGGCGTTGCCCTTATATATCTTACAACCTGTGGTAGATTATATAAATCATAGTCCAACTAGAATTTATTCGGTTTGGGACACTTTCTAAATCCTTTAGCAATCTGATTCTTCTCCAAGATCTCCATAGGTTGTAATGCAATTCTGTTGCACAACTCTTTCTAAAAAAAATTTAGAAAAATTTGACCGTCCGTTGATTGTCTTCAATTTGCATTAGCTACTTACTTCCCCACTTGTTGTAGCAATTTCTATATCAAGTTGCGCCGGCTGTCAAGGATTTCACAATCCTTAACACAGTGCATTGCATTAATAATTTAATTTAAATGCCCTTTTGTGGGCTTAGCATCAAAATGCAATTTAGTAAAATGAGTTTCGCTACTGTGAAATGGGTTTCACTACAGTAAAGTGGGTTTGCCACAATGAAATGAGTTTCACAATAGTAAAAGTTTGATGAGATTTGATTGGAGAGAGAAAAATAAAGTGCAAATTGACTATACTACCCTTGATGCCAAAAGATGCTCATTCGATTCTTTCATTCAATGTCACGTGGCAATATATGAGTCTTCATCAAATTTAGGCTTAATTCATGCATGGGAGGCTTAGGCTTATTCTGCTGGTTTGAGGCTGACCTAGACTTTATAAATAAGTTTTTGCCAGATTTAAGTTTACTATTTTTCAACTCAAATTCTTTTGTTTTCATGTCATATGCAGGCACAGTTCTGAAGTATTGGAAGACATTTTTAACAAATTGATATCTCCCAGGCTGGCATAGCATTCATTAAAATCATGACATTACTTGTGCTATCTAATGCATACTCGGAGTCCCTAGGAGTCAAATTCAATTTTATGAAGTCATTAAGATTGTCTTCAATAGCTTTAGCAGTATCCATTTTAAAAGAAAACAAAGATGCCTTCTCATAGGCCAAGTTGGGGCAGTAGAGTTAGCATATAATTTTTTTAACCTATCTCATAGCTTAATAGGCATTTTAAATGTACATAACTTTCTCAGAATCGAGTCTGAGAAATTCAATACCAGCAAGTTATAGGCCTCTTCTCTTCATTTAGCTCCAGGGCAATCAAACACTCTTTGGTGTGACAAGAGAGCCCTCATCTTCATTTCCCAAATTGCAAAGTCCATCTTCCCGTCGAAGGTAGTGATCTCCACTCGAAAAGCCATCAAGTACCTCTCACAAAAGATGACAAACAAGAAGGACACTGTTCAATATTCACTTAATTGAATAGGCACTAAAGATGTGGTTAGGGACCCGCAATCATTCAACACCTTCCAAGAGGAGGAACTCTATTACTGCTTAAGACATAATCGTGTCGGTCAAATCCAGTCCGGATTTGACCAAGAACTGCTCTGATACCACTATAATATATTGATAAAACCTAGCTAGCGCCTAACAGTTCAAGAAAGTAAAGAAAACAGAAATGGAAAGAGACTACCAAGATTTTTCTGTGGTTCACACCAAAAGGTGCTACATCTATGTTGAGCTCCGAACAAGCTCGATTTGCAATATGATGGGATCTAGCCGAATTCTTCACACGCAACACAAGCTCACAACTCACTCATGCCTCTCATGTCCTCTTCCCTATACTACGGCCTAATTTAAGGAGTGAATCTTAAATTCTGATTTTTATTCTTCCGTTTTATTGGTTCGTCATAATAGCATTGAAGTTCATTGATTTCAGTTACCTTCTTAAAATTCATCATAATGTTTTTCTTATTCACCAGTTCGTAATTTTTATTTTAAAATAGATTTTTACCCGAACCTGATCCATTTACATATATATATATATATATATAATGATTTGATTATCTTCCATCACGTCATTATCACATATTATGATAGATTACTTTAAATATTTCCTTTTAAGGGACTATGAAAATACAAGTTTGAAACAAACACGACATGGAGGAGTAGTCACATTTGACTTTGTCTTCGTCCCTGCATAGGAGCATGCAGCTTCAAAAAAACATTTGCTGTTTTTAAAACCATGTAAATGACGTATGGTTGCTGACAAATCAAATAAAAGGCAATGAATTGGAAATATCCATATCATTTAATCCTGAAAAAAATCTTCAAATCTCAAACAAAACTTTTTTTTGACTTGTTTTTTCTTTTAAATTTGGTATGCAAATTGGAATACAAATTTAACAAAAGTTTCATAATGTCATTTATCGAAGGTTTTAAAACTTTTTTCTTCACTATACATCTATTGACAGTAACGATAAAAAATCAATACAGGAGGAGTTAGAATTTATGTGGCGCCCCTCGATTTGCATGAGTCATACGACCACAAGGAATCTTTAGCTTGAAAAATCCACAATTTTCAATCTTTGATATAGAAATTTGTTATAATTAATAATCAAAATTAAGAAGGAGAGAATCTTGACTGTTCCAATCCAACAGAATTCTCGAATATCTCTCAATTTCAAAAAAAATATATAAAAAATAAATACTAGAAGACGGTTTCCTGGCCCACATTTTCAATCTCTTTATTTTCTCAAACAGATTTTCTCTCCTTGGAACTCGCTGCTGTATTGCCCAAAATTCCACACCGAGCCGCGTCGGGCGATTCCGATTCTCGGCGATCGCCTTCGTCCAACTCCTTCTTCAAACGTCGGTTGGCTGAGGGCTGTCTTCGGATTGTGGAGAGGAATGGGCGTTGTGTCGTTGTTGGACGAAGAAGACGATGGCAGTGGAGATAGAGACCACGGCGTTCTGACCCCGCCGTTCAATTTTTCCATGGTTGAAGAAGGTATTTACCGCTCCGCGTTGCCTCAGCCTTCCAATTTGCTCTTCCTCAAAACCCTAAAGCTCCGATCCATCATGTGAGTTTTAAAATGCGGCTGCGTGCAATTATGTTCTGAATCCTTCTTTTATTCTTATTTTTCTCTTCATGTTGTGTTGATTTTCTTGACAACGACTGGGAATCAATTTTAGTTTTTTATTTATCTCCATCTGGATTTCGTGGAATATTTTCTTGGATTTTTGATGTTAATGTTTGGGATGCTTACTGAGATCCTGCTGCCAGATATTTGTGCCCTGGGCCATACCCGGAGGAGAACTGCCAGTTCTTGGAATCAAACAATATCAAACTTTTCCAGTTTGGCATTAAAGGCACTAAGGTATATGTTGACCACTTGCTCATAACGTCTTTTACCATGATTCTAATCATTGGCTGAGCATACCTTGTCATCAGTTTCTTGTGATTGAAATATCACAAGAAATTTGATTTTTCGTATGAATTGATTGATGGCCGCGACAGATATATAAATTGCTCAAGGCCTCTTTATTCTTGTATTCGTTATGATTTTTATTGTCCGAACAATCATGATGATTTTCCTCCAAAGACTCGTACCTTCCTCTTAATGGATTCTGTTTTTAATTATAGAAATGTATTGGGCATGGTATTTACTTGTGAGAGTTGTTTCGGTGAGTTAATGGGTTGAACTCTGTGTTGTCGCTGATTCAATTGCACATGACAAATTGCATGTGCAGGAGTCCTCTGTGAGTGATTTGAATAACTCTATCACGGAGGCCCTTAAGGTCATTATAGGTACTCTCTTTGAACAGATGAGTTGATGTTCCTCTTGTAATGGGTGTCGGCCTAGTATTTATCTGTCTGATGATTCTAAAGTTTCTTATAACTTTTGCAGATGTGAGGAATCACCCTGTTCTCATCCACTGTAAGAAGGGAAAGGTACGAGGAAGCTTGTGATATGTTTTAGTCTGTCTACCAGTTTCTAGTCATTTGTTACATGCAAAAGTTTGTGCTTTTGTTAGCTAGCAGCCTAGCAGTTGATTTTAGAGGATGCTCTTGGATCAGAAACCATTATGCAACTGAACGTGTCATCTGAAAACTAGCTTGAGGTTTCTTGGACTATGATGGATTTCTAGTACTTAAGTTTATTATCAAAAGTTAAGAATATTTTGACTGGTCAGCTAAACCTTCCGTGAGCAGCTTTGAGTTTGGGGACGCATACTTCATTTATAGGGGATTTTAAGTTACTTTGGTTGTATGAGTTGTGGAGAAGTAAGTAGTTGGCTCTTAAAATATAATCTACTTTCATGCTCTAGTTGATTTTTTTTTTCTCCAAATTTTCCATAAACCCATGTTTCTGGTGGAATCTCATAATGAGCGACTCCCATTTGTTTTTTGTTTCTAAAACTACAGCACAGAACAGGTTGTGTTGTGGGTTGCCTGAGGAAAGTTCAAAATTGGTGTCTGTCCTCAGTGTTTGAGGAGTACCAGCGGTTTGCTAGAGAGAAATGGAGAGTCAGTGATATGCAGTTTATGGAGGCATTTGATGTGAAGAGCTTGAGAGAATGCCTCTGCAGCATCATCTACCAGTATCACGGTTATGGCTCAAACAAGAGGCGTCTGCTCTACAAAGAAGAAAACATGCATCTGCCCCGCATTAAGTCTCTCTAGCAGCAATATCGGATTACCATCTCTCACCACCATGTACAGTTCATCCGGCAGCCTTTGTCAGCCTCGTGTGGCAAAGACTGAAAACTTGGAAGCGTCGCCTTTTAGTGGCTACTTACCTCTTTTTCCTTTGGCCATTTAAACCAAGAGGGGATTTTGTGCCGGAAACTCATGAACCTGATTGTGCTCTTTTCATTTCTATGTAGTAAGAGATTTAAAAAGTTACATATCCAAATGGTATAATTCCTATCTAGCAGTATTCTTCATACTGAGTTAAAATTATTTATATAGTTTTATATTCGGGCCGTATTATTTTGTATTTAAATTTTCAATAAATAAGTTAAGTTACTCTTCACATTTACCAACCAGTTATTTACAGCTCCCAAATTCTGATTAAGATTAAAAACGATTCTAATAAGCCCAATGGGCTCCGAACCTAGGCCCAACCCTTACACAGTCACTTATATATAAATTGATGCGCCGATATGCCGTCTTCTATCTCTCCTCGACAATTTCACTCGCGGAACAAAACCCCTACCTTCTCTTCCGATCAATTTTCCATCTCTCGTCGCCATGACCGGAAAGGCGAAGCCGAAGAAGCACACGGCCAAGGAACTTGCTGCGAAAATCGATGCTGCGACCACCAACAGGGGCGGCGGAAAAGCAGGCCTGACAGACCGTACAGGGCAAGTCAAAGGAGGTCATGCCAAGTACGAGTGCCCTAACTGTAAGACTACTGCTCCTGATGTCAAGACTATGCAGATTCATCATGATGCAAAGCATCCTAAGATGCCCTTTGACGAGGCTAAGCTCATTAATCTTCATGTTGTGCACTCCGTTGGCGATTCCTCTAACCCTAAACCTGGAATTCGTGGAAGCCTCAAAAAGTAATATTACTACCTTTTTGTTTCTTGTGATGTTTTTTATGAAAAAAAAAGTGGCACTGAGATTGGGAAGTTTGTTGTTATTATTAGCCACTGCCATGAGCTTAAAAGATAAATTGACCTTTACAGTTGTTTGATGATTTGGGATGTGACTTTGTGAGCTGATAGTGATTGAGGAGGGATGATATTTCTATTTTTACATGATTTCTGCATTTGTTATCCTGTTCTACCTTATGTAATTTAGTGTCTTTCTACTCAGAATATCAAGAATCTCTTTTTACTGGAATGAGGATTTAGGGTATAGGGAAACCGGATGTTTCTCTTACTTTTTTGTTTAGTGAGTTACTTTATGGTCTACGCTGCATCTCGGTTTTGTTTGCGAGAGGAGATGAATTTCTAAGAATGTGGGATGTCTGATTATTTGTTAGCCATTTACTGGCGAATGGATAAAGCGTGAGGTTTTTATGTTATGATTTTGAGCATTCTGATTTGGATGAGATAAAGAACATCGGAAGTATACAGGAAACTCCATATGACCAATCATAGTGAAGTTGTTCCTTTCAACCTCTCCTTAGTCCATTGGCAAACTTGAACTTTCTCTACTTCTTTTAGAGCTAGAATTTAGAGCTAGAGTTTATCTATCGGTCTCTAAATAGGAAATTTTTTAATTAAAGTTTGAGCTAGGCAACATTTAGGCTTTTTTAATCATGTTGGGCTTTTGGATCTTGATGTTTCTTCTGATGGAAGTAGGCTTTACAATTAAGATAAGATTTAGAGTGAGGTCTGGGTGCATGCAGTGTATGATGTCAACTTATCATCAGATGAACTTGGTAATTCTTTCGATTCATCCAGGGCATCACAGTTTGAATGTGAGAACTACATCTCAGCCTTTTAAGTTTGGACGAATGGGATTTATGGTACACTAGTCATGGTGTCAGCATGGAGCACGCAATACTGTATATCAAATGAGGGGACACTTAACTGGCTTTTATACATAGTACTGCTTAAACTGTAATGGATTCTTATGTTCCCTTTTATCTCTTAGCAGCACCGCCAAGTGATGAGATGAAAGAAGTATAAATGACCCTTTTCTGTCAGCATTGGTCATGAAGAAAGAAGGCGACAGAACTGGGAACCCTATATTGAAGTGTTGTTTATGTTTGCAAGTGAGAATGATGGCTATTAGATTAGGGACTTTCTGGACTTGTCGCAGGTTCCTTTTATCTTGTTTCCTTGAAACTTAATTTCCACTTGAGATCTCTCCGCTTGTGGATGCCTAAAATATAAATGCCAGGATACATCTGTCGTGAAACATGTGCATGGCTACAGTATGGAATATGCTATTAATTAGATATGTGATGCACAATTTTTTGCCTGTTGTTGAGTTATTTGATCTCAGAGGACATATGCTGCTGCAAATTGTCAATTCAACTGGAATTTGGTAATTGATTGTTGAAGCATCCCTAGTGTACTTGTAGATACTTTTCTCTTTTTAGAGGATGCAAAACATTTTTTTTTTTTTAACCATGTGAAACGTTTTTCTAGCAGTTGTATTGAGAAATATTTTTAACACTGACAAGAAGTGAAGCGGATTATGATGAGATATATTTTATTACATATTTATAATATGATGTTTTTGTAAACTATTTGTTAAAATAATATTACGTTTTGATATTTTGTATTTGGTATAATATTTTATTTTTTTGTTTAATAGGACGTTTTTATTTATTATATTGAAAGAAAAGAAACGGCAAAATGGGGAGAAGAAAAATAAATAATTTGAAAGGCAGTTTTTTCGGTAATCATTTTGCATTCAGGCACCCAATTTCTCCGTGTAATGAAGAAAAGGTCAGCATAAATATCTTCCTTCCCACCGCAGTTACCGTCTCATTTTTTACCCTCACACCCCCGGAACTACAAACCGGGATTCTCCGACGCCCAAGGCTCGTCCATCTTCGATCCACATCTGTATTAGTTTATGAGGTAAGTCCGCGCTGCCTCGTTTTTCGACCTGTGTGTATCATCTTTTGCATCGAGGAGTTTCACGAGCTGGTTCCTTTTCTTCTTTCAATTTTTTTTCTTTTCGATTTCGTGGATCCGTGTTGTTGTGATTCTTCCTTTTTTTGGGGGGGTCTGTTATCGCCTTTTCGAACGGCGGAACAGTGTCGTGTTTGGAAATTTGCAGTTTTGTGGTCGGGTAAGTTGGATTGGGGATGAATTAGGTTTGTAGATTTCATCCTTCTTTTGAGGATTTGTTGCAAATTTAAGCCATTTTTACTCGTGAGTGTTGATAATTAATAATGTTTGAAGTTTGTAAGTGAATGATTCATTTACTGGTGGTGTGTTTTTCTTTTGTTGATTTTTGAAGGTTACAACTTTCTAATCTTAACTTTTCTTTTTGGCTTCTGCAGCTCGAAGGAGAAACCCACTCTTGGGTAGGTCAAGTTGCTTTTTTGCTCTCACATTTAATTTTCAACGTGAATTTTGAAGTTTATCCCTTTATGCATGTATCAATCATGTTCAGTACCTATAATAGTTTATATGTCTCATGCATCAATATGTGAAGCTTGGATATTAGTAAAATATGTTTTATAATATTTGAGTTGGTAGTGTTTACACAGGGATTAAGTGTTCGCTATGTTATTCACTGTTTAACAATGGCGTCGATTGTCTAGACCTTATACTTGTCCTATTAGTCTCTGTATCATTGACCAAGAAAATCCTTACTCAATGGGATGTAAGATGTGCGAGTAGTACAAGGTTAAACTTTTTATTATTGTATCATTTTAAATATGCTTTTTGTGAATTGATTAAATCATTATACAGGGTGGGGTTTCGTGGGATGTGAGTAGGTATGTGTAGTTGATAACCGGAACGGCTTCTCCATTATAGTCTCATATAACATCTTGGAGAAGTCTTCTATATAATTTGTAACACATATTCTGTGGGATGTGAGTAGGTATATGTAGCGGATAAACCGAACGACTTCTCCTTTACAAACTTATATAGTATTTTGGATAAGTCTTTTATATAAATTGATCAAGAATTTCCAACATTTATTCTGTGGGATGTGAGTAGGTATATGTAGGGGATAGCCCGTTCGCCGTCTCCATTACAAACTCATATACGGATAAGTTTTCTATATAAATTGTTTAAGAATTCCAAACATTTATCCTGTGGAATGTGAGTAGGTATATGTAGTGGATAACCTGCACATCTTCTCCATTAAATTTTTGTTTAAATTTTTGTTTACAGTGGCACGCGGATTAAGACCCGCAAACGAAACATTGCAGCGCCTCTGGACCCTGCAGCATTTGCTGATGCAGTGGTCCAGATCTATCTGGATAATGATGGTGATTTGGTACAAATTGAGTAATTCCTCATTGTTACAATTTCTCATCTTTACTTCTATGTTTACTCTACTTCATCTTACCCTGATAGGAACTTATTGCCAAGAGCATCGAGTCTACAGACCTTAACTTCTCAAGATATGGCGACACCTTTTTCGAGGCACGTGGTCGATGCCTTTCTTTTTTTCTCTTTCAAAATTTTATGCATGAGCTGTTGCCCTACTGTCTCTGCCTTTTTGTATCTCCTCCATGACAAGTGTCACCTTTTGGATTAGAAACGGCTTATAAACTGTTGGTTAAGCGAAGGTATTTGTAGTTCTGCAAGTGATTGTTGAGCTCCGTGGCAGGTAAGTTTCATTGGGGGGCGAACTCAGCCTGGCACAACTAAACCTGATGAAGGGGAGAGGCACCCTTACTCTATTATAGACTGTGCGCCTCAGCGTGATGCAATTTTGCCTTCTGTGATCTACATACAGAAGATATTACGACGAAAGCCCTTTCTCATAAAAAATCTTGAAAATGTCATGCAAAAGTTTCTTCAATCATTGGAGATGTTTGAGGAAAATGAAAGGAAGAAGCTCGCCATCTTCACTGCCCTCAGCTTCTCCCAGAAGCTATCAGGTCTTCCACCAGAAACTGTCTTCCAGCCTCTGCTCAAAGATAATCTTGTTGCAAAGGGGATAGTCTTGTCATTTGTCACAGATTTCTTTAGGGAATACCTGGTTGATAACAGTGTGGATGACCTGATTGCAATCCTCAAGCGGGGGAAAATTGAGGATTTATTGTTGTACTTCCCTACTGCAAAGAGGTCTCCCGAGGGTTTTTCTGAGCATTTCACGTGAGTGTTTTTATCTGCTTATGAATATCGTGTTAGTTGTAGATAATTTCATTTGTTATTCTTGTGAACTTATCTTTTACCTGGTGCATGCATTTTGATCTACAAACCACTTTTTTAGGCACCCAGTTTTTTTACTCAGTGGGGACATTTGTTTTTAAGAATTGCATCATTATTTCCCTAATGGTATTGTTAAAATTATTTTTTACGTTGTATCGAGTTTTGTTTATTAATTGTCTTGTCGTATTGAGTTTTGTTTATTAATTGTCTTGCGATGGTTTCTGTAATCCTGAGGCTTTTAGCCAGATTGCATGGCATGTGAGCCTCAGTTTTCTCTCCAGGTTGTATCCCATCTTTAAAAAAAAATTAAATTTGCATTTTGTTTACTCTGTAGCAAAGAGGGACTCATTCCTCTTGTGGAATACAATGAGAAGAAAATTTTCGATGTGAAACTCAAGGAGATGAAATCTGCACTCACTACCCAAATACAGGAGGAAACTGATGTAGCTGAAGTTATAGAGAATGTTAAGCAGCGTGTTAAGGATGCTAAGCTTCCAGATGTTGAGGTAGTGCGCATTGTTTGGGATGCTCTTATGGACGCGGTTCAATGGTCTGGAAAGAATCAACAACAGAATGCCAATGCTGCCCTTCGCCAGGTAAAATTTGTCATTTTTTTGTGCTGATGAGCCATCATATTTCATACAGTTGTTGTGCGACATTGCCCGTGTGATCCATTGGTAACCATTTGGATATGTTCTGATCATAATTTGGTTAACTAAGTGTGAGGTTCACAAATTCACACCTTAGTTATATCAACGAGCAATGAAATTCAAAGTTCATGGTTGTGCATGCTAAACTATTTTCTTTTAGGCGAATGATTTGTGTACATCGAAGGCGTACCTGTAAATTTGTCATGCTTCTTACCAATGATTATGATCTGGTTTTATAATGGGTCGGGTTCCCCCGAGAGATAAAAAATGCTCGGCACTTATCCTATCCCTTTCACTGAAGTCGGTTGCTTCAACTACCTGTCTGAATTGGCCTCCTGAATGATGATGCATACTGTATTATATGAAGACGGTTTATGCAATAGTGCTAATAAGTGCGTCTGTTTTTCGGCTTACCTCAGTTATGGCGACTTTGAAAGATAATTGATTTTTGACATTGACTTGACCTCATCATCCACAACTTGCATAGGTGAAAACATGGGCAGAATTGCTGAATACCTTTTGCACTAATGCAAAGCTGGAGCTGGAACTCATATACAAAGTTCAGATTCAGTGCTATGAAGATGCGAAACTTATGAAGCTGTTCCATGAAATTGTGAGGTCTCTGTACGACCAAGATGTACTTGCCGAAGACACCATTCTTCACTGGTTTCGTAAGGGAAGTAATCCAAAGGGCAGGTATAAATACTAACTACCATTTCATCATTTTACCTGTTTTGTGAGATTTGTATAACATGGTACTTTATTTTTGGGATTACAGGGAGATTTGTATAACATGGTACCTTATTTTTCCAGGCAAACATTTGTGAAGGCTCTCGAGCCATTTGTTAATTGGCTGGAGGAGGCTGAAGAAGAAGAGTAATCTGTCAATACAGACTCAGACCGTGTATGGCCATTCCCACGAAGCTCTCTTAACCAAAAAATGTAGAAAGTTTTGAATGATCGGTTTCCATGACTTTTCTTCTTCGCATGCTATTTCCCACATATCTAAAAGCTTTGTTACTGTTTTTGATCCTCTAAATCTAGGGAACTCCCCAACCCCAATTGGGCTATGGTGTACTAACTGACCTGAACAGGTGAAATTTTGGTTTAAAAGAACATGTTACAAAAACATGCTCATGAAACATAATCTTAATTGCTTAATTTAATAAACATTTAACTTTTAAATGAGATAATTGGCGGGCGACACGTCGGCAAGTGGCTGCTTGGCCCTCACGCAAACTATCTCCGTAATATTCGGGGGGCTAACTTATAAATTCACATAATGAAAACATTCGTTCTAATAAAAGCCCTAAACCCCAAGTTTCAAACTCTCAATTCAAATCTCCTCTCCTTTTCTTCTGACGTCATCATCGCCATGAATACCGACCACAATGCCAATCGCAGCGACTCTAACGCTCCTCCTCTCGATGCCGGATCGGGCCATTCCGACGCAATGCTATCCAAATCGGAGTTCTTGACGGCGGAGGAGACGATCAGGCGACGCCACCGCCACATCCAGCAACTCTCCAGGGTCTATAGGGACCACTACTGGGCTCTGATGGCCGAGTTAAGGAATAAGTACAGGGAATACTTGTGGAACTACGGGGGTAGCCCCTTTGTTGGCGGCGACAAGGCGGAAGTTCCTGAGATGGGTCTAGGGAATGGAGAAGGTCATGGTAAGAGGAGAGGTGATGGGTCGGAGATCAATCGTTGTGCTCATTGTAGTTGTAGGCAAAAGGCTATGCCGATGACCAGATTTTGCCACTCACACATTCTATCCGATTCCAAGCAAGTGCTGTACAAGGGCTGTGCCCATGTTGCCGCCAAGAGGTATTTTTGCCTTTTCTTTCTTTTGAAATTCTAGGATTAGGTAGATGTTTTTAATCATTGATGATGCAAAGTTCGCATTATTTTATGAATATTCACCTTGCTAATGTTTTTTTAGATTGCTGCTCAAAAACATTTAGTGTGTTTTTAATAATCTATGGGCACAAGTTGGGATTTTTTATGTTTCACTTTAGGCCTTAATAGAAAGCTCAATGTTTTGAGCTTTTTGTCTACAGTCTGCGTAAGCTGACAATGAGGGTAATCTATCTAGCTATGTTAATATCTCAGCAATGGAGGTTTTTTGTCACTTAAAACCATCACTATATCCAAATGAAGACTTTTTTATGAGCAACAGAGTGATCTTTTCACTGTAATACAGTATCAGTAGATCTAGACATTAGACTGTGAGCACATGGGTACGGCTGTTATTACTCGATTTGGCATTTCATTACCTTTAACTTGTGATAAACTGATAATGCGATTAATACACCAGTTTTGTTCCAGCCACTTGAGTTAGGCTTTTGTAGTCTTGCGAGAGTTTGTTTGTAATTATTCTAGACATGCTGAATAAATGGTAAATAAAGATTAGCGAGTTGGAAGAGTCTTTCCTTGCACGTTATGGTTCCAAAGTTAGTTCCATAAAAGGTAGTAGCATACTGTGATTGATAGATGTCAACAATGGATCATTACATATAGAGTATTTTGTCTTGTGGCTCAATGGATTAATGATTTTGGTTGCATATCCCCTGTCTACGGTTATTTGACCAACCCATTTATATAAATAAAAGAATTTCCATGTGCTGCTGGTAAGTGGTAATTAGTGTTGTACTTATTTCTCCTTGTGACAAATGGACGACTATTTCTTCCCATGAGTAGGTTTCTTGTCTCACTTCCGCATCAAGTGTTTACTCTTAAATCATACAATTATCCAATTCTGAAAATTTAACATCATTTTCCGTATGCTATATATTTTCTGCACTTGAATTGGGAACAGTCATAAATCATTCATTTTTTTTTCAGTGGATCCACAGTGCAAACTGTATGTGCAAAACCAATTTTGAGATCTCATACACCTTCCTTTTGTACTTATCATCTCCAACGGGCAGAGAAAGCAGTTGTAAGGTCCTTAAAAAAGGCAGGCTTAAGTAACCACGATTCCAACAGGATGGCTCCGGTGTTTCATATTGTTGGTAAGGAATTTGTACAGGTGATTTTGAAAAAGAGAAGGGCTTTAAAAGAAGCCAGAGTAAATGCTAATAAAATGGAAGAGGATGCAAATTGAAGCTGTTCAATACAATTGGAATTTGAGGCGTTTGCAATTGATGTAAAGTTTGGCATTTCCATTAGGAAAATGTTGTTTTGACATGAGGTACCATTTATTTTTTGAATGAAATATTTTGATGTATTTCTATTCTTGGTATTAGTGTCAATACCATTTTGTCTACTTGCGCTTTTTCTGCCTGACCTGCATCTATAAAAACTGTGTGTGTGGAGTTTAGATATTGCGCTACTACATTTAAGATACGGTACATTGATCAAGGACCTGAAATTAGTGATAGTAATGTATCTGGTCTCATTTAGAGTTTATGCTGGCAAACAAATTTTTAAGCTTGATATAATGCTAGGTCCCTTAAATAGGGTAATAAATGGAAACTGTAGTATCAATAAGGTTGAACAGTGTCCCAATCACTCTCCGAATCTTCCCTTTGCCAAAGTCTGAAATACTTTAAAAACCATATCCTCGTAACATATTATGGTCTTATGATGAGTTACTATTGGGGGGTTTTCACATACTAATCAGCTCCTTGTTTCATGTACTAGATGAGTAACTGTTGGTTGGCTTGATGTGGATAGTCATTGTTTTTCTGTTGCGTGGTTCCATACTTTTAGTTTTGTGACCTTCAACTTTTGATATATAGCAGCCCTTTTAGTGTAATATCACCAGTAATTCTGAAGAGTCGAAGTCACAGGTGCTTTTATTAAGTCTGGCCTTATAATGAAGCTTCCATTTATTTAGTCGTAGGTACTTAGAGCCTGTGAGGCTGAGACATGAATTTTTTTTGCTTAAAATTCCTACTTTGTTGAAACCATTCATAGTCGCGCGTCATGTTCAGGTAGCATATCTCCCTCAAGTGGGGTGCTGTCTCTAGTCTAAAATGCTTTTCTTGATTTCCATAAACAGGATGGAGGAAAAATCTGAGCTACAGTGACCATAAAATTCTCAGTTGTGATGCCTCTGCAGACGGCAACACACGAATATTTGAAGTTCACCGAGTGATGAACTCTGACTCCATGGCTTGTAACTGAATATGATTAAATCCAGCCAGGTGATGCACAGTTTGAATCTTTTCCCCAAATTTACGGGTACAAAATGTATGCAGCATTATGCTTGACAAAGAAAAGATGTTCACTTTGATAGATTTATATTTAAGCATGGATGCCAAACATAGCCATGTCCTTTTTTTGCTCTCTCTCTTTGTAAGGTATATATATATATATATATATAGAGAGAGAGAGAGAGAGAGGAATCTCTCCAACTGCATTTCAGTTTCTTCAGAATCTCATCATAGAACACCAAACCCAGCTGAGCAAAAATGGCTCTCGCCCTCAATCCCTTCTTCACCCTCTCCTCCACATTGCCCCTCGCGCCTAAACTATCTCGCTCCAGTCTGAGATCCGCCAGAATCGTCATGGCTTCCACCCTCCGCACCTCCTCCTCGTGAGTCCCCCTTCCTTCCTTCATCCATCCATATCCATCCGCACCTCCTCCTCAATCCTGCAGTTTTTCTCTGTAGCAGATGTCCGATTTCTTCCGCGATTTGATTATTCATTGGATTTCTTCTTCTTTTTGATCCTGATTTTCTATCTGCATGCATCGCCGATCCGTTCCCAAATCCCTAATCGCTCCAATTTTTGTTTTTACTTGTTTCATACGTCGCTTTCCAATGTTCTTATACTACTTGTTTCTTTCCTTTTTGTGCTACGAAGCAAGTCATTAATGTTGAATTTTTTTTCTTCATCTTGTCAGATTCTGCTACCAAGCAAGTCTTCGATGTCGAGGTCTTTTGTTGATTTTTTTTCTTGTTTCCAGATTCTGCTATTATACAAGTCTTTGATGTTGAGATTTTTTGTTGAGTTTCTTAATTGTAAATTAATGTGCTAGTAGTAACCTGTGGTCAAGCTCATTTGTTAGGAATAAGGTTTGGTGATTGAAGAATCACGGTGGATTTGGCTCCTACTGGGCCCAGTTCCGTTGATTACAGCATGTGATTCAGTAGCCTGCATTGTAAACATGCACTCAATTATCTATACTATTATGTACAATGATTCATCGATAAGTTGCATAAGTGTACTAATACTAACCAGTGAATTTGCTAGAACTTGTTGGTTTTAGTTTTTTATTTTTAACAATGGCAGATAGTATTTGTATATCATTAACTTTATTTATTCTTTCACCTGCTGATCTGGCTTTATTTGATCCCGTTCAACGTGCTCTCAAAGGCTTGCTTTGATTCATGCCTGAAATAACATTTTTATATAACTATTTTAAAAAATTGTACTGAAGAATGATTGATATATTCTGAAAATCAGTATGCAGATTAATGTTGTACTTGCAAACTATACGTATGTTTCTTGTCTGGCTGAGATGGGTATGATCAGCTGGGTATACCTTACCAAAAAGTTACATGGCATTTTTAAGGGCATGACATCAGTATGATTTGGGTCGCATAAGCTCGTAGCTTTTTTTTTTGTTGAAAAAACTCGTAGAAATAGCTGGATTTCTGGTTTTGCAAATTCACAGAGATTGCATTAGTTTTGTGCCTCAAATTTCTCTTCATTTCTCACAGAGGAGTTGGCAATGTGAAGAAGCCTTACACTCCTCCAAGAGAGGTGCATAGCCAGGTTTCACACTCATTGGCACCAGAAAAGGTAGAATTATTCAAATCACTAGACGGTTGGGCTGAGGAAAATCTCTTGAACCTTTTGAAGCCAGTTGAAAAGTGTTGGCAACCTAATGACTTTCTGCCCAACTCTAGTGCTGAAAATTTCGATGATGAAGTCAAAGAACTTAGATTGCGAGCAAATGAACTTCCTGATGATTACTTTGTTGTGTTAGTTGGAGACATGATCACCGAAGAAGCTCTCCCAACTTACCAGACCATGCTGAATACTCTTGATTGTGTACGCGATGAAACAGGTGCGAGCCCTACTCCTTGGGCAATTTGGACTAGGGCATGGACTGCTGAGGAGAATAGACATGGTGACCTTCTCAACAAGTATCTTTACCTCACCGGGCGAGTAGACATGCGCCAAATTGAGAAGACTATTCAGTATCTTATTGGATCTGGCATGGTGAGTTTATTACTGCTATACATGTCCATAGTTTGTCCAAAAACGTATTCCGATAATGATTGTTAGGTATACTATAGGAACATCTAGGTTACACACATGCATCGAATTATAATATACATTAATGTTCCCTGGCCTGCCAATTTTTCACTTGGGGACCCTGAATTTTTTGAGGTCGTAGAAACCTATATAACATCTGTTCTTACTTTTGCTCGGTCTACGCAGCTGAATACAATAACTAAACTTAGTTTTGGTTGGTATGTCATTTCTTACGAACTCACCATTATTTGTTTAACGACAAAAGGTCACACATGTGTGGTGCCTAAATCTCTTCGAGGGCTAAATATATGAAAAGTTTGAACAGATTTTAAGAATGTAAGATATTACTATTCTATGCCACAAAGTTAGCGTGACTGGATTTTGAACATTGTTTGCAATTTGAACCAGTAGAGCATCTTCAGAGAATGGATGCCTTCAACCTGTATCTTTTTGCTTGTTGTCAACTTAAATGTTCTAAAACTTTTATAAGCCTATTGCAATGTGTTTTTATGGCTGATTTCCACGATGCTACTTATTTGGCTTCTTCATTGTTTAGGACCCCAAAACTGAGAACAATCCCTACCTTGGTTTTATCTATACTTCATTCCAAGAGCGAGCAACTTTCATCTCCCATGGTAACACAGCTAGGCTTGCCAAAGATAAAGGAGACTTAAAGTTGGCACATATCTGCGGAAGTATTGCCGCAGATGAGAAACGTCATGAGACTGCATATACAAAGATTGTGGAGAAGCTCTTTGAAATTGACCCAGATGGTACAATTGTAGCTTTGGAGGACATGATGCGGAAGAAAATCACAATGCCTGCTCATCTGATGTTTGACGGAAAAGATGAAAACTTGTTTGAGCACTACTCATCTGTCGCTCAGTGTATTGGAGTCTACACAGCCAAAGATTACGCTGATATTCTGGAGTTCCTAGTTAACCGGTGGAACGTGGAGAAGCTGACAGGACTTTCTGGGGCGGGAAACAAAGCATTGGACTATGTATGTCGGCTGCCATCAAGGATCCGTAAGTTGGAGGAAAGAGCTCAGGCTAAAGCGAAACAAGTGTCATCAGTTCCATTTACCTGGATTTTTGACAAGGAATTGGCTATCTGATTCTCATCATCAAGAGTGATGTATCCTCAGGTTCTCGGAGTCGTCTGTTATATAAACAGTTCGGCAGACAAGGATCAGATACAGGTGGAGGTGGTTGTGGTGGTTCCATGATCATTAGCAAACCCAACTATTAGAAATAGTGATACTTTGTTTTTTTATAGGTGTAGAATGTTATGTGGAGTTGCGTTTGGTTAAAAGACCAGATGACTTCCGCTTCCGCCAGATGGTAGTTAGAGTTCCGTAGCGAATAACAAAGGTTTTGTTTCTCATTTGATAAGAAATACTCGCAAATAAATACGAAGAAAAAATGTACGCTTACTTAAAAATTTATATTGGAAAGTTTAGTACCTGAGCGAAAAATTATTACCTTATAGCTCAATAAAAGGATTTTGGAATAGCTCTTGGATTATAATGTTTTTCGGTTACACTAGGATAATGAAATACAAACAGTCAGATACCCCAGTTCATTGTCTACTAGGCCATAATATTGCTCTTATAGTACGTGATGAGTCTAGTTCTAATCTGGTCCCAAGCTGGTCAGGACTATAGTCTATTTATTTCAGTTATGTGTTCGTAATAAGGCTATCCGCCAGCTCCTACCCTCTCTCTCTCTTAAATAAATCTCTTTTCATTTTAAAAATCTTGAAGATCAATAAAGCTTGAAGATTCAACAGAGTTTTTGTAAGTTCATTGTTCTTTTAATTTCACAGCCTTATAGACTGAAACCCCCGATATGTGAAAACAGCAGTTGCTAATCATATATTACTTTCTGTGATCACTCAATTCTGTATGGCACTCAGAACTCCCACCTTATATCTAGAGTAACGTTGTACCAATCACAACATAATGCTGTCAAAATCAGTTTTGTAGTCAGATCAAAGACTAAAAAGTTACTAATTCTAATAACAGGCCTAGTTATATAATAAGACTAGAACCTGATTCTTCACACTTTCACACTCTTGCCCATTGGTTGTCGAAATTGGCATATTGAGCGTTTTTGGTGTGTTTCTTTGTGTGGGTTGGTCAGAAGCTAGTTCAATTATACAGCAAAGTGATAATTATAGAACAATTGTAATTAAGGCATCTTAGTCTTACTCCTTGGATAATCTATTGATTGCATCTATATAACTGAGGGTTTAGATCCCCTCGATTTTTGCATGATTGTTGTTGTTTTGGTAGTTGGATGGAAGGTAAATCAAAAGTCTAATAGTGGTTCTATAAATTATGGTATCATAGCCAGAATAGAAATATTATATGATTAGTTAAGATTTTTCACATATTTTCTTCTGTAAATATGAATTTAATTTTCAAAAACCATACTGTTAAAAACAGCATTAAGGAAGAATTTTATATTCCCAAAAACCTTGATGAACTTATTAAGTGGACGATTCCAAAAGTTAAACTTAGTCTAATTTATAAATTAGAAACTTTTGAAAAACTAGGAATTAAACAAGTAGTAAAACTACGGAAGAAACAATTCCCCTAAACTTAGAAAAGTTAACAATCAGACATATAAATGAAAGCGGTATATTATCTTATATAATATTCATAAATTCATTCATATATGATTAGTACAAATCGCATTTGAACCACTAGCCCTCAAAGGGTTACGATAGAGTTTTATTGCGGCACTCAGAGCTGGAAGGAACCTTAACTCAAAATAATTCCTAATGGGATCATCCAAACTAGTTTGACCCATGGTCCGGTATACTGTGGTGTATACCCTAACCTCCGACTCTCTTAATCAGATGTCAACATTCTTGATGCATTAATATTAAATGTAAAAACGCATGGTTATAATTATAAACTAGGAACATAAGTTAAAGCAATATGCTATAGAATTTATTATAAACCTTTTATGCAGAAGGGTTGATAAACAAATAAATGAAACAATGTTGAAATTGGCTAAATATTCTGGTTTACACCCCTATATGACTCAAAGGCCTTGACTCATAAGTCATGGTGGTGTAACCCAAGATATGCTAGCTTCTCTTCTATTTATCAGTCGATGTGGAACAAATTCCCAAGTGCTTGTACTAAACACTCCCCCTCACTTGGGAAGTTGAATGTGTTTCCCGAAAGCTCGCTAACTCATCGTAGCCAATTAGTAGGTGCGCTCAACGCGACTGCTCTTAACACGGGTCTTTACCTACACAACCGGTCAGCGTAGATGCGTAACACGCGACTTCCACCTATGGGTAGACCCAACGTTCAAATGGGGGTCTCGTCATGCACTTGGCGCTCAGAGGCGCGTCATACTGAATAGGACTGCATGCCGTGGCTCTGATACCATGTTAAAATTGGCTAGATATTCTAGTTTACACCCATATATGACTCAAAAGCCTAGGTTCATGAATCGTGGTGGTGTAATCCAAGATATGCTAGCTTTTTTTCCATTTATCAGTCGATGTAGGACAATTCCCAAGTACTTATACTCAACAAATAATAATAATAGAAACTAATTTTAATAAATGGAATATAACGACCCGAAGAAAGATAAAGTGGGAAGAAATTAAGTTCCCTACAAATTGGACATTGGAACAAGCTATTCCACCTCAACCAATTATTCAAAATAATCTGGTTAATGTGTTCCAATCTCTTTAAGGAACTATAAATCTTCAGTTTGAAGATCTAAGCTTTAGAAATCCTCCAATTTCTCTTAAGACGTATAAGGTCTGACTCAATGCATTTCTATATCTCTCCCTTAGATTAAGGTTAAACAACGCATACAATCCGCCAGAGCTTCTACTTCTCAAATAAGAGAAACTGAAAAAATCGAGAAACTGATAATTGATTAGAATAATATTGTCAAAAGAATGAGCAAAGAACCGAAAATAATCGAGTTAGAAATGAAATTCGTCATTTAAACCATGACAAGTACGACAATTGACTTCAGCCCTGGACCCCAGGTTACAAAGATTATCATGATAGAATTTGAATCACATAAGTGGAAATCGTTTAAACTTGACTTATGATAGCTTTAACCAAACATAGTTAAAAAAATTCAGTACAAAATTTTACAATCAATGCTCCCAAAACAACAAGTTATTACTCTTTGTGCCTTAGTTTATAACCACATATATTGAACAATACATTTTTATAATGAGAGAAATTATAAACTATGGCTATAACCTATCAACAAGCTTATAAAACGAAATAATTATGCAATTTATATCTTAACACCATTGGAGAACACATTTTGTCATTACAAAATAGAATTGACCACATTACTAAATCCTTTAATAATTGCCAGAAGGAGAGCCATGTTCTTAAGGAAGCAGATATGGCCACTCCAAGTATCTAGCCTCCACTTGAAATAACAGCATTCAAATTAAGACCTATTACAGAATTTAGAAGATTTCCTAGAAGAACAATTTAAAATCTTAAACTTAGTACCCTTAATAAAAACTTACGGAAGACCTCATAGAAGAATCTGATTATAGAAAGGTTTATACAAATCAAGTCAACAGAATTCATAAATGGGCAGACAAACCAATTACAAACAAATATTATTATCCCAGACCGACTCCAGTTGATGTTCTCATAGAAGAATCTAATGATATCATTTATAATAGTTATCATTGTAGTCACATCCATGAATGCAATACAGATGGTTTTGCTCACCAACAGGTCCATAACACCATTCATAGAATGTTACTGTATTCAACAATTTGTAAAAATAATGGTAGTACTGATAAGAACATAGCTAATGCGAGGATTCACAGGCCAACTTAAAGGATGGTGGGATAACTACTTGCCTCAAGAAGACAAACGGAAAAATGATGAAATCAGGGAAAATGTTGTCTACACTTATTCATTAACATCATTGAACACTTTACAGGTAGATATACCGAAAATAGTAAAAATGTTGGAACACTGTTACAAAACTTAAGGTGTAAAACACTAACAGACTTTAGATGGTACAAAGACACATTTATTAGTAGAGTTATGGAACTTCCGGAGTGCAATAGCACCCACTAGAAGTCAAAATTTATTAATGGATTATCCAGGTTATTTGTTGAGAGAATAAGGATAATGCTTAGACATAATGAGGACCATATCCCTTATGAAACTTATACTTACGTAGACTCGTTAAAGTTTGTATCAAGAGGGAATTACCCTGTGTAATGAAATCAAGTTAGACCAGCAGATGAAGATGCAAAATCTAATAGAAAAATAGCAACTGGACAATTTTGTGACCAACTTACTATTGATAAACCATCATCTAGTAAAACTAGAAGACCGTCCAAACAGCACAAACCTGATCATAAATCAGATTATAAGAAAAAGAAAAAGAAATAGACCTTCAAATTTATATGTAACATAGAAATAATAATAAGGAATGCCATGTGTACACATATAGATTATTGCAATGTGCACTTGTTTTTATGTGTCAGAGTTAGCTATTTTTGTTTCTATGACTTTTTTTTTTAGAGCTATGTATATTTTATTATTTCAATGTAATATTCATGTCGAACTTGGCGTAATCGTTGGGACTTGCATGTACCCTTGAAGAGCCCACATGTCGATTTTAAAACTTGGTTGAATATTCCAATTTTTTATAAGTTAAACAATGACTACTTTTGAAGGCTTTTTTGGCTTTGCCTTTTTTTTTTGTATAAATCATATTTTAAAGGCGGTCTAAAAATATTTCAAGCTTTGATATCATCCGGTTAAGCTGTAGGCGTTTTGTTAAACAATTTGTACAAAACATGGCAGATTAATGAGTTTAGTTCTGATGACAAATCGTTTTTAAAAAAAGGATATGAATTCGTCGGATAAATATTAAATGAGCGTTGATTGTACATAGCAAACCACATGCCCCATGTTTTATTACACAATATAACAAATTACAAGAAGAAAACTTGAAAAATATTTAAAAATGGCATACTCACGAATGCACCTATTAATGTCTACAAATGAATGCAATTACTCCATATCATAAATTGAGATTGTACGGTCGTATTTTTTTTTATTTGAAATTCTCATTTATAATTGTGAAGTTTTGTTTGAATGCTATGAATTTGAAAATTTATTTTCCATCTCCCATCTTTTTTAAATTTGTTTTCAAAATACCACAATGTTGACAAATTTCCCAGTAGCAATTTGTGGCTAATTTTAATTTTCATAGGATACATCCTCACTGATATGCCGCTAATGTGTCAAGTCTCCGACAAACCGTTACTCCTAGTAGCGATTTGACCATATTTAGCGAACTTGAATTTTTCCATAAAATCGCTACTTAGAGTGGAATTATTAGAATGAACATAATCATTATTTATATAGTAAGAGACTGAAAAAGTGCAGGAAGGAAGGAAGAATAATGAATTTATTATTAATAAATAAAAAGGGAAAAAAGGGGGAGGAGGATCCTGAGATATAGCGCAAGGAAAGGATGGAGGGAGGCGTGGATTCGCTCCACTGACCGCGATTCTTCTGCGCCTCTCTCTCTCTCCTTGCCATCTTCCTACCAAAATCGTCTCTTCAGATTCCTAATCGCCACCATGAAGCAGCAGAACCCGACGAAGCCCGCGCCAGATCGCCCATCCAGATCTTCTAGGCCTGTTTCAATACACGCCCTCGCTCACTCCGGCGATCTCTCTGCTTTCCAGGAATGCCTCCGCCACAACCCCTCTCTGCTCCACCAGCGCAATGCTATTGTAACATTACTTTCTCTTTAATTGATTTCGCTTTGTTAGAGGAAAATGCTTGGCGCGTTGCTTCGTCTGATATTCTCGTTGTTTGATTTGATGATGATGATATTTCTTTCGAAAAGGATGAGCAAGGATTTTGCTGTGTTCCGTCTCTTGGCTAGCGGATCTGTCCTTACAGCGTTTCCGATTGTGATGAAATGCTGTTTTACGAGTTTCGTCTGGCTTCAGGACCAATTTGTCTTTAATATCTCGTAGCATTTTGTGGACTTATTGTACTGTTCTTGGTTGACTGGAATTTAGCACCGAGCTTGCCTTTCCTGAACTACGTTTCTGAATGGTTTGTTGAGTAAAACTTGATTGTGCTTGTGTTAGTGGAAGATCAAGCTTCTGAATTATGTGGTTTCAGTTTTGAAATTAATGAAGAATAGGAAATAAACTCACTTCTAGATTAGAATTTGCAATCTGTCAAATGTGTAACTCTAGGCATGCATGTCCCCATCCCGGATCAGTGTTCATGTAGAATTTGGCCACCTTTTGATGAGTTATTCATCAAGTGTTTTTCTAGGTTCTTTATTGATATGAGATTATTCCAACTTTGGTGCACAGATGGCACAGACCCCGCTTCATGTAGCTGCTGGCCAGAATAAAGCTGAGATAGTCAGGTTTCTTCTTGAGCTTGAAGGACCACAAAAGGTCGAGTTGGAAGCAAAGAACATGGTAAGTCATCTGAACTAGTCTCAATTTTTTTTTAAAATTTTAATTGTTGATTATGTTGAACTGGGAACAGTATGGAGAAACTCCATTGCACATGGCGGCAAAGAATGGTTGTAGTGAAGCTGCAAAGCTGCTTTTGGCTAATGGTGCCACTCTAGAAGCCAAAGCTAATGTATGGTCCTCTCATGTCCTCTTTATATCTTCTTTAAACTTATAGTAGAATGCCATGAGAGTTACATGACTTACACCCTGTTTTTGCCTTTACAGAATGGTATGACACCATTGCATCTAGCAGTATGGCACTCGCTTCGAAATGAAGATTGTTCAATTGTCAAAATATTACTTGAGAACAAAGCTGATTGCAATGCCAAAGATGATGTATGTCGTGATTATTGTTAATCTAAAATTCGGCTAGTAATGGAGTTCGTAATAAATTGAATGTAATCTCTGCTGCAGGAGGATAAGACTCCTCTAAATCATCTCTCCCAAGGCCTTGGAAGTGAAAATCTCCGAAAAATGCTTGTTTGGTATTCCGAAGAGCAAAGAAAGCGCAAAGCTATTGAGGCATGTGGTGAAACTAAAGCTAAGATGGATCAACTTGAAGATGCACTATCTCATATTGCGGGCTTACATGAGATCAAGGTACAACTCCGGAGATGGGCAAAGGGGATGCTTTTAGATGAAAGGCGGAGAGCTTTAGGGCTAAAAGTTGGTGCAAGGAGACCACCTCATATGGCATTCCTTGGTAATCCAGGAACAGGTTAGCTTCTAAAATCTACTGACACAAATTTTCCAATTTGCCTAAGTAGTATGATATCCTGCTGTACTGTATATGAAATCTAAGTTAATATTTTAGGTAAAACTATGGTAGCTCGAGTGCTAGGAAAACTGCTACATATGGTGGGAATTTTACCCACTGACAAAGTAACTGAAGTTCAGCGAACAGATTTGGTTGGTGAATTTGTCGGACATACTGGGCCAAAGACTAAAAGAAAGGTAAATCTAGCATCTTTAAAATCGTTTGAGGGTTTGATCGTTAAATATATTTTGAAATGAAAATTTAAATGTTGCATTCAGATCCAAGAAGCCGAAGGAGGAATTCTTTTTGTGGACGAAGCATATAGATTAATTCCTGCGCAGAAAGCAGACGATAAAGACTATGGTCTGGAAGCCCTAGAAGAGATCATGTCAGTGATGGACAGTGGAAAAATTGTTGTCATATTTGCCGGGTATAGTGAACCAATGAAACGGGTCATAGGCTCCAACGAAGGTTTCTGTAGAAGAGTTACAAAGTTCTTCTATTTTGAGGACTTTAGTTCAGAGGATTTAGCTCAGATTCTGCTTATCAAGATGAATAATATAACAGATGGGAGCTTGTTGTACGGGTTTAAGCTGCACCCTTCCTGCACAAGAGAAGCTATCGCAGGTCTAATACAAAGAGAAATAACAGAAAAGAGGCGCAAGGAGATGAATGGTGGACTAGTAGACCCCTTGTTAGTCAATGCTAGAGAAAATTTGGACCTGAGACTTGACTTTGAGTGCTTAGACACAGAAGAGCTAGTCACCATTGCACTAGAGGATTTAGAAGTTGGGCTTAAACTTTTATCTCGATGATTCAAGAATCAAGGTTGTGTTGAATAGCAGCAGCACTTATAGGAATCATCTTCACATACTTGAAAGCGAATGGGAAGGTTACCTACCTTTCAGATATAGCACCATACTTGTGATTGAGTTCATTCATTAATAGGGATCAGATTATTTCTGTGGCTCGTCTGTAGGGTTGTTCTCCCCCATATTCTTTTGTGTTCACAAGTTGCTTTGTTATAAACTCAATTCTTTTGTGCAATGATAAGCATTTATTGGTGTTCCTACATGCCCTCCAGTACTATTGCATTGCATTGCAATTTTTCAACTGAATGAACCATGGATCCTGTAATATTGTCTTGGTGAACATAGCATCCCTGTAAGATGCAGGCTTTGATTGCTACAGTGTGCATACATTGTTTCATTACTTTACAACACAAGATTGGTTTCACAATGCAACATTGGTTTCCATCCATACTAAAACTTCCATGGATGTATTTGTGATGCCATTTGGCTAAAGACCGTATCCAGGTGCAGAAGACAGTACATTATAGTCACTAAGACGCCTCTGGAAGTTGGCCAAGCGAGTTTGCAGTAGGGAGATTCCTGCTGCCTTTTGATTAAGAATGGCATTGAGGTTAGAGATGTAGTTGTCCAGCTGGTTGCCCGGCTTATCAGCCAGGGCTAATAGATTCATTTCCTGTGGCAAGAGAGTTATGTAAATGATGGATGGCACACATATTCAATTTAAATAAACTAGTGCTATCCATGAACTAAGCTTGCTCCATGAAGAATCTAGCTGACCTCCCGGACAATAGCAATGGTGTCTTCAACTAGTTTCCTGTGACCATTGACAAGATCTTCCTCTTCCTACAATCAAGTTGAAACAGGTCATAACTCATAACCTGATATCAAAGAAAAGTTTCCAACGCTTTTCCCAATTGTAGACAAACAGTATGGAAATGAAGTGCCTTGTTGCTGAGTTACCTTCAAAAGCACGTCAAGTTCATCATCAGGGTGAGATGGTTTGGTGCACGAATCAAACAGGTGTCTTTCATTTGTCCCTTGGTTGATTCCACTCAGCTTAGGCCAATTTGGCGTCTTCTGCTCCTTAAGCTCCTCGTAATAGTCAGTATCACACTCAACTTTGCTACCCATAGGAAATGCCGGAGGTTTGTGAGAATTTGAAAGGACAGGTGCTGCCAAATTTTGTTCTGCCTTCAGCTTTAGATACGACTCCATGCAGTCAGATGGAGAGATTTCCTTTTTTGTGTGTTTCTGCCATCCAAATCTTTTGTTACTGTTAGGGCCAAGTGGTCCATTGTCATCAAAAACTGTTGGAGTAATGGAAGCTGAAGAAAACGGGGAAGTGGTAGAATCCCGAACACTCGAGTATAAAGACAGCACATCTTTTTTAGAGCTGTTGACTTTAGATAGACTTTTAACCCTGGAAGTAGGATTACCATTAGTAACTTTGCTATTTATCTTTAATCAAATAAGGCCTTTCGCATATTTTTTCCAGAAATAAGTGTTCATACCTGTCAGCATATCTCAGTGTATTGAGTGTGTGCTCACATGATCCTGAGCTTGGCGAAATACAGGATATCATAACAGTCCTGGAGTCCCCGACAAAAGAATCCCTTAATACTTCAGTTAGCTTACTCCCTCTGAAGGGAATGTGGCCCTGGTCATTATCAAGAGCTCTTATACATTCTTTCAGGGCTAGCAAGCTTTTATTTATTTCAGCGCCTTCCATTCTGCAGAGTGTACAGATGCGAAAAGTGAGTTTAATAATTTCAAGGAGCAGGGGAATAGAACTTCAGAAGGGAAACACCAGGCCGATATGCTACAGGAGAGTGTACGTATAACTCTGGCTAACACAAACTTTCCTCCGATTATGTTACTATTAAACAATAATTAAATATATTGAGAGAGAATAAGTATAAGTAAATCCCATCAACTAGACCTTGTTTGTTTGTCATTATCTGTAGTATCTGCTCCACGCTCACTTCCTGCAAGATCTATGAATGACAGCTTTCCCACGGGTCTAGCTGGTTTTGTTTCACTGAAGTCCACCGATTTCTTGATAACCAGCTGAAGAATAGCATGTGACCTAGAGGATTCCTCATTTGCACCAGTTGTTCCAGTACTTCTTGTGGCGTTTCCCCTCTCAATAAGCTCTTTGATTGTTTCCACACTAGACACTCTGTACTCTTGAAGACCAACAATGCAGACTTGCTGTTTCCCATCCTCCCTCATGCAGAGCTTTCTAGAATATAAAAAAAATTAAGGAATACAAAACCACCTGGAATTATCTACCTTATAAGGCTATAACTATGAATTGGCTTACAAGTAATAAAGGTGTAACCTATACCTTCGCTCGTTAAGTAGATCAAACAGCTTCCCTCCATATATCTCAAAGAAACTGACAAATAATTGAAACCCTTGGTTCCGGTAATTGAAATGAATCAACCTTAAGATGTCTTCCGATGCTTTAATAGGTAAAGGCTGCATGGTGTAAGTTTTTCCACTTCCTGGGTAAACAACAAAGGCAAAATCTCTTTGAAAGTCGTGGCATATACAGGAAAATATAAATAGAAAAAACTAGCCCTTACATGTAATATGGAGACTAGTGATATACAAACAAGTTAAACATCCAACTTAAAATTGAAAATTAAAATTTTACCTGTTTGGCCATATGCAAAACATGTTGCCTTGGTTCTCTGGAAAATCAAAGGAACTATGGGCTCTACTGTTTCAGAGTACACCTATAGTCACAGTAATAAGTACAAGCGTTCGTATTTAATTGTTAGTTGCTCTCACCGAGGATAATTAGACAATTAGCACAGCCAAGGAACTCACCTCTTCATTTGACACATTTTCATTTAGTACGGCATCAAAAACGAAATCATGGTTTTCTTCATATTCTGTTAGATCAACCTGCAGCAAAGGACAGGTCATGTTTGAGGATTCAGAGGCCACAAATTATTTCATTTTGTAAACAAACAAATCAACAGCAAAGTAGCTCAAGCAAACAAATCAATGATTGCACTGTTTTACAAGATAACCCAAAGTTCAAAAATAATGGTAAATGTAGATAGATCATAGATGTCTTTATCAAACAACCAATAAACAGGGAGTTAACACCATAATGACAGTGTATCAGGATCTGACTGCCAGCACTTACCTTTAATTTACTTTCATGAACTGTGAGAAAATTGGAACTGGGCTCTGTAGTAACTATATCCTCTTCTTTTTTAGTTGCCTCCTTTCGGTTTAGAGGTCTCTTTCGCACCTGCAACAAAAACACTATTATTCTTAAATGTTTACTAATTAAATTCTAGTAGCATACATTGCGCTGATTCCTCCTCCGCCTTCCACCAGTTATCATAGTGGTTCAAACTACCCAGCTGATCGGATATTACTATGCTATCAATTAAAGGGCATACCACAACTTTGATTTTTGCAACGTTGGTAGGCCTCTCTCTTTCTGCTGAGAAACTTCTCAGAAGATTATTCTCTGGTAATCCTCTTTGTTTCCTCACCAGTTTGTTGGACGACAAAAAGGCCTCAGATTCACCAAGGCTTTCACTGTTGAAGGTTTGCTGAAACATGATTTATCATTCCCGTCACAAACAAACATTTATTACTCTGTGTTAAAGTCTATTCACATTCATATCATTGTCTATTTGTATCTCTTGTATATTCAGTATGTTCTTATCTCTGTGTTGTATACGAAGGCCTTATATGAATATATATTAAATTCATATTACTAACACTGTGAAGGGCACAGTAACAAATATCCAAGAGCATGCAAACTGAAGTTAAGTAAATCATGGATCAGATAAAGTGATACATGATGCCACCTAATTTCATTCACACCGTCTATTCAAATTTGTGAAAGGAGACGACATGCAAATGATAACATCTTCTTTTCACAATGGTTATTATCCACTCGGTCAACAAAACATAATTCTTGGGAATAGCCATTCGTTTACATACTACTTATAAACAAGCATTTTTGCAGCTAGTAACAAGCATAAGTACTTCTTTATTCATAGCCTAATTGAAGAGTCGTAACATGTATGATGTATGACAAGGAATAATTAAGAATAAAGACATAGTTAGAATCGAAGTACAAAAACCCCGCATAGGCTTATCTACCTCAGGCAACAGCTCGGTATCAAGAGAATGCAAATCGAGCAATCCAGGGCTCAGCTCACAAGGAGCGACTTCATCCCCACTCATCATCCTCAAACTAGTCGGCCTCAAACCCATCAGTGGCGAAGAGTGGTCCAAATCGAGATCCCTCCCTTCATTCACGTCACTCCTCTGCTGCTGCACATTTCGCCCTAACTTGGTCCCGAACTCCTACATTCACATCCACCTCAATTTCAGCCAACAAATCAACCAACCAGCACCAGATTACGTCTACAAAATATAATCCGAAACCTAATGAAGCTGTTTACCAAACCTTAATCGGCGAGTTTTGAAGCCATCGATTGGTGGTGGTGGCGGAGGACTCGAGGAAGTTGTCGGAGTACTGACGTTGGTGGTGAGCCACCGTGGTTGATCTACGGCGTCCGACTAGCAAGCTCATCTCGCTGCGGCGGTTAGGGAAGCAGAGTGGAGGTTGTTGAGGGCAGAGCAGATTCGCCTTACTTTTTCTTTCTTCTGTGAGAAATGAGCGGGAGGAGGAGGAGTGAGGGTTAGGGCTGATTTTGAATTTCTAAAGAGGTCACATTCTGGAGGCAAATGTTGGTTTTGAAATTACACGTGACAGTCTCTCATTCGCCTCTCATGAAATTTTGTCTCAAAAATTTACAGATTAGTACCTCAGTCCACTGATAGGTGGACAAATATTTAAAAAATTATTTGTTTTTTTCATTAGCCTTAAAGCTTCTAATCTTTAGTAAAAATAATATGACAGTTACGGCATGCTCTTTTTTAAAATTCAAGTTTACACTCGGACGGTGTTCTTTATCATTCAATAGTAAATAATTTATGTTAAATAAATTTACATAACTTATTTTATCACATTGTGATAGTAGGTAGTTGCGAAAAAATGGGCAAATTTACATTTCAACACCAAAATTCTTTCTCAAATCGGTCTTGTTAAGATTGGTTTTTTTTTTTAATTAAGCTGAGCTGTTCGATTTTTTTTATGTGTGACCAATAAAATCAAAGGGAAGATCAATCATATGCCATGTGGGAGACCGGTCTTACTAAAATAACAAATCTATCGTTTTCCTTCATTCTCTTCCACTCTCTTATCCTTCCATCATTCTTCCCTCCATTTTGGCCTCGAGAATACAAGTATTTGTCCAAATTTAAAAATTTTTGGAAGTGGATTTCGGTAAGGGAGTATTTTAAATGTTATGGTTCATTAGAATTGGTGTAATTTGGAAATTTGATTTTGATTGATTTAGTGACAATTTTGGATGATTTGGTTGCATTGTTTGATGGTTTTTATGTAGGGGGAGGTAAAGTGAAATGGAAAATATGTCGACGTTGGAAACGTTGGACATAATTGCCTATAATGGATGCGTTTGACTGGAATGAGATGAAATTTTTAGACCAACTTAATAAGGAGGATGTTTTTATGGTTCAAGAACCAAAACATATATGGAATATCCCAGTATTCAATTATGTCTCGGCTATGGGATGCGAATGAACCAGTTGATGAGTACTATAGTAAGGACAGTTTGGGACAACTGGGGTGGGAGCTACATTCAGCAAATTCAATCTATGATGTTCAGAAGTATTCTATATTGAATCATGTTGAATATTTGACGAAGAAGTCTGACTCTCTATTGTTGGTTCTTCACTGTCGAGAAGGAGAGGGGAACTGCATGGAGGATTTGCATAAGGATGAAAAAGAACTCATCATACTAGGAGGTTACAAAGTACCGAGGGGATCATGTACGGAATAATAGCTACATCTAAAAGGAGAATTAGTGAAAGATTGAGATTATCCCTCCGCTAAAATAAGAGCTATAATCTTCAAGGATTACGGTGATGAAATTCGGTACTTGAAGGCATGACAAGTCAGGCAACAAGCGTTTATCTATGTTTTGGGAGGTTTGGGTGAATCTTTTAGAAAATTCTACGTTTTATACAGGCTTTGGAAGAATCTAATCACTCAACGTTGTTAGATGACATCGCAGCAGAAATGAAGAAAATGGATGTATGATCATAATCCGGGTATTCTGAGCATTAGGTCCAACAATTGATGTGTTCAAGCACTATCGCCCCGTGTTGTGTATTGATGGGAACTCATTTATATGGGAAGTATGATGGAAAGTTACTAATCGATGTTGCACTCGAAGCTAATAACCACATATTGTCAATTACATTTGCTTTGGTAGAGAGCGAGAACAACTCAAGTTGGAAATGATTTATGATGTGCATGCGAGAGTGTGTGATAGCCCGTGATGAGCTGTGCGTAATTTTGGATGACACAAGGGAATCATACATGCAATGCAAGAAACCGAATGGACTGCTCCTCATCGCGTACGTGTTGGGCATTTGCAGAGCAACTTCAACGTGAAAGTGAAGGATTCTACGTTGAGAGAAAAAAATGGGGCGCTTGGCGCATAAGAGACAGCAGATTAAATTTGATACAGAATACAAAGAGTTAATCGGCTTACTGCATGATACACCGCAAGTTGTAAATTGGTTGGATAATATTCCTTGGTCAAAGTTGTCTTTGGAATACGATGCGGGTGGTAGAAGATGGGTATCTATGACGACAAATGCTAGTGAATGTTTCAATAATATTCTAAATGGTGGTTGAGACCTTCCAATTTGTGCTCTTGTTCAATTCACTTTCATGCAGTGCAATGTATATTTCTGCAAGCGTCGAGTACATTCATAATAGTGTTGAAGTATTCACACCGAAGATAGACAATAATGTGAGGGAGATTAGAGAGAAAGCTCAATGCCATAGAGTTCAGGATTTTGATGCATCAAGAGGTTTTCCCAAGTTACCACAGTTAGGAAGCATCATATTCATGCAGTGAAGCTACAAGAAGGAACATGCACATGCGGTAAATAGAAAGTTTTCCCTCATGTTTTAGCTAAATGTAAAAGTCAGAGTATCTCCTGCACTGGATTCGTAAATCATCACTATTCGTTAAAAGCGTACTTTGCTACTTAAGAGCTACACATTTAATGTCACATTGAAGATGAACACTTTTCGAGGATGTACGATGAAATTGCACATGTACCAAACCCTGCATTCATGTGTTTGAACGTTATAAGGCATCCCTCAAGGCGCATAATGAGATGGACCCGTACTAATGCATATGTATTTGTCAAAATCGGTACTAATGTTAATGTAACAATTTGAAATAAAAATTTAGATCATAAACAGAGAAAATACCAGTGTCAAACTGAATTAGAGCAAGATCTACATCCAACATATATGTCTCGCCTAGCGTCTATAATTCTTCTACATTTGAATGGAAAATGTTGTGAACTCCCATCCATGTAGAAGGACATGTGTTATTGAGGAAAATGTTAGTTGTTGTACGAGCATGATGCACCAACACTCTTACCCATTAACCAATAAAGTTAGTTATGAATATTGTCGGTGTAATAATAAAATTATGAAACAATAATATAGAATGAACTTACAACACTATGTTGCTAGGGCGATACGGTTGTGACTCGCTAGACCGCGGCTCTATGAAGCGTCGATTTGTGTTATGGTACCAAGTACGATACTCGGATGTAGGAGCATCGACATCCTTGTCTACCTCGCCCATCATAATACGCTCGGTTTGGCCTCTCCACATATCAGTGTACTCACGCAATTCAACGGACCAGTCCTTTCTTCTTATTTTTTTCTTCGTCAAACCATGTTTAGGGTCAGTAGATGCGTCTGGTGCCGAGGGAATCAACTGCTTGTATTCAAATTTTTGCATCACTCTAGATGGATGATGCCATTCAACAATGTTATATCACAACAGTGCGACCTCCGTACACCAACTCAATCGACCTCCCGCACAAGTCTGGTTTAAAAGCTGAAAGAGGTTCTCGTCGTATGGCCTCTAAAGGAAATCATCATGGTTCATGCAATTTAATTGGTCTCGATAAATGACCAACAAACCATGTGGTGTCTCTAAATAGAACTTAGGTCCATACCATTTCTTGCAGCATAAGAGGTTTTAAAAAAAAATTATTATAGTTTTTTTACCTATTATACCCCAACCCCTTATCAGAGTCCCTGCTCTGCGCCCATCACGAATCGAACCCTAGTTGCTGAGATGTTTTACATCCTTTTTTTCACTAGACCACTCCCTGATGGGTCAACATAAGAGGATTGATTGTCAATGTATAAAGATCAACAAGAACTCTACTGTGAAACTCATAAGAACCACTCATGTGTAAGACCAAGCTCCTCGATAATATGGATCGATATCTGTGGCTGTAGAGCCCTACTAAAGCCTTGTAGATGCATCCACCCATTTACTTATGTCCCTCCCGTGTGTCACTGAACAATTCCATGTATAAGTATGCGAGAACTGCACTCCCATAACTATATGTTCTCGCCTCGTCAAAGTCAGCCAACAATGGCAGATAATGGAGCGAGATCCTATCTCTGGACAATTCAAGCATCAACGATGATCCTAAACATAAATAGAATGTATACCCTCGCGTATCTTTTAAGTACGTCATATGATGCATTAGCAGATATCATTTTCATGTTGTTATGAAACCATCTTCTTGTCACCATGGTAGGCGATCTCGGGAACTCCGGATAGGCGCCAAGCAATCATTTACATTAATTTCTCATCATCATCCTTTTTACCGGTAAACATCTCCTTCTATCGGCAAACCGGTAAGAAGTACCATGTCTTGCGAAGTGATAGTACACTCTTCGGTCTTCAAATGGAACGTACGAATTTGTTGCCTGCATCGCTCAATGTGAGGTGAGTAAGCCCAATATGCCTCAATATTATGCACTTGAGTGCATGAATATAATCCAACTCTACTTATATACAACACAATCTGAGGGTCCATCTCCCACATCCTACGATGTATCATCTTCAGATTTTTACGTACCTACAATCCATAATAAGGATGTAAATAATACATGAGTTTTTAAGTTAATTAGAGAATGTAAATTTTAAATATTATAAATGTATACAAACTTCTTCTGAATGATGTGTAGGCTGTTGAGTAAAAAAAATAGAACCATGTACCGATCCGGGATCAACAATCTGATCTATATCCATCTCTATATAGAAACAATTATAAGTGTAAGAAAATAATATATGGATGCAGTGTAACATTTGTAACAAATTTTCAACAATAAACTTGAATTATTTCAAAACAATATTCCAACATGTAAAGGATTCATTTCAACATAATTCAACAATAATACTACAATTTCATTACCTTAATATACAACGATAAATATTCTATATCAATTAATCCCCAATTTCCAAACGTCAAACAAATGTTATAAACCTCAAATTCCACATAAACAACAAATCGTTCTTTTCAATATATCAAACAATTATTTGAGGTATTTTCAACCAATCACCATAAAAATTAAGTTACAAACCCTCTAAACAATTTTAATTCAATCAATTACCTACTTACAAATAACTTCAATTGAAATTAACCATAAACACTCCTTTACCACATATTCGCAGTCCAGTCACCCCTCTAGCAACCTGGATACCGGGCGCCGGAGAGAAGGGAGTGAGACTGGGGGTAATAGCCCTAAATCTATTTTCTTCACATGATCGGTCTTGGTAAGATTGGTTTCCAACGTGGCAGGTGACTGGTCTTTTTCTTTGATATCATTGGTGACACGTAAGCCAAATCGAGCCAACTCAGCTTAATTTTAAAGAGATCGGTCTTAACAAAACCGGTCTCACTAAAACTCCTAAGACCCCGGTCTTGCTAAGATCGGTCTCATGTTATTTTGTAAGAAACTGATCTTATTAAGATCGGTCTCATTAAAAATATGGCATTTAAGAGAGTATTTCCCCTGATGATGTATTGTTGAACTATAGATTTCCCAAAGGGCAACTCTAAAAAAAATTTGATAGTTGATGAGTGAGTATATTATGAACGGGTGGGTTAGTAGGCAGCCCACGATGTGGGCGACGACGGTGATTGGAGGTGGTGGTTGTGGGACTTCGACGGCGGAAGTGGCTGGAGATGGCCGACGATGGTGGCTGCGGTGGCAGTGGTATGTAAGTATTTCAATAAAAACAAATCAGAGTCATTAAAAATAATAGATCATTGGTTAAATAAAGTGAATGGTAATGAGCTGGGTCATCATGCAAGGAAGGACATGAGTTTGGAAGGACTAGTAGGTCTGAATGTCAGCTTGTAAGACTTGAAGCCTCTGCACACATTTCATTCAACCCTGGCGCTTGGCATAGATCTCCTCGGTAGGCAAGAGGCATTTGGCTACAGAGGCCTCTCCGCAACCATGGTATAATGTTTTGTAATTACATTTTCTCAGTTAAATTGTGTTGCTTCATGGCGTGTGTTGGTGAATGTGTACCAGAGCTTGGCACCGTTGATGTTGAGATCAGTGGCGAGGCTGGTGGCGTCCATGGTTGATTACCCTGCAGCATCAGTGACCACAATATTGTATTACAGCGATATGTTGCCTCAGAATGGGCATTTGGAGAGATTGGTGCGCCATGAATTGCTAGATGATGAGAATTACTTGTTTCATTTCTTGATTAATTTCTTGAGGTGTTTTTGGTAACATTCTTCTTCTTTCTACTTTTTCTTGTAGCAAATTCATCCCTGCTGCTTTTATGAACTGCTTCATGTTTAATCTGAAACTTCACTGGGAAAAGCTGAAGCTCAAGTGCTCAAACAAACATTAATCCACACAACTTTGAAAAAAACTTTTCACACAATTGAATGGTTTCGAGGTATAATGTCTTTTGTTATGTTGGATTATCACAAATGTTATGGTTAATGTGGACAAATTATAAATTTTTGTATGATAGTTTTGTTTCAACAATGTCATATTCTTGAAGTTTCTTTCAGATTTGATATCTTTTTCACAGACTGTCCTTACATAGGTGTTTTTGTGACATGTTTATACAATCAACGTTACACTGACATGTTACTAATCAAGCTCATTCAAGCTTGATATGAATTCGTCATATAGATATGTTATCAACGTTAATTATATAGAAAATCTACGAACTTTTTTTTAAAGGACGATTTATACAAAAGATTATTAGATTAGTATGAAAGAAATTTTAAATGTGACATTGTTAAAATAGCTTATTCAATAATTTTTGGACAAGTCGCATGTCCATGGGTCCAGCCGAGCCGGGCCGAGCCGCGCCGGTTGCTTCGGGGTTAGTCAAAATCAGAATTTGACAGGCAAACATTTCATTGGTTTGATGTATAAATGATCTCATGCGCTTTCTCTTCCTCTCCTTCTTTTTCATTTTCATATTCTAACACACTTTTAGAGGTCAGAGATCGAAGCTCAAGTGCGCTCTAGAACATCATTACTGACAAACTCTCCAAGTTCCTCCAGCATAGCCACAGCCCAGTATTCATCTGCTATGGCATCCTGTACTCGTTTGGATTCGATGGTAGATACAAAGCAAGCGAAGCGAATCATCTCTCTGTAATTCTTCTTAATCCCTCGAGTGACCATACTCTCACTTGGACTTCCAATGACAGCGGTCAAAGGATGGTGTTTCTAAACATGTCGTGAAGGAATCATCTCCTTTGCCGCATCAGCACTTTCCTTAGCATATTCCTCCACAATAGGTGTCTGTGAATCAATATTTTTAGATCTCGTAGCAGGTTTTGTCAGTATTCCCCCGCAGTGTTACACGGTTAAGTATGTGACAAGTCGTGTTAAGAGCCTCTGGCCAGAAGTGCAGTGCTACATCTTTGGCCCGTAACATCGTCCTTTCTATTTCAACAATTGATCTATTTTTCCTTTCAACTACTTCATTTTGTTGTAGGGTCAGTGGTGAAGAGAACTGATGTGCAGAATGCATTCCTTCTTGCAGAACTCCTCAAATGACTGATTCTAAAATACTCTGCCATGATCACTTCGGATAAATACAAGAGGTAATCCTTTCTCACGTTGTAATCTGGTAATCAGCTCAACAAGATGCTCAGCAGTCTCTGATTTTTCTCTAAGAAACTCAACCCAAGCATATCTAGAAAAATCATCAACACTTACTAGAGCATACATTTTTTTTATCAATCCCCTCTACTTGGAATGGTCCAACAAGATCCACATAGAGAAGCTCAAAGATACGCTTCATGTTTATCTGAGTGGTTGCTGAGTGACTGGCTCTAGTCTGCTTCCCAATATGACATCCTCTGCAAACTCTATTCTCCTCTCCTTTCATAATAAGAAGCCCTCTCACCAACTTCTTGCTTGACAACTTCTTCAGAACTTTCAGATTCAAGTGCCTCAATCTCTTGTGCCACGCATCACACAATCACCATCAGCATTGAGGACTGCACGAATTTATGGTAAACTTTACGTCACAAGAGTCATCACATATCAGACTAATACTGATGAGATTTGCATGTAGACCCTCAACGTAAAGTACGTTTGTCAGACTGGGTAATCTTGGTAGTTCCAGGACACCTACTCCAACAACTTTTCCTTTTTTACCATCTCCAAAAGTCACTGATCTCCCATCCAGTGGTGTTAGATGCTTAAGAAATGTTGAATTACCAGTCATATGTGCCGAACAACCGCTATCAAAGTACCACATATGTTTGTTCAAGTTGACAGTTGAACTTTAGGCAACAAGGCATACCTCCTTTCCATGTCTCTTTGGTCTCCATTCTTGCATTATGCATGACTCAGTACGTTCATACTCAGCTAAGAACTTCCTGCACTTTCTCTGTATGTGTCCTTGAGTATGACAACAATGACAGATCCTGGTATCTCTAGTCCAGGGAGTGTTATAGCGATTGTTGTAGGTAAAGCTGGAACTTCTCAGTAACGTCTCTCCTCTGACAAACTGTGTCTTGCCTTTGCTACTTCCAGATGTGTTCCCAATACCAGACCGTCCAGCACCATACCTCTGAGGACCAAGGATTTCATTCAAATCTTTCGTTCCAGACTTCATCATCCTTATTCTCTTTCTCGGATTAGCCAGCTCCTGCTTCGTCTCACCATGATCACGAATTTTTTTATTGAGTTTGATCTTTGTCACAGCAAGTGCCTCATCCAGACCTTTCTTCTGCTCCTTTAACTGCGTGATAGTGATACTGAGTTTTTCATTCGTCTTTACCACCAGCTTCCACTTGGCGTACGTATCTCTCGGGTTTCTCCTCAGAGTCTCCTCATAATCCAGCTTTGGAAAAGGGGTGGAAACAGGATTCCTGAAGTAGAATCCCCTTCAGACTATACCTGTAATATTCTACATAGAATTTCACCAAAAATTCAAGTAAAAGAATCACATAAGTGACCAGAGAAAAAACTTTGTTGAGGGAACTCTATGCTCCAGCAAGGTTTACGAGAAGGATCGCTAGAGTCAGTATCGCAGTCTTTGGAGTTATGGAGAAGTTGCTAGCAACCGATTGTTTTTGGTTTTGTTGTAGTTTATTATCAAAGTCTCTTCATAAAAGTATCGAGTAAGGAGTAATAGAGTGTTGTTCAAAGTGACATTATCGTACCTGAAAATGAAGGGACGTTATCCACATGCCTGTTCTTCATTTTTTATGAGCCTCTGGCCAAAACATAAGTGGTAGGTCTTTTATAACATAAAATTTTCCTCGAAAAAAATGGGCCTCTGAGTAAAGAGGACCCCTTGAATGGGCCCCGGACCACCGCCCCTACCTGCCACCCCTCAGGGCGGGGCCTTGTTATCCATTGCTCGTCAGAAAGTTCTTGAAGAAGTAAGATCGAAAGATTTTAAAGCCAAGAACTACTTATTCAGTTCCACTGTTCCAGCGACAAAATCATTCTTAAAACAATCACACAGAAGGACACATCAAAATAATTATGAAGATAGTAAAATATCAAGAGAATGCAAGAGTTGAGAGGGCGCAATTACAATCTATCGGAAGGAACTTTGAATTGTTTGACATGAATTATTTTGGAAGGATAATGGGAGTTGCAAACGACATGTGAAATTATGCAGAGAGCATGCCATATGTAAAGATAGTAGAGAAAATCTTACACAAGCATTTCAATTATATTGTTTGTTCCACTGAGGAGTCTAAAGACATAGACACCTTCACTATCGATGCTTTATAGAGCTTATTGTTTGTCCATGAGCAAAAAATTAGTTCAGCGCCACTTACTCCTATCTCAAATAGTGGCAAGCAATATCTCTCGACTTTTATCTACGATTAAAGCGGGAAGACATGAATATACTTCTTGAAAGATAAGTCTAAGACCTTCCAGCACTTTAAACATTTCAAGAACCTTTCTCAGAGCAGTTGCATCGTTATGTTCTCTTCGTACTAATAGAGGGGGAGAGTTTAATTCTCGATGGTGAGCTCTCTACAACTAATAATGACACCAAATGTGGCAAATTTACAAGATATTTATGGTACTAATTGTTAGAGATATTCGTATATAGTGTTTATGATCTCATTATTCTCTATTAGGAAGTTTGTATATTTGATGTACATCTTTTGTATATTGTTGATTGCGTCTGTAACCTTATATATATGTCATTTGGCATATGATGAATACACACACAAAATTTATCTTAGCATCTGATTTTTTTCTGTGTTGTCCGTGTTGGTGTGACTCCACTGGTTCACCCTACTCCGGTCAAATTCCGGCGTTTTTGACCAATGTGGTCTATTTTCCAGTTGCATTGCTGCTGGTTTTTCACAGCTTTTTTCTCTCAATCCGTTGCGGCGTAATCCCGATCCGTCTGATCCACTCAGATCTGATCCGTTTCAGATCCATTCGTCTCGGATAAATTACTCGCATCTGTTTTTTTGGCTGCTGCCCGGTGTTCCATTCTTTTCTCGAAGGCGTGGGTAGGGTTTTCTGTCACAAGGAGGTTTGATTTAAAAAAAAGTCAACTGCTTGGTCAAACTGCCACCTCCACGCCCAGTCAGCAGCCTGCCAGCGCCCTGTCAGCAACCTGATTAGCGCCCGGTTGAAAATAATAATAATAGTAATTTTTCTCTATTATGTCTTCTCTTTCAGGTACCGTTGTCGAGAATGTGTACAACATATGCGTAAACAACGTCTATGGGATATTCTCGTAGGGGATCACTCTTGTCCTATTTCTCCGAATCCGCCTACTGAGCCTGCACTTCCAGTTACAGCTTCCGCCGATGAAAAACAGAAGGCGTTTGCAGTATATGATGATTTAATTGCTACGTATCAAAGAGTCTTACTGACCTATCAAAGATGGATTGATGAGGATGCACGTGCTTGTGCAATCCTTGTAACTAGTATAGAGGTTCATCTGACCGGCGATATTATTTCCCTTACTTCTGCTCATGAGATGTGGACACATCTTCAGACCTGTTATGCACCTTACGGCCACTCGCTCATCTTGTCAGTTAAGAATCAGGAACGCGATCTTCGTCAGGATATAGCATCGCGGACGAATTCTATGCGGCCATATCTGCTCTTTGGCGCTATCTTGACTCTCTGAGTCCTTCTCCATTCCCTACTTGTTCGGCATGTCAACAGATCCGTTCTCATTCAGCTTTTCTTCGACTTTACGATTTTCTGACTCGTCTTCGCCCAGAGTTTGAGATGATTCGTGCACAACTCCTTGCTCGTCATCCTTCCGTGACTTTATTGGAGGCACTTTCTGCAGTTCGCTCCAAGGAGATACGTCTTCGCAGTGCTGTTTTTCTACAGTCTCTTTTGTGTTAGCGACTCCTGAATCCACTGTTCCTGTTGCTGCTCCCATCATTCCCCCTGCGGTTACTACCACTTCAGCAGCTGTAGCTAAATGAGGGCGTCGTCACTGCACATACTGCAATAAAAACAATCATTTGGTTGAAACCTGCTATAAAAAGCGCGATGATGAAGCTCGACGTTCTAGTCAGTCTTCGAAGAAAGCTGGGGGTCCTAATCAGTGCAGCACCACTCCTCAGGTATCTAGATTATGACAGTAAAGAGCTGCTAACATTGCTACGTCGTATGATTGCTTCAGCATCTCATGGTTCTGCAGGCTCTGCAACCCAGACTTCAGGCAATGAGTTACCTGCCCCTACATCATCTTCTCCCTCAGGTACTTTTCCTTAGATTTTAGATTCTGGTGCTTCTTTCCATATGACTTCTGATTGTACATCCATTCGAACTGTCTGTCCCTTGTTGTCTACTATATCAGTTCAAACTGCTGATGGTACCTCTCTCTCAGTCACAGGACAAGGCACTCTTTCCACTTCTTCCTTTCATGTTCCAGTCAGCTTACGGATCTGCCAGTCAGCTTACGGATCATGGTTGTCGTATCATTCGTGATTCTGACTCTTGTTCTGTTCAGGATCGTCGCACGGGGACCCTAGTTGGTACTGGCCCACGCCGCCATGATTCCCAGCGTCTCTGGGAATTGGATTGGCTTCATCTTCCTTCCGCTGCCTCTGCTAATCCCCCCGCGTCCACGTCCGTTGTTACCTCTGCTGTGTCTTTCGCTCAGTGGCATCATCGTCTGGGACATCTCTGCGGCTCTCGCCTCTCTTCGTTAGTTCGTCGTGGCGTTTTAGGACACGTGTCTGGCGATGCTTCTTTACACTGTCAAGGTTGCAAGCTTGGTAAACAACTTCAACTCCCTTATCGTAATAGTGAGTCTGTTTTGAAATGTCCGTTTGACCTTATTCATTATGACGTCTGGGGTCCAGCTCCTTTTGTTTCAAAAGGTGGTCATCGGTATTATATCGCTTTTATTGATGATTATTCTCGCTATTCTTGGATTTATTTCATGAAATCTCGTAGTGAGGTTCTCTCTATCTATAAAGATTTTTCGCACATGGTTTGCACTCAATTTGATTCTCCTCTTCGTACCCTTCGTGCTGATTCAGCTGGTGAGTACTTATAGCCTCATCTTCGTCGGTTCCTTGCCGATCAAGGGACTTTTTCCCAGTTCTCTTGTTCAGGTGCACATGCTCAGAATGGCGTTGCCGAGCGCAAACATCGTCATCTTCTCAAGACCTCTCGTGCTCTTATGCTTGCTTCCAGCGTTCCATCTCATTTTTGGGTTGCCGGCTATTTCTACTGCCAATTACCTTATTAATATGCAGCCTTCGTCCGCCCTTCACGGCAATTTTCTTTTTGAACATCTATATGGAAGACCATCTGATTATTCTTATCTTCGACTTTTTGGCTACGTGTGCTATGTTTTATTAGCACCTCATGAGCGCACAAAGCTGACTGCTCAATCCATTGTGTGTTTTTCTTGGTTACAGTGCTGAGCACAAAGGCTATCGATGTTGGGATCCTATTCTTCACCGACTACGATTCTCTCGTGATGTGACTTTTGATGAGTCTCGTACTTTCTACACGAGTCCTTCATCCGACTCGTCTTCTGCATCTCTTCTTGAGCCTCTTTTTTTTCTTACTTTTTTAGATTCCCCTATTAGCTATGTTTGTCCGTCTCCTACGACGTCACCTTCATCTCCTTCCCCTTCAGCTCCTACTACAGTCACGTCAGATTCTTTATCATCTTATCCTCTTCATTACAGTCGTCGTCATCGCACTACTCTTGATATGACTACTCCCACTCTTGCTCCTCTGAATGTGCATGCTGCTCCTCCGATTATTTCTAATTCTTCTGCTGAGTTAGCCACCTTTCCCGACACACCATCTGTCTCTTCTGCACCGTCTCCTCCACCATCCCCTGTTGGTGGTTCTCCTGATACGACATCTTCTCCTCGATATGACCTTCGTGATTGTCATTCCCTTCGTGCTCCTGCTCGTTATGATGTTGCTGTTGTTATCCCTGAAACCAGCGTTATATCGTGAGGCTATGGGTCATTAGGAGTGGCAACAAGCGATGGCTGAGGAGCTTGCTGCCCTTGAGCGCACTGGTACTTGGGATATTGTCTCTCCTCCTACACATGTGTGTCCAATCACTTGTAAGTGGGTTTATAAAGTTAAGACTCGATCTGATGGCTCTCTTGAGCGCTATAAGGCTCGTCTTGTTGCTCGTGGCTTCCAGCAGGAGCATGACCGCGACTGAGACATTTGTCCCTGTGGCTCATATGACCATCATACGCACTCTTCTTGTCGTGGCCTCTGCTCGCCAGTGATCTATCTCTCAACTCAATGTTAAGAATGCTTTTGTTAACGGTGAGCTGAAAAAGGAGGTTTACATGAAACCCCCTCCTGGATACTCTGTTCCTGAAGATATGGTTTGTCGCCTTCGTCGCTCTCTTTATGGCCTCAAGCAGGCTCCTCGTACCTAGTTTGAGCGTTTCTCTTCAGTTATTACCGATGCTGGTTTTTCTGCCAGTGATCATGATTCAGCCTTATTTGTTCATACATCATCTCGTGGTAGGACTCTTTTCCTTTTATATATTGATGATATGATTATTACTGGCGACGATCTTCAGTACATTGCTTTCGTGAAGAAAAAGCTCGGATCTCAATTTCTCATGTTTGATCTAGGCCCTCTTACGTACTTCCTTGGGATTGAGATTTCCTCTACAGCCGAGGGGTTTTATCTATCGCAAGAAAAATATATCTATGGCCTTCTTGATCGTGCTTCTCTCACTGATCAGCGCATCACCGACACCCCGATGGAAATGAATGTTCAGCTTCGTCCCACTGACGGTGAGCCTCTTTCAGATCCGACTCGCTATCGTCATTAGTTGGTAGTCTAGTTTATCTAGCTGTCACTCGTCCTGACATTTTCTATCCCGTTCATATCTTGAGTCAGTTTGTCTCAGCTCCGACACAGATTCATTATGATCATCTTCTTCGAGTTCTGCGATATCTTCGTGGTTCTATCACTCGTCGTCTCTTCTTTCCTCGTTCGAGCTCTCTTCAGCTTCATTCTTATTGTGATGCGACTTGGGCTAGTGATCCCACGGATCGTAGGTCTCTTTCTGCATATTGTGTTTTCTTGGGAGAGTCTCTCATTGCCTGGAAGACTAAGAAGCAGACTGCAGTTTCCCGATCGAGTGCTGAGGCTGAGTTGCGTGCGATGGCTTTGTTGACAGCTGAGGTTACATGGCTCCGATGGCTTTGAGGATTTTGGTGTCTCTGTTAGTGCTCTCACGCCTCTTCAGTCTGACAGTACAGGAGCTATTGGCATTGCTCGAGATCCAGTGAAGCATGAGCTCACCAAGCATATTGGTGTCGATGCTTCCTATGTACGATCCCAAGTCCAGGCGCAAGTCATCGCTCTCCAGTATGTTCCATCCGAGCTCCAGTTAGCAGACTTCTTCACGAAGACCCAGACCAGAGCACATCACAGCTTCTTCCTGTCCAAACTCAGCGTTGTCGATCCACCATGAGTTTAATGGGGGTGTTAGAGACATTCGTATATATTATTTATGATCTCATTATTCTCTGTTAGAAAGTTTGCATATTTGATGTACGTCTTTTGTATATTGTTGATTGCGTCTGTAACTCTCTATATATGTCATTTGGCATTCGATGAATACACACACAGAATTCATCTTAACACTAATATGATTGGTTCAAATGCTAAACAATCTCCAGGTTACGTCAAAAAGGTAGAAGATGAGAAAGTATAACAGTTGAACAAAACACTTTATGGCCTTAAGCAAGCTATTCGCGCTTGGTACATTAAGATTGAAGCTTATTTCATCCAAGAGGGATTCCAAAGATGCAATTATGATCACTCGCTACGTACAAAATCAGAAGAATATAGTGATTATGTCAGCAACGTTGATAATAGAAGGAGCACCAGCAGATGTGTGTTTATGCTAAGTGGAGGAGTTGTCTCATGGGCATCTAAGAAACAACCGGTGGTGACATTATCCACAAATGTAGCCGAATTCATTGCAGCAGCCTCCTGATTGAAAAGAATGTTGGAGCAGATTGGCTCTGTGCAACCTCAGCACACAACAATTCTATGTGACAATAGCTCCACTACAAAGCTATCAAAGACTCGTTCTTCGTGCGAGGACCAAACACATAGATATAGAATCTTATTTTCTCAGGGACTTAAGGAGCAAATTTATAAAGCGTAATACAAGGTTGTAAAAAGAATTCCGTGTATATGAAGTGAAATTTTTCGATGCATATGACTAGTCAGATGATTGACTCAGTGTATCTTGTTCGAACAATTATCGGAACTATCTTAGAACAAGTAATTGCATAAAAGTAAAGACACAAAGTTTATTACCCGTTTCGGCGAATGTGCCTACGTCTAGGAGGCTATACCAGGTCCGGTGAAGAACAATTCACTATACTCGAATTTAGGTTATAAGGTTTCACGTTTACAAAACTTCCCTTTCTTAAGGAGTCCTTCACACTAACACTCTAGTGATTTTCCTCTAGATATGAGACACCTCTCTTCTCCCACCTTCAATCTATTCTTCTCTCGAACGTAGCTTCGACCTGAAGCTCAAAACTTTCAACTGAAAATTGCACCGTTGTCACACGATCAATCACTTTGCACCTCATGTGATGCATGTGGTTCTTGAACAACTTTCTCGAACATTAACTCTGCAGCAGCTTACCTCATCTTCTAATCACTTGGTCTGAATAGCAAGCTGCTCATTAGTCGCATCTCTTCGTTCTCCGTCATTGTATGCTCAGTATTCTGATTTTCGAAGAGTGTTCTAAACACAACCCCTAATGTTGATTATATACTTTCCAAGTATTTCTAAAAGATAATTAGGCAATATTTCCTTTGAGCATCCAAATCTGATTTTCTGAATGTATATTCATTATCTTCATCAATTTAGGAAATTGATAAAACTTCGGCTAATATCTTCCGGCTGGGATTGCTTGTTTCCTCTAATAAGATAATGTTTGTTTCCTAATATTTAGGAAACAAATCTTGAACTCCAATATCTAGATTTTCATCAGTCTTTCTTTAAAGATTTTTCAATATCATTCTTCTATATCTTCTCTTTAACGGTCATAATCAATGTTCTATCTTCTCTTGAACCGTCATAATCAGTGCGCCACTATTCTTCAAAAGTATTCAGCATCTTTCTAAAAACGTTGCAGTAGCAGTACTTGTTCCACATAATCTGTCTCAGCGGTTGTTTGAACAATTCCTTATCATTTTGGTTGGAACAACCTTGCCGCAATTTGGCAGAACATGTCACAATCTCTAACATGAAGGATAAACTACCCGCTAGCATAGACATATTACATAGTCAGTTTAGGAGAGGCATTGTTAGACTTGATCTAAAGTTTCTAAATGTTAGAACAATTTCTAGTACAATAAGGTAGCTTGGTTTTCAGTCATGTTATGTAACACTCTCTTAGTTGTGGAGAAATTGCTAGTAACCACTTCTTTATTTTTGTTGTAAATTAATTTCAAACCCATGATGCCCACTTGTGTTTATCAATTATCTTGTTCCATACATTCCAATACTCTTGTTAATTTCAAACTATATTTTTCATCCAACCAGACCCACATTTGTCAAAATACTGATCTTTAATCTCACATGATGTTGTATTATGAGATGCCTTGGTGCTTAGCTGATGTGCTTCTGAGTTGTGACTTTGGTTGCATTAGCTAAGCAACACCAACACTAGAGGTGCAAATAAGCTTCCATTGCTTTATTTCCAACAAGGATTCAGATTCCGTATAGTTAAGCCATACACAACCATATTAAAATGATACAACGATATCAAAATGATATATTTTTATTTTAAAAAAAATAAAAAACTAAGTATTATATATTCAAAATACAAAACGATGCCGCAACATAATCGAATATATCTTGCTGCACTGATTTGACAATCTGTTTTGAATCTGGGTAATTTCATTTTAGAATAGTTTTTTAAATTTAAAGCAAACTATGAATTTTAAAATCATCAAATGTTGTGGAATGTTAATTTTATGTTCTACGCTTGTCATATCATATTATTGGTACATAGCAACTTTAGTTCAATTTTCAGCTTTCTTTCTTTCATGAATTGCCCAATTGGTTTATGGAATATAATCGAACCAAATGAACTTTTGATCATACTTTTATAGTAAAGTTTATGTCCAATTTTAATCATGTGATGGAGGGAGAATATGACATAATTTGGTACATAATTTTCCAAAGCATCTCATTCTATGGATGGAATAATTGCAAACAATCAATGTGATGACTGCACGAAAACAAAAACATTTAAGGGACAATTGCTCTAAACTGTTATATCAAAACTCAATCATCTGACATTGTCTCTATCTACTTCTTCAACAATGTTAAGATGCTTTGAACTAAAGATGCATATTTTAGATCGGTTTTTACTCTCTCATTCTTACTAGGGTTTTAATCGTAGTATTATATATATTTTTATAATCTTATCAGACCCGTCTCACCGAATAAATTTGTCTATTCTTCTACTCTTTATTCTTCATTTTCTAATACATTGTATCTTTGAACAAATTAAATATCCGTACATAATGGGGAAGAGCAGAAAAAGGGTCCCAGCCTGAATTAAGTTTTACTTGCAAGAGAGTCTCTCTTGTAATTACTAATACGCCAAAACTAAAATAAATAAACTACAACAATCATGGAGCTTGCTAGGTACATGTGGCCTCCAGTTCAAGACAAACAACATGTCTCTAGCCTGCGCACCCAATTATATTGCTTGGGTATATTATATGAGTAGTTTTTTGGCAACATTAGATCGATAAGAATATATTCAGCCTTCCCTCTCCTCCATCATATACAAAGTTGTAGCCCAGCTACAAGAAACCCTTGACCATACTTTTTTCATCATCTTCTTCTTATCATTTTCGGTTGACGATTAAGAAAGGATGGGTGAAGAGTCCGGCAATGCAATTTCAGCTGCGGCCGAGCTGCCGAAGATTAAGTACACCAAGCTATTCATCAATGGCCAATTCCTGGATGCCGTTTCAGGTATTATTAATGATTAAGTCCAAGCTACAGTTTTTCACAAAGGGTTTTTGCTTACCTGGCCTCATTAGGGTTTCGAATTAAATAGTTGAAGATGAGTTTTCTGAAAGTGATTTTTTGATTTGTGGGAGTTTGACATTTTTTCATACCTGAAACTCGACCATTATTTATCAAAATCCTTATGATAATGTACAGTACTTGTAAACAAGAAAAAGCTTCATGTTTAACACTTTTTGGCACCCACGCCATAGCAAGACATTTTTGTGGTACATCATATGCCAGCAATACATGTTATGTTTGTGCACGATTTGTCTATATTACTGGCCAAATTGCAGTACCACACAAATATGCTGATAACATCTAACATGTCTTTTACCAACATTATTATTACACCAAGTACAAAATCTTCAATTATTGATCCCATATTCAGGTAAGACTTTCGAAACAATCGATCCCCGGAACGAACAAGTGATTGCATACGTCGCGGAGGGTGACAAGGAGGATGTGGATTTGGCCGTCAAGGCCGCTCGAGATGCCTTCGACAGTGGCCCCTGGCCTCGCATGCCGGGCTCCGTAAGCATCAATCTATTATTAAATTTGTAACACTTTTCGTCTAAGACAATGTAGTTTATTTAAAGAAAAAAAATTCAAAAATAGAAAACTATATAAAATTCAGAATACGACGTCGGATAATTATTCCTTGTAATCTTTTCAAACGCTGCCGTTTTGGATTTATTAAGTAGAGTCTTTTTGTTTGCAGGAGCGGGGCCGGCTGATGTTAAAGCTAGCCGACTTGGCGGACCAGCACGTGGAAGAGCTAGCCGCGCTGGACGCAATAGACGCAGGAAAGCTGTACGGGTTCGGGAAGCTGATCGACATACCGGGCGCCATTGGTTGCTTGAGATACTACGCTGGAGCGGCTGATAAGATTCACGGCGAGGTGCTGAAGATGTCGAGGGAGCTGTTCGGCTACACGCTGCGCGAGCCCATTGGGGTGGTGGGTCACATTATACCTTGGAACTTCCCCAGCAACATGTTTTTTATGAAGGTTGCGCCGGCTCTGGCTGCTGGCTGCACCATTGTGCTCAAGCCGGCTGAGCAGACTCCGCTTTCGGCTCTCTTCTATGCTCACTTGGCTAAACAGGTAGAGAGCATACTCATTACTTCATTGTTATGAAAAAGTTGATTTTACTCATTTCCATTTTCAGGCTGGGATACCGGACGGAGTGATAAATGTGGTGACCGGATTCGGGTCAACGGCGGGTTCTGCAATCAGCTCGCACATGGACGTTGACATGGTTTGATTTAAACTTGACAACTCAGCATTCGACAATTTGTTGTTAATCGAGGGTTTCTGATAGGTGTGCTTTACTGGATCAACCGAAGTGGGTCGAAAGGTGATGCAGGCAGCTGCTGCCAGCAACCTGAAGCCAGTCTCGCTGGAGCTCGGCGGTAAGTCTCCTATGATAATCTTTGACGATGCTGACGTGGACAAGGCTGCTGAGCTGGCCTTTATGGGCTTCACTCACAACAAGGTCAGCCCAACTTAGCTTATCCAGGCCCAAGAATATTTGTGAATGACAAGTTAAAATTGGCAGGGAGAGATATGTGTCGCCGCGTCGCGTGTTTATGTACAAGAAGGGATATACGAGAAAGTTGCGAAGAGAATGATCGAGAAAGCGAAAGGGTTTGTGGTGGGAGATCCTTTTGATCCTCAAGTTCATCAAGGGCCTCAGGTTTTGTACATCTACACATGACTTTACTCCTCTCATGGTCGGGTCGAGTAATCTTGACATTGATGGTTTCATGTTAGGCTAACAAGAAACAATATGAGAAGATATTGTCTTGCATAGAGCACGGGAAACGAGAAGGCGCTAAGTTGATAGCGGGAGGACAGGCCTTGGGGACAAAGGGTTACTACATCCAACCAACCATTTTTGCCGATGTTACGGTAACTGTGAATTCTTCCTGTACATTGTATTTTATTCGATTCATGTTAAGAAATCTTGATGTGAATTTTTATCAGGAGGACATGTTGATTGCAAGAGAAGAGATTTTTGGACCTGTCTTATGCCTCATCAAGTTCAAGTGAGGAGTTGCCGCTCCGTCCGTTCTTTATCACTTAAAAATTTATCAGTAAGTTAATTATTGTATTTACAGGACAATAGAGGAAGCGATCAAGAGGGCCAACGACACTAGATACGGCTTGGCGGCAGGCATTGTGACGCAAAACATAGACACTATGAACACTGTCTCAAGATCAATCAGAGCAGGGGTTATCTGGGTAAACTGCTACTTCGCATTTGACAAAGACTGCCCTTACGGAGGGTACAAAATGAGCGGCTTTGGCCGGGATTTAGGAATGGAAGCACTGCACAAATATCTGCAAGTGAAATCAGTCGTGACCCCATTGCATAATTCACCTTGGCTTTGATCCAACACGATACATAAAACTTATGTCTATGGTTTTACATGACCCTACTCGATAAGGTCACGTATCCCATCATAAGTCTCCTCGACAAAGTCTGGGTCAGTCTTGCATGTCATCCATGCATGCCAGGATGTGACGTAATCAGTTCCTAAAATGGTGGTTGTCCTAGTGAGGAACATGTTTTCATAATTCGTGTTTTGATAATCATTTAGCAAAGACGAGTCTTTGGTTTAAGCTACACCAATTGGGATTTGGGTATACCAAACAGGCCGTAATGTTGCAGGTTTGGGTCTTTAAGCTGACGTCAGACAAAGAGCCCACGACGTCACATCATAATACACAAACATAATATGCATTGAATTTAATAGGTAGGGCCGAGTGGGACAACCGGTACAGCTAATACTCACACTTCACAAATCAGCCGACGGTCCATGATGAGAAAGCCGTGCTTAAATAATTCTGCCCGTTATTAATTTGCGGTCCGCAATTTGCGCCCATCATTTCCTCACTAACTTTATATAAAATATTTTACTTTATTTACTTTTAAACCCCCCACGATTCGTTATAATGCAATCGCCTCCCCACATATCGGATCTCCTTTTCATCTCGGTTCGCTCTGCGATCTTAAATTATTTATTTATTAATTCACAGTTCCTAACATTTTTATTGGCCCCAACCCCCACCCCACGTGTCGTCAGCGGTTAGAACCAGTCGCTGTGCCACGTGGAACGCTAACGATGCTCTTATTTCTTGAGCTTTCATGTCGACGTCGACGTGGAAATATATCAGGTAGACACGTCACTATTTGCTAGCTGCACTGCCGGCTGTCACTTTGTCGTTTTTTCTCTTTGCCACGCTGGCGGTCGGTCGCACATGCTCTCTCTCGCCTCATGACCTGTTTAATTGAACCGCTTTATTTTTTGCTTTTTCTTTGAAAACGTCTTACGCAGATTGAGTGCGAATTGGGTTCAAATCGGTCAATTGGAATAAAGTGGACCTCGAAGAATGTGCAATTTAGTCAAAAGTCAATATCCAAATAAAATTTTATTTTAAAAAAATATTTACATTCTCTCAGAAAAATAATAAATTAAGAACGCTCAAATCAAATATATCGAATTAAAATGATATATTTTATAACTATAAAAAAAGCAGTTTTATGTGGTATTACACCATCATGCAATGGGCGACCTGCGAGACTGACACGTGGGACCCCAAATACCACCCAAGTCGCTTTCTTATATAGATGCTCATTTATATTTTTATTGAGTAAATTGTGAAATTAAATGTAGATTATTTTATGAAAAAATAAAGATATCGTTTTGCATTCTGAATTTATATCTAATACAAAATAATTTAAATACTTTTTTTTCATATAAAATACATCATTGTATCACCAACTATACGTTGTTTATAATATTACTTTACTCGAACTATAATTTTAACATATCTATTGTTCTAGATGGTGCCTGATTGGCATGGTTTGGTGTGTACAATCCAATTTAATTATGTGACTTGTGGTTTGACATTTTATTTAATGAACAAATCTATCTACTTTACCTGATTGCCTTTGCATCCAACAAATACGCGTATTGCTTAAATATAATATTTAATAGGCATATAGTTTTATTGAAGGCGTGGTTCGGTAAATAAATTGAATTAACATCGAAACTAAATTTAAAAATAATATTGATCACTAAATCACAAGTCGCGCGAGATTTTTACTGATAAGATTCACCTAGCAAATATCTCTGACCAAAGTGGGAATAAGGTAAGAACTTAATCGGTTAAAGTGGTGTATAATTAGAAACATGAAGGACCAAAATTGAATTTAAAATTGGGTGGGCTTAAGTAGAGTTGTGATTAGCTGGCTTGCTAAATTTCTATGTTCTCTCTCTAGCGCGTTTCTTCACGAGTAATTTAAAAATAAAGGAAAATCCCTGAAAATAAAAACGCAGGAGCGTCGTCGTCGTCGTCGTCTTCATCCTCTTCTCTCTCCTCAAACACCTTCTTCCACATTCCTCTCTCACGCGGAGCTTCCCAGCTACCCCAGTCCGGCCTCCCTTCCAACTGAGACTCTAGAGACCGACACCAGCAGCTACATTTGTCGAATTCAACAACTCTGATGTCTCAGTTGAGATGAAGAGGATTAATCACCGATTTCATCTTATTCGTTTTCTGCTTCCTTGCGTTTTACTGATTCTAGGGTTTCTCAGTCTTGCTCACTCGACGGTCTTTGCGTCGATTCCGTACCATGGAGGAGGATTGAAGGACGCGGAGGCGCTGTACATCAAGCAGCGCCAACTGCTATACTACCGGGACGAGTACGGGGACCGCGGCGAGAATGTGACGGTCGATTCGGATCTGGTGTTTCAGAACGCCAGATTACGCAACGCGTATATTGCTCTCCAGGCGTGGAAGGAGGCTATACTCTCTGACCCGCTCAACCTCACTGGAAACTGGGTCGGATCCGATGTGTGCAACTACACCGGAGTCTTCTGTGCGCCCGCGCTCGACCACCCGGAGACTGAGACCGTCGCTGGAATTGATCTCAACCATGGAGATATTGCTGGATACTTGCCGGAGGAGCTCGGCCTGCTGGCTGATCTCGCATTGTTCCACATCAATTCCAACCGCTTCTGCGGCACTGTGCCTCGTAAGTTTAAGAATTTGGTTTTGTTGTTCGAGTTAGATCTGAGTAATAATCGGTTTGCTGGGAAATTCCCGTCGGTGGTGCTGCAACTGCCTTCCTTGAAGTTCTTGGATTTGAGGTTTAATGAGTTCGAAGGGAAGGTTCCCAGGGAGCTGTTTGATAAACCTCTGGACGCCATTTTCATAAATCACAATAGGTTTGTGTTTGAATTGCCGGATAATTTTGGGAATTCTCCGGTATCGGTGATTGTGCTGGCGCACAATAAGTTTCATGGATGTTTTCCGGCCAGTATTGGTAATATGTCTGATACTCTGAATGAGCTTATAATGATGGACAACGGGTTCAGGTCGTGCGTGCCGGAGGAGATTGGGCTGTTGAAGAATTTGACTGTGTTGGATGTGAGTTCTAATGAATTGATGGGGCCTTTGCCGGAAAGTATTGGTGGGATGTTGAGCTTGGAGCAGCTGAATGTGGCGCATAATATGCTGACTGGGAGTATACCGGAAAGTGTGTGCTCATTGCCTGATTTGCAGAATTTTACATTCTCGTATAATTTCTTTACGGGGGAGCCACCGGTGTGTTTGAGCTTGGAGGATTTCGATGATAGGAGGAATTGCTTGGCTAATAGGCCCTTGCAAAGATCTGCAGCGCAATGTAGGACATTTGCGTCCAGGCCGGTTCATTGCAGTGCTTTTAGATGTAAACCTTTCCTGCCGACATTGCCTCCACCACCTCCACCATCCCCTCCTCCACCTATGTTGTTGTCTCCACCAGTTTACTCACCACGGCCTCCTTCCCTGCCTCCACCTGTTTACTCACCGCCCCCACCAGTATACTCACCACCGCCACCTTCCCCACCTCCACTTGTTTACTCACCTCCCCCACCACTTTACTCACCACCGCCACCTTCCCCGCCTCCACCTATGTTGTCTCCACCTCCCCCACCAGTTTACTCACCACCGCCACCTTCCCCGCCTCCACCTGTTTACTCACCTCCCCCACCAGTTTACTCCCCACCGCCACCTTCCCCGCCTCCACCTGTTCACTCACCACCCCCACCACCGCCATCCCCTCCTCCCCCTGTATATTTACCACCTCCACCACCGCCATCGCCCCCTCCACCGCATATATATTCACCTCCTCCACCGCCTATATATTCACCTCCTCCACCTACAATCCCTATGTACTCACCTCCGCCATCTCTGCCGCCTCCATTACCGCCATGTGTGCGCTCCCCTCCACCTCCCCCTCCAACATCTCCACCTCCTCCCCTGTATCCACCTCCCCCACCAAGCCCTCCTGTGTACTATTCACCTCCTCCACCACAATCCCCTCCACCTCCAAGTTCTCCTCCCCCTCCACCCCCGCACTACTCCCCTCCACCACCACATTCCCCTCCACCACCAATTTATCCCTATCAATCTCCGCCACCACCCGTCCATTCACCGCCTCCTCCACAATATTCTCCTCCACCACCATCTCCCCCTCCATGTATTGAACCATCTCCACCCCCACCCCCACCCCCTTCCCTGCCCCCCTGTGAAGAACATCCTCCGCCACCTCCTGTTTACCATAAGCCACCACCTTCCCCTTCACCCCACCCTCCAAAATATCACCATTCCCCACCTCCTCCAACTCCGATCTACGAAGGACCCCTCCCACCAATCTATGGAGTGTCTTATGCATCTCCTCCACCACCACCTTTCTATTGATTCTTTTTGAGAATTTTCCTCGGACCATTTCTCCTATACCAGAAATTGCCTGCAATTATACTATATTCACCAGTCTTAGCCAATTCAGAGAAGAAAAAGGGTCTGCTACAAGAAATGTTAAAATGAGGCAAATATAGAGGTTGAGGAATGTAAACTGAGGAGGTAAGAGGAAGGAATGTCTGCATATTCATTGGGAAATACGAGGTTGTGCAAAATAAGTTGGTCTTCTCCAAGTGTATGTAATGTATGGATAGTGTGGGTGCAAAAACAACATTAGAACGGGCAGCATTTCTGCTAGGTTGTACTAGTGTCTTTCTTGAACTTGTTATTATTTGCCTTGTTCTTTCTTTGATACATTATAGTTGTGTCGGTCAGGTTATAGTAGAGAGGAGGAGGAGGGAGGATCATTTGACATGTATTTCACACATTGTTGTCTCTAACTAGTAAGTAATTTGTTTCTTCAATTCCAAAACAGCATCCGACAGGACGGGCGGCTGATCTCAACATACCTCACACACTTGCATTTCATGAACAACTATCACGGACTGATTGCCTCCTCATTGCAAGGCACTGACAGTGGGATTGATGGATGGACCAACCCTATTCCTTACCATGTGATGGATGCTTCCTATCCCCAATCCCCAGTACACACCCCATTTCAACCAAAAACACAACATCAACCCCTTCCTTATGCCCATCCCAAATCATACCTCTCTCTATGCTTTCTTGCTCATTTTATTGCGTTTGGCTTTAAAGATTTTTGCCTCCATTCACATTGCACCATCATTAAGTTGAAATTTTTGCCTCACTTTCCAAATCCCACATATTGGGTGGGTGGACAAGTTTCAAGCATTTTTGGCAGGACACAAAAAAAACCAATGTGGTTGGGTAAAATTAAGAGTCACATGAATGAACCAAGGACGAAAGTAAGCGTCCTATAAGGCTATAATTAATAATAGATAGGTAGGTGCCTTTGTGATTCACTGCCCTTGGATTCCAAATTCATTGGACCAGCAGCATTCAGTAGGTAGTTACTCGTGGGCCCAGGGTGATTTTGGGCCGGCCCGTTTTATAGAAATCAGTTTGGGCCCAATTGCATTTATTCATTCTAGTGACAATTTTGTTTTAACAGAAACAATGACGTCACCCAAAAACGGTCGAATGAGTAGTTACCAAGGAGAAGCTTGGAAGGAAGCTACGGTAGTCTTGGCTAGCAAGAAACAATAACCCTCGCATTCAAGCAAAAGCAACCTCTCCATCTTTCTCCCTTTCCAACAAAAAACAGAGAGAAAAAAGCCATAAACACCTGCCAAACCTGCTGGCTGCTCATGATCATATTACATTTGCATTCTTCATCTCACCAATCTTCAAGTTGATGATCGACTCCACACACCCTCCGGTACGTGTTTTTCCACACCCATTGGGCTATTAACATTTTGGTCTAAAGTTTGTTCATTTCTGGAAAAAGAAAAAAAAAGAAGGAATTTTGTTCATAAAAACAAAGGATTTCTGCTGTCCTGGACCGAATATTTAACGTTGCAACTGGTCCATGTGAGAAAATTATTAGAGAAAAATTGATGTGCAGTGCAGTGGTTTTGCTTAGGATTCCTTTAAAGAAACATCTGATCTGATACCAAAATTCAGCTCAGACATTGGCGTTGCTCCCACGTTAGCATCTGCCCACCCCCACCCTCACCCTCCGCACTTTTCTGTATGATTTATTTTACACAAAACTGCTCTTGTCAATTCCTGTGTTTATGTCTTTTCCTTTTTCACCTAAAAAGTTGCAGTTAGTGGAACAAAAAGCTAATAATTCACAGTTCAATCAAATGCTCTCCTTCACATCTTTAAACATAATCACTCACCCTCCTTAAAAAATGCATACTCTGTACAGCTCTTCACTTTTTAAGCATTACAATGCGATGCATGGATCGGATCCCCATGATATTCCATTACTGCTCTCTTTGAGAGCTAGCAACAGTTAGTGGGAGAGAGAGCTATCAGCTATGGAGGAGGGCAGAGACCAAAGGGACAGCAGGGTGGTGGCGGATGAGTCTTGGTTCAGCCAGTTTCGCAACGGCTCTAATCCATGGATGGCTAGATATGTGTATGGCGTGATGTTTCTTGGGGTGAACATGCTTGCTTGGGCTGTCAGGGACTATGGCCGCAGCGCGTTGACCGAGATCAAGAGTAAGACTTTACTCATTGTTTTGAAGATTTTGGTTTTTTGGGATTCTGATATGGATGGTGTCTAGGACTTAAGGAATGCAGAGGTGGGAAGGACTGTCTTGGCGCAGAAGGTGTTCTTAGAGTCAGCTTAGGATGCTTTGTATCCTTTTCGGCTTCTTAATTTCTTATTCTCTCTGAACCACCTGCTAGCCTTGACATTAATCAGACATTCTATGTTATAATGTTCCTGTCCACTGTTGGGACATCCAAGCTGCACAGGCCTAGAGAGCTCTGGCATTCTAGTTGGTGGATCGCCAAGATGTGCTTGTGGGCTATTCTCATCATCCTCTCATTCCTTGCTCCTCCGGCACTGGTAGGAGTTTATGGTTAGTTTCAGCCACTCCCAATCCAAGCAATCAGCTTCTCCATGTTCTAAAAAAGATTCTGGATTCATTTCTTGGTTTCTTTCTACCGTGCAGGGGAAATGGCACATTTTGGAGCTGGGTATGCATCAACTTAATCCACCCACCGGACCGGCGGAGCGTCTTGTTTTTGACAACTCATGGATTTTTTTTCTTCTGTTTTTCATCAGGGTGTTTCTCCTGATCCAGCTTGTGAGTATAATCAGCTTCATCACCTGGCTCAACGATTTCTTCCTGTCTGAAAAACGCGCTGATAAATGGTATGCATCCCATTCTTATAAGCTAATTCAGACATGTCTGAATTCTGACAAGTTGTTCAGTGCAGCCACATTCATGTGATGCTGTTCGCCACAATTTCCTACATGATCTGCATTGTGGGCATCATCATGATGTACATGTGGTACGCGCCTCGAGCATCTTGCCTGCTCAATATTTTCTTCATCACATGGACTCTGGTCATGCTCCAGCTCATCACCAGCGTCTCGCTTCACCCAAAGGTCCGTCACCATTCCTCACTTGTTCCGCATTTCACCTCCAAATTCTACGCCTCTAAATCATCTAACTAAACAGGTGAATGCTGGCATCCTTGCTCCTGGCCTCATGGGGCTTTATATAGTTTTCAGCTGCTGGTGCGCCATTAGAAGGTCCACTCCAACTAAACCCTGAAACTTTTTTAAGTCCCAATCAATCTTGTTGATTTTCAATCGCTCAAATACGGATATGATCGTTCCATATCTATATATAAGCTAGTCACTCTTCCATCTTTTTGGCGACGTAGGACATTTCTTCCAATTGCTTATTCTCAACGAATCTCACTGTTTGTTCATCTCACCCTCACAGCGAGCCACCTGAGGAAAGCTGCAACAAAAGGACTGCAGCCGTTGCGAGGGCCGATTGGCTCACCATCATTGTAACATTTCCTCACCCATTATGTATCTATCAAGTGTCCATAGCCTCAAATCATTTGTAAATTTCTTTTGTGACGCAGAGCTTTGTGATCGCGGTCCTGACAATAGTCATAGCTACATTTTCGACAGGAATAGATTCCAAATGCTTCCAGGTACAAAAAACATCAACCAGATTTTGGGAATAGAGATAAATTTGGAGTGACAAGTGAAAAAATGTTTGGCAGTTTAGGAAAGAAGAGAAGCATGAAGAAGAAGATGATGTCCCTTATGGCTACGGATTCTTTCATTTTGTGTTTGCTACTGGGGCAATGTACTTTGCAATGCTGCTTATAGGATGGAACTCTCACCACGCCATGAGAAAGTAAGAAGTTGATATTTAATACAACGGTCGCGCCTAAAAGTGTTGCTAGAACCTCAGAAATGTGCTGCAGGTGGACAATCGACGTGGGATGGACTAGTACCTGGGTCAGGATCGTGAACGAATGGCTGGCCGTATGCGTTTACAGTGAGTATTTCTCATTATGCACGATTCGGGTTAAAGAGGAAAAAGTATAACTGACCATTTTTCTTATGCTGTGAAGTTTGGACAGTTGTTGCACCAGTTGTTTGGAAGAGCAGAAGAGGAGGGCCTGAATCCTTATGACTCTATTTTTGTACAAACAGATGATGCTTAGCTTTTTTCAGTCTTATGATGAAATGTATTTTGTACATAAAAAAAATGAACAAGTTATGTAAGCTGCTATAGTTTCATACCAGGATTGAACCATGTTATGTATTGAGTAGTAATAATGTGCGTTAAAAATTGAGATATGATAACTCGGTGCGTTCTTTTGAGCTGAAACTAAAATCACTCTCATTGTATCTTATTTGTGGGATACAATAAACTGAGACGCAAGGGAAGCAGAAAATTGATCCAAAGGCAAGTTTCTAGAGTGATTAGTTTTGAAATAAGTAGTCAATATTTGCACCCTTGGCACTTTTAGGAACTTATTTTTGGGAACCCATCCTTTACTGAATATTAATGCTTGAAATTTTGCGGAGTGATGATGAGCTCATGTCCAACATTTCAAGATTTTTGGATAAAGGGCGTGGATGCATATGACATGTTTGCACAAAACTGTACAAGAAGTTGTCCAGGAGCCAAAGCTGAACAACCTCGTGTGACGATCCTCTCAAATACGGGAGCGCGAAATCCGTGACTAAATCCGAAGATATGGGCTTAAAGATAATGTTGATTCTTAAAGATAACACTGGAAAGATATCAAGTAACAACGTGATCGCAGCAAACATTCAAATGAGTCAACAAACAAATCTCAGAACATAAGGATATTCAAAGGAATAAATCTTAACAAATTGGCTAGATTTGTGGGATGTATCTCAGTATATATACAAGCAACGCACATCCTATGAAGGTATGCTTTGGAGAGAAAAAAATAGTAAGCTGATCTTGAGAGACTACATAAGCATCGAAGATAAATTTGAAAAACATCCAAGCTTGAGTGATCAATAACATTCAAGAGGAGCCCGAGTGCACAGTGGGTAGAGACAGGAGGTCTCGCATTCAGGGGGAGGCCTGAATGTCAATTACTATTAGATGAGTAGAGGTTAGAATAAAGAGGGAGTCTGCTGTTCTGTAACGTCCTTGTACTCGATCTTGATATAGTGAATTGGTTCCCACGGGCTTAGGATAAGCCCTCCAGACATAGGCTGGTTTAGCCGAACTGGGTTATCACTCTTGTGCACTTAGCAAGTAGGATCGATTATTATTTGTTGTCTCATCATACTGCGCAGCTTGTCTAAGAAGTTGTACTACCGACAAGTTGGACAAGTTCCTGTCATCCAGCATTCAGCATTTTCAAAGGATTTGGAAGTTATGAATTATTTTGTCTAGCTTTTGCGTTTGGGCAAAAACTACTGTTTTTGCTCTGAAGTTTTGCAGGTTTGGGCTTAGGGTTTCCAACGGTCAAGAGTCAAAGGTCGTCGTTTTGGGAATCAGCGCAGCATTTTTGTTCGAGCAATTAAATGATAGTTCACGGAGCGAGCGAGAAAACATGTGAAAAAAGTGATTCAGGGCTAGTTCTAGGGTTCTTCTCGTCGAACATGAGCTCGGATAAGTTGGTTCTTCCTCGCTTTGAAGATTGCATAAAAGCACTCCCATGTATTGGAGGTGCAAGAGAGTCGTCTTCTGCCATGCCGTGGTGGTCAGAGCTTGAACATTCCGCGTAGGACAACAGAGATCTGAGAGCTCGACTGTGGATTGAAGGTGTTGTGTCAAGGAAGTTCTTCTATCTCTTGTCATAGTTAGAACAACGTAGTTTTGATGCGCATTCTTGCTTGATTGTGCTGATCCGTGGTCTGGATCTTTGGGTGACACAAGGTCTTTTGATGAGGTTTTGTGTGCATGTGTAATTTAGTCGTGGCCAGTTGGTAATTAATTTCTTTCGGTGGCAATCCATTATTGCCCGATACTTGGACAACAAATTCATTTCAAGTATCACATCGTAGCCGGACATCCTTAACTATATCAAATCTATCTCAGTATCAGGTTCAGCTATCTTTATTACACATTCCTTAGACACCAGGTCTGTTTGTATATTATCTTCTAATGGTATGGCAACGTGGAGGGATGTGTTAAGTGATTCCAAAGATAAGTCCAAGGTTGATGCAAATGATGCAGCTATGAACGAATGTGTAGCACCAGTATCAAATAAAATTTTAGCCAAATAATTGTAAACGGGAAAAGTACCTTCAATAACCGCATTTGTTGACGGATTCTCATCTGCCGAGATCGAGAAAACTCTTGCACCAGTTTTAGATCATTGCCCGTTGTTATTGGATCTCCCTCTGTGTTGAATAACCGAAGCTGAAAATTCAGGAGCTTGAAGCTGAGGACTTTGAGAATTAAACTGGTTAATAGAAGCTCCTTGTTTAATTTGTTGTGGATGTGTAGATTGCCGTTGAGAAGAATCTCCGGATGGACAATTTCTTTTGATATGGCCCGACTTTCCACAGTTAAAACACTTCGGGACGTAACCATTCATGCTAGCTTGTGGAGCTCTCCATGATGAAAATTGAGATGATGTCTGATGTCTCTTATTCGGCATGCTACCTTGATGAGCGACCTTTTTCTGGTATCTCCCTAGGCAAAGGATTTGAAAATTATTTATTTATTGTTCCACTAAAGAGCCTCTTTCCACCACATCTGCATAAGTACGGAGCCTTAGAGCTACTAATTTTCTTGAATGGTGGACGGAAACCTCTTTCAAATCTCTTTGCTCTCAAGGGTTCAGATGCTACTAACGAAGGAGCAAAACGAGATAGTTCTGCAAATTTGGACTCATACTGGGCAACAGACATGTTGCGCTGAATAAGTTGAACAAATTCCTCCATCTTTGCATCTCTTGCCGACTCTTGAAAATACTTTCGAAAGAAGAGTTCCTCAAATTCTTCCCATGTCATTGTTTCGGTATCGTAACTTGACTTTATAAAGTCTCATCAGTAATCCGCCTCTCCTTCAAGCAAATGTGAGGTTAGAATTACTCGAGAATCTGCATTGCTAGCAAGTCCAACAACTTCTTGATTTGCTTGATCCATTTATCAGCCACATCCGGATCTGGTTCACCTATGAAAATGGAGGATTCATCCTTTTCAGCTCTCTTAGTAACTTAATCCTCCGTTCTGACTCTTCATTTATAACCTCAGTAACAGTACGATCACCCGCATTTGAGTTTTGTTTCCCGATCACAGATATCAATTCCTTTAAAACATTACAAATGGTCACTAATTCTAGATCGTTGCCTTGGTTTGATGAACTACGCACATTGGAGTTCATTTTGTTTTGTTTTCCTCTAATGACAAAACAGATTAAAGGGTTAGAATATTAAATATAGTTATGTATGCAGATCTATAGCAAGTGGTGGAAAGTTCAACGAGAGGCATAAACAATAGCTAAGGCACAAGAATTTAACAACCATGCAATTCAAACAAACAATCAAGCAAGCACCCAATCAATCAGAAAATCAAACAATCTTATTCATACCTTTCCTCAGCATTTAATTTTTCTTGTCTCACGCCCACAACTTTAGTACAACAATCAATGAGCACGCAAGTCGGATAATACTTTTTATGATCTGATTTATCTGCCCATGCATTTGCCTTTTCAACCTTTGAAAATATTTTATTATCATCATTTGGTTTCCTACCCGTCGGTTTATGCTCTTTATAAAATCTCCTTTCGATTCTAAAAGGATGACGTCCTTTGATCAATTTCTTTCATGTTATCTCTAAATTAATACGGTCTGGAATGATGAACGAAGACTTCAAAAATGTTGTAATTCTCACTGGCGGCATAGTGTATCCTAACACATCAAAACGTTTGAAATAGGCGTGTCCATTGAGCCCGAAGGGCTCAAAAGCCCAGGGCCGGCCATTCGGCCCGGTCCGGCCCTAGAAGTCGGCCCGACGGATTTCAGCCCGTTATGCAACAGGCCGGGCTAGGGTCCATCAAATTAAGCCCGGCCCGGTCCTTCAGCCCGGCCCTAATAAAGTCCATCGGGCTTGGCCCGGCCCGGCCCACTAATAAAAATAAACTAAATTTAAAGTTAACACATAACTTTGTATTATTTGTTTATCTGTAATTTTAATATGTTAGTTGCTTATTTCCTTATGAATTATTTTCATTGTGTATGTACATTATGAATCTGAGCTCTCTGATTATCAGTATGATGTTGTCGAAGCATAGAATCTGACCTTTATTTAGCGCTTTTTTATTGATGTATAGCGCTTTTTATGGTTCTATTTACAGAATTAAGTGTAATCCACTATTTTGAGATAATACAATTAAAAATTAAAATTTAGTATTATATTTTAGAAATTTTCAAGCTATAATTTCGGGCCGGGTCTGCAAAGCCCAGCCCGGCCCATTAAATTTAGGGCCTCGGGCGGGCCTAGGGCCACCTAATTTCAGTTAGGGCCGGCCCGGCCCGGCCCTTTAAAATTGATAGGGCTCATTAGGGCTAGGGCTTTATATTTTTGGGCCGGACTGGCCCGGCCCGGCCCATTGGACAGGCCTAGTTTGAAATCTTATTAGACGTATGCAATTTACTTTTTACAAAATATATTAAAATTACTTAAAACTTCAATTCTAGTTTTCCTCTCATATAAGACCTAATAACTAGCTCTGATACCATTAATTGTCACGCCCCGAAATCCCAAGAGCGTGAGTAGTAAACTTTATATATATAATTTTTTTCTTTTACTACTATGTCAACTTTCCATATTTACAATCATTTATTTTTGACCTCCCCATTTTTCTTACACAAAAAGGAGTTACATAAGAAATTACTAACAACTAAAGTCATACATCACTATATTACATCCAAAAAGTCCTAACCCCAAAAATATTCCACGTTTCTTTAGAACTTCAATTCAGTTCTCGAAATTCTCTGTAAAATATTTAGAAATGAGTTTTTCCAACTCGGTAGGTAGAATTAATTCCAACTGTTAATTTAATATGTTTTATATTCACCAAAAATGCATATGCAATGATCGTGATAAATGCACATTTATGATACTCTATGCAACCCATAATATTAACTACTGATAGAATTTCCACTGGAAAGCTACCGGCCACGTTTCCCACCGGCTTGGCCCCAACCATCATCCATTCCGGGGATCTTCCGGGTTTAGAGATTTAACCCAATACATTTCTCTCCCGATTCACATTCTTTCTCTCCTAATACCTTTCTTGTAATTTCGTAAATATCATATATGAGGTTTGGATGCATATGACATGCTTGCACAAAACTGTACAAGAAGTTGTTCAGGCGTCAAAGCTGAACAACCTCAAAAGAAGATCATATCAAAACACATGCGAAATATCAGCAGACATGATCTTAAAGATAAGGTCGAGATACAACAAAATCGTAACAAACTTATCAAGAAGGTCAACGAACAATCTGAAAGGGATCAACTCCAACAAACTTTCAAAGGATATTCAAAGGAAAATAGTCAACAAACTTCGTGCTTATCTCAACATCTCAGGCTGCAACTGAGTATAAATACAAGCAGCACACAGCCCATGGAGGTATGCTTTTGAGGAAAAAATAGTGAGCTGATCTTGAGAGATTACACAAGCATCGAAGATAAATCTGGAAACATCCAAGCTTGAGCCATCAATAACATTCAGGGGGAGCCTGAGTGCACAATGGGTAGAGATGGGAGGTCTCACACTCAGGAGAAGTCTGAATGCCAATTATTATTAGATGAGTAGAGATTAGAATAGAGAGGGAGTCTGTTGTTCTGTAACGTTCTTGTACTCGATCTTGATATAGTGAATTGGTTCCCACGAGCTTGGGATAAGCCCCCCCCAGACATAGGCTAGTTACAGCCGAACTGGGTTATCACTCTTTTGTCTTGTAGCAGTAGTTTACTTTCTGTCGTTTTATTCTACTGTGTTACTTGTTCAAGGAAGACGTCCTACCAACAAGTTGGACAAATTCTCATCATCCTGCACACAATAATTTTAATTGGTATCAGAGCAGCGTGTTCACGAACAGAGTAAAAGATCTTGGTAAAACGGCTAAAGAAAGAAGAATATGAAAGAAGGGCAGTACAGACCCAGAGGAAACTCCTTGATCAAAGGCAGACAGTTCGACGTAAAGGAACAAAGTAGAGCAAGTTGTCCCAAGGGAATTCAATGCAGAGAATGCGAAGGATACAGACACATTCAAGCAGAGTGTACAAATACTCGCAAAAGGAACAACAAGTTCTTGACAACTACATTGAGTGATGGAGATTCTGAAGAGGATGTGTCTGAGGAGAACAACATCAATATTGTAGCTCTGACCTCTACACCTTCAGAAACCTGTACCAGCAGTTGTTCAAGTGAAGAGTCGGACATCGAAAATAGTGAAGATGATGAACCCAACAAAAAATGTATCATCAATCAGTTCTCTCTAATGCACACAAAATGGCTGGAAGTAAGGATATCAACTCAAAGTTAAATGCCACAGTCGCAAACATAAAGGAAGAGAAGAGCGATCTACTGAAGCAAGTCAACGCACTAGACAATAAGAAGGCTAGTACCTTGGAACCATCAGCCAACTACAATTGGAAATACATAAGAGCAATAATGACCATACTGAAGTCAAGGAGGAATTGAATTCTCTTAAGAAACGTCTGAGGATGCTGAATTCTGGTACAACTAAACTTGATTTTATTTTATCTATGCAGAGATCGACCAAAGACGTAAGTGGCATTGGATTTATTGGCAAAGACCCACCGAGCAAAATGATGTTTGTCAAAGAAGCTGGTGTTGTCACCCGTGAGCTACATGAACAGAAGTTGAAGACAACATATTGGAAAGATATAAGGGTTTGCTAATACTGCAATAGAATTGGTCACATCAGAAGAAATTGCTACATCCGAAGAATAAACTCAAGCAAGAGGCGTGACAGCAAGTAGATTTGGAGAGAAAAGGAGAGAAAAGACACATGCCTCGTTGCCTACAGCATGACCACACACACTGAGAAGTCTCAAGAGCCAGCAAAGGAAGAGACTCAGAATGTACAAGAAACTGTTCGAACAGACGATCCAGTACAGATGGAAGAAATGACCGCAAAGGAAGAACAGCCAGAAAACGAGCACCCTGTTCAAGCCTCAAACACCGAGACAACCCCGGTCCAAATGCCTCGGGAAGCTCTAGCGGTCGTCCCTCCTAATCAAGCATGGGCTACATACACAGTTCCAAGTCCTATTCATCCTCCTACACTCAAGAAGGATGAGACTATTAGCAAGGACCTTGGGAGATGTTTCTATGCCCTCGGGATGGGTCACTCAGTCAACTTCGGACAGCTAGTCTTCAACAATGTGTCAGGGCATGCCACCTCAGTCCGAGAGCAGCAGATGTCTCGGGTGAAGTTCCAGCAGCTGCAATACCAGGTCAAGAGGCCATCTGGGCTAGGGCAATTGACCAGCTGGAAACTACAGCCAACTTTCTTACTGCAGAGGTTAAACGACTCACGTTGCAGCGGGCACAGATTACCAATCTCATCAGGGATATGAAATACCATCGTAGCCTCCTCCAGACGCTTAAAGGCCTGTGGCATTTACACCAAAAAGGGGGAGAGAAAGGTATGGACAAGTGTACGAAGGAATGAACAACTTGCAATGTGTTTTGGCAGTATGTTTGTTGCATTGTTAATGGTGTGTCCAATACGGAGCAAGTAGATGCATGGAAACAGGTAAGTTTTGATGCAAATGTCAAGGAGGAGATTCTGGATGCATATGGCATGCTTGCACAAAACTATACAAAAAGTTGTCCAGGTGCCAAAGTTGAACAACCTCAAAGAAGATCATATCAAAACACATGCGAAATATCTGCAGATATGACCTTAAAGATAAGGTCGAGAAACAATAAAATCGTAACAAACTTATCAAGAAGGTCAACAAACAATCTCAAAAGGATCAACTCCAACAAACTAGATAGAGTAAAAAATCGGGAAACGATACGATAGACCAGGGACCATAACCCATATTTATATCTTCTACACGAAAAGATATAATAGAGATAATTATAGATTTCGTCTCTCAAAGAATATCATAATTATCTCTAGTATCTACATAATATATTCCACGACTAAAATTATATCTGATAAACTTCCAAAAAGATTAGATCATATTATCCAAATTACACGTTCGGTCCTAATTAAATTAATCATAATAATCTAACATTACAAACCCTAATTTCATCTTGACAATTAAGGTCATATCCATGGATCACATTCTTGCACTCATACCATGCTCATATGAGCAGCTTCAATGGCTCTGATCAGACTGGATCGCCTGTTTTAACACCATGAACTCAATGCCATGACTTTGGACAGTGTTCTACAATCCCTTGTTGGGTTCGAGTGCCTCCAATTTGAAAGTGGAGCTGAGATTGTAAGACAAAATTGAGGCCATCAAGGACTAAACTCTTAATTAATTAAAATAATGAAAAATGTCCGATAAATATTACGCATATCACATTTTTGTATAACCATCCCAATAAATCATATAATTAAGTATTAATGATGCATTTTGCCATTGGATTCTTGTTGGGGTCACCACCACATTCATCATATTTAAATAAAAAATAAAAATCAAGTTGCTTCCATTTTGTGTGACACCATAATTATAACCTGGTCATAATTTGTATTGTTAAACATTTGGGTGAAATTGAAAAGGAAAGAAAGCAATTGATGATATGCTTTGCTGCTGGCTGCCCCACTCACTCTGCATATGACTGTGTCGGCATCTCATCATATCTTGTCTCTCAGACCTCTCCACGAATCATCACATCATTTACACACTCACAGTCGGTCACCGAAAACAGCTCCTTTCTCCCAAAACTCACGCTATCTCTTTCGTTTACCAAGTTTGAGCGAGTCCTTTGCATCCCAGATTCGAATCCCTAGTACAATCCACCAGTTTCCAACACCTGTTTACCCTAATGGGTGTCCAAAGATCCAATCTTTGGGTCGGAAAATGCGGTTGATGTAGTCTCGATTACACTCGGAGAATACCCAGATTCTGATTTTTGGAGATCTGCTTTGTGACTGTCTTCAGGTTTGCTCTCTACTTCTAGGGCTTATTTTGTTGTGTAGCTGAAACTTGCCTTTCTTGTTTTTGAATTTGGTATCTTTGAGTTGCAATGGATGTCACGATTGTCATGATTCATGATATGCTGCTTTGAAAGTTCCTCTTATGTGTTTGTCTCATGTTTTGATGAAGCTCCAGATCCAATTTTGAACATTGTGTTTGCTGGGTGTCTTTCAGATTGATTCTGTGATTTCAAATTTGTAGTGAAGTTGCTGTCTAGCCTAACAAATTTGTTGTTTTTTGAAGATCATTTGAAGCTAAACATCTCAGATGTTCTTAATTGTGCTTAGGTTGTCTATGAACTTGAGTGCTGTTTGTGGAGTTATTGTGTTGATTGACTTAATTGGATATCATTTTCAGCAGGGGATTCGAAAAGCAAGAGATATGCTCAAGCGAATTTTGAGAAGGCTTCCGCAGAAGACATCCAAATGCGTGGGATCAGATTGTGATATTACCACCAAGGGTCCTGGCAGAGGTGATGAATTGAGATGCACCAGCAGTGGAAGTGTCGCGTTGAACGGGTTGAAGGTCTTCAAAAAAGTGTCTGCTGTAATTTTCCCAACCAGCATTGCAGCTGGGATGGAGTTAGTGGAGCCGCATATATCGTTTAATGATGTTCCAAATGCCATCAAACAGAACTTGTTTTTAAGTAAGCTGAATTTTTGCTGCTTGGTGCAAGACTCGAAGGAGATGATAGGCGCCGATCCTGGGGACAATGATCGTAAACGTCAGGTCTTATTGGAACTTGTCGAATTTGTATCGTCAGGGTCGGCGAAATTTACTGAATCAGCGATAAGTGTCCTGTTAAAAGTGTGTGCAGTCAATCTATTCAGAATCTTTCCGCCCAAGGACCGGTCGGCTTTTGGCGGGGGCGAGGCAGAGAAAGAGGAGCCAATATTTGATCCTGCGTGGACGCATATACAGCTTGTGTACGAGCTGCTACTCCACTTCATCAGTCACAACTCCCTCGACGTGAAGGTGTCGAAGAAGTACATAGATTGCTCGTTCACCTCTAGACTTATTGATCTCTTTGATTCCGAGGATCCAAGAGAACGGGATTTTTTGAAAACAATTCTTCACAGAATCTATGCAAAATTCATGGTTCACAGACCATTCATTCGAAAGACTATAAGCAACGTGGTTTACCGTTTTGTCTTTGAGACTGAAAGACATAATGGTATAGCTGAGCTGTTGGAGATATTCGGATGTGTAATCAGTGGGTTCAGTTTACCGCTTAGTGGAGAGCACAGAACATTTCTGTTGCGCGTTTTGATACCTCTCCATAAACCCAAATCCATGGGCGCGTATCATCAGGAGTTGTCATATTGCATCGTGCAGTTCATAGAGAAAGAGCAAAGCTTGGCCAATAGTGTTCTTAAAGGATTACTAAAATACTGGCCTGTAACAAACAGCCAAAAAGAGTTGATGTTCCTAAGCGAGTTGGAAGAAGTTCTAGAGGTGTCGAGCATGTCGGACTTTCAAGATGTCATGGTCCCATTGTTTCACCGAGTAACTAGCTGCCTCACTAGCTCCCATTACCAGGTACTTGCTCTTAACCTTTGCTGCGTCCTATCACAGAGGTTTAAATAAACTTTGGAGTCTGGCCAGCGCATCTCATCTTTTTCTTGATAAATTTTTTTTTTTCCAGGTGGCTGAGCGCGCACACCTATTATGGAACAACAAACACCTCCGCGACTTTGTGATACCCAATCGCCAGGTTTTACTGCCTATAGTCATTCCAGCCCTGGAGCTGAACACCAACAGCCATTGGAACCGATCGGTGCTGAACCTGACACTCACCTTGAAGAAAATGTTATGCGAAATGGACACTGAACTAGTAGTTACTTGTCAAGGTAAGAGCGAGGAAGACAGTACAAGATCAAATATTGATGCCCCCCCTGAGGAGCATATACCTCTTGGATCAGATGCAAATTCCCACCCCGCAATCGTTAAATCTACAGTCTTAGTAGAACCGTTAGGGTGTTGATAATCAACAAGCTAGTTAAGTTAATCTAGGATTGTGACGATGGTGTTGTCTATGGTTTTATTCACCGGTTGAGAAAATGTGCGAGTTGGGCAGCAAATGCGAGCTGTTTGCAATGCTATGTAAAATCGTATGGCACAGCAGACAAGCATATGAATATATGTTCTATTTGTGTGCTGGTCATGCCTGATTCATAAGAATTACAGTGACAAGCAAATGCTAGACCTGTTTGAAGAAGAGCGGGGGCTAGATCAATCTGAAGGGCTTGTAGAACAATGTGTCTCATCATATTTGTTCTTCGGCTAAGGTATTTGATTGTGCCCAGTTTGCTAAATGGTAAATGCCCCGGCCTATGATTCCATAAAAGTCTTATTGAAGGAGCCTTTTGCAGAGGTTTCAATGCTAGCTAGGTATTTTAACTGACTTCTTTTGCCATTCTTATGCTCCTTGTTCTCATTAACTTCATGTATTTGTGCTTTTCTTATACAACCCGACTCTTGCCATAACTTAACTAGTTTTTCAAAATATTGCAATATCAAGGTTACCTTTAATTTGGCTCTGTTTTTTTGCGTTTAAATTTCAGTAAACAAGTTTTTTTAGTTAATTTGAATTAAGTATATTAATTTTTATTTTTTATTGTGATTGTGGTAGTGGCATTCTGGTGGTGGTGGTGGTGGAGGTGGTAGTGGTGGTGGTGTGGTTGGTGTAGTGGTAGAAACGAGAAAATGAATATTAATTTGAGTAATAATTTAATAAAATTTTTATTTTTGTTTAAATATTTAATTTAAGTACTTAAATTACTATTCATCGTCTCTTTCCTACCACAACTACCCCAATCATAAGACCACCACCCCACCACTACAATATCACCATAACCAAACACTTCAATCCAACCACCAAACCATCACCACCACCGCAACACCACTACCACTACCACAATAAAAAATAATAATTAATATACTAATTTAACTTAACTTATTTAATGAAATTTTAAGTGCAAAAAATAGAACATTACTCTAAAATTGCTATAACTCATCGGTAGCAAAATTTTAGAGTTTATAAAAATCAGGATGTCCTAGTTGCATTTGTTTAAAATTGTGAGACATTCACCATTAAAAAGTTGAGTGTGATCTAAGTTGTAGGAACATGGATCAAGGTTGGATTTGTTGTATCATGAAAAGAGTAACAAGCTTAAATGAAATAACTGGCCAAACATGAATCTCACTCCTAATGAAAGCAAATTTACACACAACATTATGATGTCATTTGGTAGAGATGATAAGTCAGAATACACAATGATGTAGTTATCTTAGTGTCTGCATCAGTGACTTAAACCTTAAGAGTCGCGTACATTAGGAACTGCTCTGCTCAATGAACTATCATTGCTGCTTCTTGATATGTTCCTAGCTGAAGAAGCTACCTGCTTTCAACAACTTTAAATATTAAACATTCTAAGGAAAAATTTTCCGATTTACAGTCTTTTTCAAATTTGATCTCTAACTTATCTAAATTTCTGAATTTAGTATCGAAAGCTTCTCTTTAGAATAGACGATTTACACAAAAGCGTTTTTACCCTAAAAATTTATTCTCTACAGCTCTTTAAGCCTATCAGAACCAACGTGTCTAAAAATATATTATAATAATAATTTAAAATTATAAGTGTTTTTCAAGACTGCGCTTATTCTACAAACAAATATAATAATGATTTAAGAAGAAAAAACATTCTCCTAAGAGATGTAAAGGTTTTGATCTGTGTTCAAAGGGTTGAAAATGTGGTGGGTCAATAGGGCCCGGCGCTCAGCTTTTGGGGTTTGGCTCAGCGGGAAATGAAGATCGATTGGATGGAGTGGAAGACCAGGCGAGTGAAGGCATGGCCAAGCCGAGGAAGAAGAAGCCATATCATAGATCGCACTTTTATCGTAAAAGCATTTTTTTCTTCTTAAATTATTATAATATTTGTTTGGAGAAAAGAGTGGTTCTGAAAAGCACTTCTGATCTTAAATTATTATCATAATATATTTTTAGTTATGTAGGTGTTGAATAGGCTTAAGACGCCATCTAGAACAACGCTTTAGACTAAAAGTGCTTTTGTGAAAAACTCCTATTCTAAATAGGGGTATTTCAAAATTGAAAAAGTGCGATAAGTTTAAAATTAAATTTGGAAATTAAGGTAAATCGTAAATTTTTTCCATTCCAAGCCAAGATATGAAATTGAAATTAATGAAACTAGCAAAAAAATCTAACTAATAAAACCAATACGACATCTACACAACTCAGTATCTAGAGCAAAGAATCAGGGCTTTGATGTCAAGATTTTAGGTCCTTGAAATGAGAGGAAACTTGTAACACAAATGTCAGATGGTGGAAATTTCACAACTTGCCTGGTATGTATGGGCGAACCACTTACGATATAGACGATTTCTTGTTTTCTCCAACTCAAAAGACACCGATATTTCCATCAAATTGAAAAAGTGATACGGCCAATTTCTACTGGCGATTTCTTAAAAATGTACCATTCCGGAAATATTTAAAACCGATGGCATTTAGAGAAACAAGATTGAGAAAACTAATTTTTTTTCCTTTTAAGAGGTGTTTTGATCGCAATCCAACTTACTGGTCCAGTGTTTGGCATTTTCAATACGATGTCATAAGATAAAATCTTCTGACAAAATAGATAAATCTGAAATTCTTTGAAAATAAAATATATATCTTTGTTTTATTGTTACTTAATGTCAATATGTCATAAGATAAAATCTTCTGACAAAATAGATAAATCTGAAATTCTTTGAAAATAAAATATATATATCTTTGTTTTATTGTTACTTAATGTCAGTTTGCATTGAAGGGAAAGTATATCAACCGACTAAACTCTTGAATTACAGTAAAGAGGGCAGCAGTTTGATTCCCCCTGGAAGCACCTATTCACACCTTTAGGTGTCGAATTCTTTCTTTCTCCATTCACAAATATGTTGATTCTTGCCTTTGTGCGAGTGTATTGTGTCGCCCCTGCATGGGCTGTTCTTGAAATGTGTCAATATGTATATAACATCGCTCTCCCTGAGCTAAATATGAATTGTAATATCGTCCATAAAAGAAGTTCAATTTATTTGTCAATGCTTTCTATCACTAGTTAAAAAATAATGAATTTCATCAAAACATATTGTGGATTTTTGGTTGATATGGCCAAAATAATACTCAGAAATTTACTCAGTTTGCTCGAATTTCATAACAAGCTGCCTTGAATGGTCCTGCTCATGCTCGTGTTTAAAAATGGAAGAGTTGGTCATAGTATTATGAAACAACAACTAAGCTGGTTAGTAGGGCGTAATCGGATCATCAGAGATTATAAGAAAAAAATTTAGATTTGCCCTTTCCCCCAAACCATATTTCAGCCATACTACGTTTCCAGAAATGATTTCTGGAATACCCTGTTTGTTATTGAGACCGGAAGTGAGACTTCCGGTCTCTTAGAAAACCAAAGAGACCGGATGTGTTATTCCCGGTCTCTTAGGATTTAGGGTTTAGAGACCGGAAGTAACACATCCGGTCTCTATTGGGGCCCGATGACATGGCACAACGAGCAGAACAATACCAAGTGTCATCCACGTGTGCCACGTATGAGACCGGAATTTCCAGTTCCGGTCTCATTGAAAAGACACCGGAATTTACATTTCCGGTTTCTTTGAAAAGAGACCGGAACTGGAAATTCCGGTTTTTTTTCAATGAGACCGGAACTGGAAATTCCGGTTTCATTGAAAAGAAACCAGAATTTCCATTTCCGGTCTCTTGTTGATAAGAAATGTGCCACCCTCCTTCCTTCTTCTCCGTTGTGCATCTCTCTTCTGATTCAGGCGGAATTCTTCTCGGTTGTGCATTCTTCTTTTGATTCAGGCGTAATTGTTTGGTAAGAATTGTTTGGTTGGAGGATACGAAGACTAATATTTGTAGAATTCGTTATATATGTGCTTCTTCTTGGTTATGTGATTTTCGTTATATATGGTTAGTTCGTTATTTGTGTAGTTCGTTAAAAGACTAATATTTGTGTAGTTCGTTATATATGGAGCATACCAAGACTAAGTATATGTTAGATCTAGTGTGTATGTATGATTTTGTATGTATGTGTATGTAAGTATGAAGGATTTGATATAATTGGGTATAATTAGTAAGATTGTTGGTTTAATGATATTTGTTGTATTTTCTGTTGGTTTAAATATAATTGGTTTAAGTAAGAGTATAATTTGATATGTTTGGATTTATTACATATTGATTTTTTTTTATTACATATTTGATGTAAGTATGTTAGAATTTTTATTGTTGTTAAAAATGATTAAATTCCCATTTGTAATTGTTTGTTATTTTATTTGTAGGTACCTTTAAAAAAATGGAAAATATCGAAAATGATCCAATGGTTATGTCGACCTTTGAAACACTGGACATGCCAGTAATTGATGAGTTCAACAGGGAGGAGATGGAGTACTTAGACCAAATGGATGCTGAAAATGTACAGCCGGTTCCGGAACCTGAATTTGTATGGGATATTCCAGGGTTTAGTGATGTTTCTGCCTGGGATGCGAACGAACCGGAGGATGAGTACCTCGGTAGAAGATCTGGACATTATGGTTTAATTGGGGTTGGGAAGACATTCAGCAGGAAAGCAGACGCAATATATGCTGTTCAGAAATACTCCATACTGAATCGAGTTGAATACGCGACGATTGACTCAGACTCACATCTGTTAATTCTAACCTGTCGGGAGAAGGAGAGTAGTTGTCCATGGCGGATCAGAATAATGAAGAAGAAAAACTCTTCATTTTGGGAGGTGACTAAATACCGAGGGGAGCATACGTGCAACACCGACTTCATCCACAAGGAGAATGTACACCTCACACGCCATTTCATTGCTATGGAGGTCGGGGACGTAATTAGTGAAAGACTGAGATTGTCTCCAGCTGAAATCAGAGCCCGTATTTTTAAGGATTATGGTTTGGAAATTCGATACCTAAAGGCCTGGCAGGCTAGACAACAGGCTATGATAAATATTTTTGGCCAATGGGATGAATCATTTAGGAAGCTGCCTCATTTCATGCAAGCGTTAGAGGACTCCAACCCAGGGACGTTCGTGAGGTGGAATCGAACCCGCGATGAATATAATGGATGTATGATCATTAATCGGGTGTTTTGGGCATTTGGTCCGGCAATAAAGGCATTCATGCATTGCAGGCCCGTCTTGTGCATTGATGGCACCCACCTGTATGGAAAATACGACGGGAAGTTGCTTGTGGCTGTTGCATTGGACGCTAACAACCACCTTTTGCCTCTTGCATTCGCTTTGGTCGAGAGCGAAAACAACTCCAGTTGGAAGTGGTTCATGAGGTGTATCAGAGAGGGGGTCACAGATCGCGATGAGTTGTGTGTCATATCAGATCGACACGGTGGGATCCTTAATGCAATGCTGGAACCTGACTGGAGTCCTCCTCGGGCCTACCACCGTGTGTGCATCAGACATTTGCAGAGTAACTTTAATGTGAAAGTGAAAAATTCTGCTCTGAAGAAAATGATGGGACATGTAGCACATCAGCGACAGAAGATCAAATTTGAAGGAGAGTACAAAGAGCTTAAGGAACGGTTACACGATAGACCAGGGGTTGTGAATTGGTTGAATAATGTTCCCTGGAGTAAATGGACATTGTCGTACGACGAGGGTGGTAGACGGTGGGGTTCTATGACTACAAATGCAAGCGAATGTTTCAACCATGTATTGAAGGGTGGGCGAGACCTCCCCATTTGTGCTCTGGTTCAGTTTACATTCATGCAGTCCAATGTATATTTTTGCAAGCGGCGAGAAACATATCAGAGCTGTGTAGGCATGTTCCCACCAAAGATAGACATGAAGTTAAGAGAAATTCGGGAAAAGGCCAACTATCATCGAGTGCAGGTGTTTGATGCAGCAAGTGGCGTGTTTCAAGTGATAACTGCATTGAAGCATCATATTCACGAAGTGAGGTTACAACAAGGTATTTGCACATGCGGTAAATGGGAGGCCTTCCACTACCCATGCAGTCATGTGATGGCCGTGTGTAAAAGTGAAGGTATACAATACACTCAGTTCGTTGATCATCATTACACACTTGAGGCATACAATGCCACATGGAGCTCTACATTTTTTGTGATTGGGGACGCGCAGCGTTGGAGGCCTTACGATGGCCCTACTCACGTACACAACGAGGCATACAAACGTAACAGCGTGGGAAGGCTCCCATCTAGAAGGCGACACAACGAGATGGATCAAGGGGCTTCAAGTAGTCAAGGAGCACCGAGGATACGAAAATGCAGTTTGTGCCATTTGCAAGGCCACAACAGACGATCATGCCCTAACCGAGCCGGTAGCTAAATAATTTTACTATGATTTTGTATCCATGCGATGACCTTTATGTGTGAGTAACTTTTGGATGGTTTTGTAGTCGTAATTTGCTTTATTTGGTGTTTGTCAATGATCGCATATAAAATCGTAAATAACAGTCCTCGCCCAAAATATAAAATAGAACATAGTTTAATGCTCAAGAGTCACAATGTCAATGTCCAGGATACATACTATGTGAAAATCGTATAGGGGCCTTCTTCAGACGCACAAGCCTCTCCTCGGGGGACTCATGTGATGGACCTGATTCGACTTCCGGTGTGTTAAGGTGCACGTCCTCTTCTGCATCTATGCCTCCACTCTCATCGTCTCCCATTGTGATCTGTGATGGATCCACACCGAGTTTGTGCAGTTCGCCAAGTCGCTCAAGTTCCTCCACCGCCGAGTGGAATATTCGATGACTCCCCATCCTTGAAATAGAACATGTTGTGGCCAAAAACATATGGTGAGCAGTTCGTCCATGATCCACAAGGGCTCTTACCTGTTACAATCAACAAACATCAATGTAATGTGTAACATAGGTCCAAATAATTTTAAACAATATATAATAAACAATTACTTACTAGACAATGGTGAACGGGAGCAGTAGGACGATACGGTTGAGCATCAGGGTCTGGGGGCTGAATGAAACGGCGGGTGGTGTTCTCATACCAAGCGGTGTATTCTGGTGAAGGCCTCGCATCGTCATCAACAATGTCCCCTTGAACAATTCGATCTCCGCGACCCCGCCACATTTCAATGTAATTTGCCAACACAACACTCCAGTTCTTTCGTTTTTTCCTTGTCATGCCGTGTTGGGGATCTGTAGCGGCCAAAGATGGTCCCGGTATTGCTTGTCGGAAGCCGAACTGCCTCATCACTCGCGAAGGTTGATGCCACTCAACAATGTTGTAGCACAAAAGTGGAACTTCCGCACACCAGCTTAATTGCCCTTCTATGCATGTTGGATTTAGTAGTGGAAACGAGCTCTCATCATACGGTCTCCAGACGAAATCATCATTACTAATCTGATCCAACTGATCCCGATAGAAAACGACTGACCCCCGTGGAGTCTCCATGTATGATTTGGGTCCATACCATTTCCTGAAAAATAAGAGGACACACTATTAAATCTTTTGGAATAACCGTGTATAGAAACATAAAGGTCAATAATGAAGCTTACGTGTATGACCACGCCCCACGGTAATATGGATGTATATCAGCATCTAGTGCCTCCAGAGTTCGACTAAATCCAGTCGGGCGACCAATTGGAATTCTCTCCCAGCTCCACAACTGTAAAAGAAGTATGCACCCTCCCATCTGCTTATGGTCCCTTCGTGCAGCACTGCACAGCTGTCTATACAAATATCCAAGAACTGCACTGCCCCAGCTGTACGTACGTGCTGCATCTATGTCGGCAAGAAGAGGGAGATAATGAAGCGAAACCCTATCTCCGGATAGGTCGGGCATCAAGGACGACCCTAACATACAAAGTATGTATGCCCTGGCGTACCTCATCAAATCCTCTTCTGATGCATCTTCTGGGACCACACTCATATTGTCCTCGAACCACCTTCGTTTTGCCATTGTGGGCGAACGTGGACACTCAGGATATGCACCAAGCAACCGTATGCACATAGCTTCCCAGTCTTCTTCCTCAGTCCCAGTGACAACGCCACCCTCGACTGGTAATCCTGCCAGCATACCCACATCCTGAAGGGTTACGGTGCATTCTCCAACCCTCAAATGAAAAGTATGGGTCTCGATTCTCCATCGCTCTACCAATGATGTGATTAAGGCCCAATCCACCTCAATGTTTTGCAACTGGGTCCATGGATAAAATCCGGCTCTAGCAACAAGCTCGACTATACGAGGGTCCATGTCCCACATCCTCCGATGAACCAACTTTAAGTTCCTTACCGCCTGTCATAATCCACTGCAACGTCAGCCAATAGATAAAAAAGTCTACATTAAGAAAATATAAATGAGGCGCCTATTGTACACTTACAGGCTCCACCCATACTTCACCCGACCGGTGTATCTGTTGTTGTGTCAAAATTGAATCATCTATGGGACCAGGCTCGACTATGTCATCTATATCCATCTGCATTACAATAAATGAGGCGTTGAAATTATTATCCCCATTGCAAAATACATTATCATCATATTCATCATCATCACATTCATAAACATGAATCACCAACCACATCATCAAACAATTCATCATAATCAGCAAAATTCATTATCCCCATTGCAAAATACATTATCATCATATTCATCATCATCACATTCATAAACATCGTCATGAACACAACATCAAACAATTCATCATAATCAGCAAAATTCATTATCCCCATTGCAAAATACATTATCATCATATTCATCATCATCACATTCATAAACATGAATCAATGAACACAACATCAAACAATTCATCATAATCAGCAAAATTCATTATCCCCATTGCAAAATACATTATCATCATATTCATCATCATCACATTCATAAACATGAATCACCAACCACATCATCAAACAATTCATCATAATCAGCAAAATTCATTATCCCCATTGCAAAATACATTATCATCATATTCATCATCATCACATTCATAAACATGAATCACCAACCACATCATCAAACAATTCATCATAATCAGCAAAATTCATTATCCCCACTGCAAAATTCATTATCATCATATTCATCATCATCACATTCATAAACATCGTCATGAACACAATCATCATTCATAAACACATCCTGAAGATCATCATTATACTCTACGAGTCATACTCATCAGCTTCATCATCATCGTATCTAAATCTGCCGCAAAATCATCATGTTAATCACCATCATCACTACCATACGCATTTCCTCAAAATCCTCATCATCATCGGCATCAACAGAATAATCATAAGCAACAACATAATAGTCATCAAAATCACCAACAACATCATCAAATTCAACATACCATCATCACCAACCACATAATCATACCATCATCAACATACCTTCCGCACACCACCAACATACCATTATCATCACAAAATCATCATATTCAACAGAATAATCACCACCAACATACACTGCTTCACTGGCCGAAGACACTCAACATACCTAATTCCGCACACCAACTCCACTGGCCGAAGACGAGGGTGGGAAGACAGGGGTGGCACACGCTATGGTGAGGAAGATGAGCTGAAGAGGAACCGCGTCTCTGAAGAGGAAGATGAGCTTGCAGTCACACTAACTTGACCCACTCACACTGCGAAAACCAACAACTAAAATTAACATTTGAGCACATCCAATTTCAGAGCAGCATTTAATCAAACACATTGTGAGCAGCGAATCCAACCAACACCAACACTCAAATTTGCAAAGACTTTATCAAACCTCAGTATTCAAAAACCCTAACCTGCAACATCCTAACCGTCATACATCCCGCGGTGCACAGTCCCAAACGTGCCACGAGCAATGACGGATTTGATCAGCAGCTTACACGGCTAGATCTCCCATTCATGCTTGGCCGGCGCTCTCGGCGTTTGTAACTCCTCGTCGCCGTCCGTCTGCTGCCTGAAGCTTTCGCCGTCCGTCTGCTGCCTGGAGCTTTCGCCGTCCGTCTGCTGCCCGTAGCTTTCGCCGGAGGATTGGGGGATTAGGGGATTGGGGGATTGCGAAATGAAGAAATCAGGAACGAAGCTGAGATTTTGTTTTTCAAAGAGACCGGAACCTTTGTTTCCGGTCTCTTTTTGAAACCACGTGGATGATGACTGGGCTGTTCTGCCCAGTCATCAATCTTCCTCAAGAGACCGGAAGTGAGACTTCCGGTCTCTTAGAAAATCCAAAGAGACCGGATATCTCACATCCGGTCTCTTTGGTTTTCTAAGAGACCGGAAGTCTCACTTCCGGTCTCAATAACAAACAGGGTATTCCAGAAACGATTTCTGGAAACGTAGTATGGCTGAAATATGGTTTGGGGGAAAGGGCAAATCTAAATTTTTTTCAGATTATAACTGATATCTCTTCTATTACATATTTAAAACTCTAAATGAAACTAGAATCCAAATCTGAGTTTCACTTCAATTCCAATACTTCAATTTTATGTCAAAACCTGGAATAGGTTCAATTATTGAATTGCCTAATCAAGCAAAAATACAACTGAACACCATGAATTTTTACAAGGTTCAGATCACTAGTGATTCTATTAGTCCAAGATCCACTAATCAATCAATTCAAGTTCTAGTAGGAAATCTAATATGAGCAAGTTATGAACACAAGTTTGTACTAAACACTGTTGAACCAACTAAATACAAGAAGCACGAAAGACTCCCTGAGACGACGCCTTCGATCGGATCACGCTGCTAGTTAGCCAACTAGACAGCTCAAGTGCAGCATCCATTAGGATCTGCGAGTACCAACTCAAGCTGGTCTTCGGTCACAGTCACGCCAACAATTGATGCGCACACCCGACTAGTTCCATACTTCCAAAAAATCAATTATGTCTTCTCGAAAGAATCTCAGCTGTGCAATTGATTTGTGCCCTAAAGCTGGAATGTGTGTTGATTAAGATGAAGACGACGACTGAAACGACTTCGTTTCAATGAAGCGGTCTCATTAATGGCTCTATTCCATGACGAAACGACACTGTTCTATTAAACCACAAAGCCGCCTCTCTTGCAAAATGACAGTCTTACTTAAGAAATTGAAATCATCCGAAGAAGCATGTTGGTAGTCGAAGTTAATAACTTTTGTGTATTGGATCTCATATAGATCATTATAATATTATTATTTTTTAAGCGTAACGGATTTGTGGTCGAAACTCACCAGCTTTGCTCGTGATGTGTGCTTTGGATCATCAGACGTTTTTTATTCGAATTTTTATGGTTTTAGGATTTTTTTCCTATTTAATAATTCTTTGTGCGGGATAGTTGAATTTTAGTAAATAAAAATCTAGGTTTTTCCTTCAACCGATGTCAATTTTCGATATTATATAAAATCAATGAGATTTGATTTATCGTTCTCTTGCATTAGTCACACACACACGCTGCATCACTTACTTTCACACATCTTAACTTATTCCAAACTATACTAGACCTTCATAAAGAGACCTAAAACACATTTCAACAAACCTAAACAAATTTGTAGATAACTACAGTTTGCTCATATAATTCTTAAGGGATACAAATTTGGATTACAGAAATTAACAAAAAAATAATCCAGCTCCATCTCCATTATTTGGATATTAATAAACCATTGAGGCAAGCTTTGTAGGACAGCTGAGAGAAGAAGAAGACATGTCTCATTAGTGTCCACCCGTTAGAATTTGGGCAGTCATAAAAGTCTCCAACTGCCAACTAAATATACTAATTTTAATACTTATGACATTATATGTACTTTTATAGTTATGAACTACCTCCTCATGTCCCATTTCAATAAGCGTGGTCTCATAAAAAAAATATCAAATTCTTTCATTGTGTTAGGCTTCGATTCTTGATTGAGGTCAGAATTGAGACTCTGAGAATAAAATATACTACAAAAATTATATAATGGTAGTGATTTCTCATCTCGCATAAGATTCCAACAAAATTAGGTGGAAGAAAATTCATAAACTCTTTGATTTCTTTGCGAATTAGGTTAATTAGAGTGAAGAATCAGTTTCTGCCATCTTTTGAAGTTTGAATTCGGTTTTACCATTTTTTAAAAAGAATTCACATATGTCATTTTTATCAGAAAATGTGATTGGCACTATTTCATTCGATCTTACTGAGTTAGCGCATAAGTGACGCTTATTTGACTACTTCAAAACATGGCAATGTGATTATTTTCCAAACTCATTGACATAAAATAAACCCTAATCACAAAAGAGTGAAAAAAGGAGTGGGGTTTATTATTATTATTTTGCAGAAGGCATCTTTTTGTTTGAGTGATAATAAAAATAACAAAACTTTTCACTTGGATATTTCTCTAAATTAATTATATAATTCTGTGATATTTTTCTTCTACCTGCTGCTGCACCTAAATTTGACTGCTATTAATTGCGATGTATATAACTCATTCAATGTCTCTGTTATCGACTTAATGCATCGTCATCCTTACACTATGTTTTGTTATTGATGTCGACCTCTCGGGCGGGCCGGCATGTACTAAACCTGGAAATGTTCGGACTCCATGACATGTCGTTGGATACTTTTTACATGTATGAATCATTTTCAACGCTAGGAATCTCCTATCCTATCCTACTCCTACTCCTATCTCAAAGTGGACATGTCATGCAAAAATTACCTACACAATCACAGTCTTTTTGTCGGTCGGATCGCGTCTAAATTTTTCTTCAAATAAAAATAAATATTTTTAATATTAATATTTGGTTCGTGAATTTAAATGGAGTAATCAGAGTGTTGAGCATTTATGGCCAATTAAGAAAGAATAAGATCTCAAGAAAGGTTTGTTTTTAGTGTATTGGCCAACTTCTTTGGCTCCTTTTCATCCATATTTAACCAATTTAGGAAATCTCTCACGCAACAAGACTTATTTTAACGTTACTAATTTTCCACCTAAATCCCGCGCCTTTCCCAACTGCATACGACGCGCTTTTAGGTTGTGTTATTTAGTGAGCCATTTTGTGTCAAAATTTCAATAAATATATTATTTACACAACTTTTAATTACATTCTAAACTCACCACCGACAGCCACGGTCGAATTCCTGGGGTGGTGCCGGCGACCAAATTTGGATCGTCACCGGAGGTGGTCCATCGATAGTTGGTCAGACATGACGTGGCAATGGTTTAGGGTTTAGAATTAGGGTTAGGGTTTAAAAAAAGTGATGTATTTTGAGGAGCAATAAAAATGGGGAGCAAAACGAACTTTAGACTGGAGCGAGTGGGGAAGGAAAAAAAGACATAACCTCTCACCTTCCTGTTTCACGCTTTGTTTCACACCATCCTCCCTGTTTTTTTCTCATATAAAAAAAAAAAAAAAACCATGAAAGTGTGTAAACTTCTTCGCACTGCAACGTGAGAGACCCTTCAGCACATCCCACATGACGAAGACGAAGCAGATGAAGAAAGAGGAGGCGCCATTAATGCTTAGCTCAACCACCATGGACAAATACCCTTTCCCTCTCTGTCACTCTCTCTCTTCACAAACAAGTGGTTGAAAATCACTCGACCTACAAATCAACCTACAGACATCACTCATCAAGACCTATAGACTACACCACCTTTTATACTCTCATCTCTACTGCTTCCGACTCTTCCTTCATATCCCGCTCCTACTCGCCGCTTTGATTCGGTTTTCATGTGGAACGCGTCCGATAATGTGTTTGGCAGATCCGGCTCCTTTGACGAGGACGGGGACGACGAGGAGGCGCTGCGGTGGGCCGCGCTTGAGCGCCTGCCGACTTATGTGAGGGTCAGGAGGGGGATTTTCAGGAATGTGGTTGGGGAGCAGACCGAGGTTGAGGTGAGTGAGCTTCAGTTGCAGGATCAGAAGCTGGTGCTGGATCGCTTGGTCAATTCGGTCGACAATGATGCTGAGGCCTTCTTTGACAGGATGCGCCGCCGATTCGACGCGTTAGTTTTTTAAGCACAAATTTGAGTTTGAATTTTGGATTTATGGTGATTTTGTACCCTTTCCGAGAAAAAGATCACTTGATTTGGATCTTAGATGATCGCTTTAGCAGCTATGTCCTTCATTGGCTCAACCGACACTGTTTGTTCTTCATTGAGTACATTTCTGGGTTACTGATTTCATAGCAGTAGCTCTTGCATTGATTATATCGTCACACCTGTTTTTGCATTCACTCCTATACATCATTGCATATACAGTTGCTCGAGTTTGTCATTTGGATCTTGAGAAGCTGAAAATTAGGGCTTATAAGATAACTTTAGTCAGTAAAATGGTCAATCTAATATGACCAGTTGTAGAATTAATCTAAGCAATTTGTTGGTACATGACACTCATTGAAATCTAGGTTGGTTGATGTACCCCTTTTGAATTCTCGTTTGCTTCTGGTTAATGTACAGGGTGGATTTGAAATTCCCGAAAGTGGAGGTTCGGTTTCAGAATCTCAAGGTTGAGTCCTATGTCCATGTCGGCAGTAGAGCCCTGCCGACCATTCCCAATTTCATATTCAACATGGCTGAGGTTGACATCATCATATTTTGGGTTGTTTCACAAAATGAAGTGTTCTTTCCGTGGATAACTGTTCTGACATTATCTCGCTAATTGGTTTTAAGGCACTTCTGAGGCAGATGAGATTATGCACAGGAAGGCGACGAAAATTGTCAATTTTGGATGATATTAGTGGGATAATTAGACCATCCAGGTAAACATCGTTATGCTTCAAACCTGCACGTACAGTAAATAGTGATGTTTCATACAATGTTTCTCATTCACAATGTTTATACTATGTTTTGTAGAATGACTTTACTAATAGGCCCACCCAGCTCTGGAAAAACAACATTTCTATTAGCCTTAGCAGGACGTTTAGGATCCGATTTACAGGTGAGGCATCTATGTTGCTTTGGAAAACAAAATTAATATGTGGTATGAATAATTTTTTTATATTTGTTGACATTTAACCTCACGGGTTACTATTCTTCTCTGTGTCTTTTGAAGACAACAGGAAAAATCACATACAATGGACATAAATTAAATGAGTTTGTCCCACAGAGAACAGCTTCTTATGTTAGTCAATATGACTGGCAAATTGCAGAGATGACTGTGAGGGAAACCATTGAATTTGCAGGACGTTGTCAAGGCGTTGGAATTAAGTACGGTAAGAGCCTGATTATGCCTATCTGATTTTGCATTATATGTCTCCATTATATGACCCAATATAAGAAGTGTATTATCGACAGATATGCTTATGGAGCTCTCCAGAAGAGAAAAGTTGGCCAAGATTATACCTGATGAAGATCTTGATATATTTATGAAGGTACAAATTATGTTATACTCAGGCAATTTGTTTTTCAGATAACTGAAAGTTATCTGATCAAAAAATAACAAATGGATCCCTCAGGGCAGTACTTTCATTACTAAACATGAATATTCATTCAGGCATTAGCTCTTGGGGGTCAAGAGACGAGCCTTGCTGTTGAATATATATTGAAGGTACATTTTTCATGTTGATTTGCTTGCTGCTACTATTAAGACAATGCAGTTGCAGTATAAGGCTATTGGCGACTCTTATCATCATACTGTACAGTCTTAAACATATATGTCCTATTGCCCCTGTTATGTTGCATAAATCCTGTTATTGTATGCTACCGAATATATGTGGTCTGTGATATTTTGGACTTGATAGCTGCAATTGAGTATCCTTGCAGATTAAAATCATGATAGGCAATTTCTAGCAGCTTTCGTCGTGTTCTGCATATCCCTTGATTTGAGTGAGGGGAATAGAGAATAGACACTCAAATACACGCACATAATCATAACTTGCAAAAATCCTTCAAGAAAGATTCAAATGTCACATACCAAATAATGTCAGAAAAAAAATGTAAATTGTGATGCTGTCATTTGATTCTCTTTCAATCCAATAAGTTATTCTAATTCTTCAGTTTGCTTCATTTAAAATGGCGAAAGATCAAGTTTAACTTCTGAAAAATTAGCAACTTTAACATCTGATGCTTCTCAAGACTTTATGCACAGTTTTTAAATCTGAAATAATTTTTGTAAAGATTCTAGGATTAGACATCTGCGCGGACACGTTGGTGGGGGATGAAATGTTGAAAGGCATCTCTGGAGGTCAAAAGAAGCGTCTAACTACTGGTATCAGATAACTCCTTCAATTTTATTGGATCTAGCAGAATGGGCTTATAATGACGGTGCAAGAACTGTATGGCAGGGGAATTACTTGTTGGTGCAGCTAGAGTGCTGTTCATGGATGAAATATCAACTGGACTTGACAGTTCAACTACTTATCAAATTATCAAATACCTTAAGCATTCAACACGTGCACTTGATGGGACCACCGTCATTTCATTGCTACAACCTGCTCCAGAAACCTACGAGTTATTTGACGATGTAATACTTTTATGTGAGGGCCAGATTGTTTACCAAGGCCCACGAGATGTTGCTGTTCATTTTTTCGCTTCCATGGGATTTCAATGTCCTCGGAGGAAAAATGTAGCAGACTTTTTGCAAGAAGTAAGTAAAAAATCACTTTGTGTTTACCTTAGTTGCGCACAAAATAATTAATAGTCACATTTTTTCTGTTCAGGTTACTTCCAAAAAAGACCAAGAGCAATACTGGTCACTTCCTTATCCTCCTTACCGTTATGTACCAGTAGTGAAATTTGTTGAAACCTTTCAGTCGTATTCTTCTGGTCGAAACATACGTAAGGAGATGAGCGTTCCTTTTGACAAGAAATACAATCACCCAGCAGCATTATGCACTTCTTATTTTGGGGAGAAGAGAAGTGAACTTCTAAAGACCAGCTATCAGTGGCAAAAGCTTCTGATGAAACGAAACTCCTTCATATACGTTTTCAAATTCGTTCAGGTACATCTCATCTGATGCCTATCAATGCTAAACGTGTTTGCAGATGAGTTGGTAATCATCTTTGTTTTGCAACTCTGATAGCAGTGGGTACATTATTCTAATTGGTGTTTACTTGTCTTCTAGCTTCTTTTCATTGCTGTGATCACCATGAGCGTCTTCTGCCGGACAACAATGAATCATAAAACAGTTGATGACGGTAGCCTATATGTCGGTGCACTGTATTTTTCCATGGTTATACTACTTTTCAATGGCTTTACTGAGGTTCCAATGTTGGTCGCTAAGCTCCCTGTGCTCTACAAGCACAGAGATTTGCATTTTTATCCAAGCTGGGTTTATACACTCCCGTCATGGTTACTTAGTGTTCCCATTTCACTCATAGAATCAGGGTTCTGGGTGGCAGTTACATATTATGTGATTGGATTTGATCCTTCAATAATCAGGTAAATACTATCAGAAAGTTAAAGTTAAAACTCATTCAATGGGAATCATGACAGATGCTTCTACCTTCTGCAGGTTTTTTCAGCAATTTCTCATATATTTCTTTCTGCACCAAATGTCAACTGGTCTTTTCCGTCTAATGGGATCCATGGGCCGCCACATGATAGTTGCAAATACTTTTGGCTCTTTTGCCATGCTGGTAGTCATGGCCCTAGGGGGCTTCATCATAACACGAGGTTCGAACTCTGACTATGGCCATCTGTTTTATTTGTAGCCTCTAATTTATATTAATTATATGATAGTTATGATTATTGATTAGTTTTATTATTGTTTTCGCAGATCGTATTCCACCATGGTGGATCTGGGGGTTTTGGATGTCCCCTTTGATGTATGCACAAAATGGTGCATCTGCAAATGAGTTTCTTGGTCATTCCTGGCTCAAGGTAATCACTTGAGAGAGATATTGAGTATCTGTATTGATAATGTGCACATCATTATACTTATATATGGATGAAATAAATGCTTACGTTGGAGATATTTTGGTTCCAGCCTTTGCTTGTCCTTATGAATTTCTGTTGGCTTTGTTTGTCAATGTAGAAAGCCGGAAACCACACTGACATGACTTTAGGGGAACAAGTGATGAGCGCACATAGTCTGTTTCCAGAAAAGTATTGGGTTTGGATTGGTGTTGGAGCACTTGCAGGATACATGGTTCTGCTTAATGTTCTTTTTACCCTGTGCCTAACTTATCTCAATCGTGAGTATCTAGTCTATGCGTGGTTAGTTGGCAGTCTCCATTACATTCTATTAGCAGTTTCCATTCTCACTTTTTGTGTGTTGTATCAGCTCTGGGAAGGAGACAAGCTGTTGTTTCAGAGGAAGAATTACGAGAAAGAGCTAGAATCAAACTAGGCGATCCTGTGGTTGTTGAGTTGAGGCAATACCTGCAGTATTCAGGGTCATTAGCTTGTAAGTATTTTCACTGAACTTCTGCAAGTCACTAATTATTGTTTTGCTGTTATAAAAAAAATATCTAACTGGTTATCTTAATTTAACAGCGGGAAAGGGTTTTACTTTTAAAGAGAGAGGCATGGTTCTTCCATTTCAACCCCTTTCGATGTCTTTTAGTAATATCAATTACTATGTAGACATACCTGAGGTTCGTTTTTACCTCATGACGCTATTTTGGAATATTTGACATTTTGTTTGTGTGTGTATATTCCTAAATTTGTTGTCAATTATTTGTCAGGAATTGAGGCAACAAGGGGTAGCAGAAGATAAACTACAGTTGTTATACAATGTAACTGGGGCTTTTAGGCCAGGTGTTCTTACAGCATTGGTTGGAGTTAGTGGAGCTGGTAAGACCACTCTCATGGATGTGCTGGCTGGCAGAAAAACTGGAGGCCTTGTAGAAGGGAACATTTGTATATCTGGCCACCCTAAGAATCAAGACACATTTGCAAGGATATCCGGTTACTGTGAGCAGAACGATATTCATTCTCCGTGTTTGACCGTGCTTGAATCACTCCTATTTTCAGCTCAGCTTCGGTTACCACCAAGCGTTGAGTTGGAAACACAAAGAGTTAATATACAATGACTTACTCTATTCGACTAGCATTGCATTAATTGGCTTTTAGACAATTCAGCTTAGAATTTACTATGTTTGACTTTGACTAAGCAGTGCATGACTTTAATTTCGGATTTCATTTCCAGGCTTTTGTTGAAGAGGTCATGCAACTTGTGGAGCTTAGTAAGTTAAGTGGAGCTTTGGTTGGCCTACCTGGGGTGGACGGTTTGTCAACAGAGCAACGCAAAAGATTAACGATAGCTGTTGAATTGGTAGCAAACCCTTCAATAGTGTTTATGGATGAGCCAACATCAGGGTTAGATGCAAGGTCCGCAGCCATTGTTATGAGGACGGTGAGAAATATTGTAAATACCGGGCGAACAATTGTCTGCACGATCCATCAGCCCAGCATAGACATTTTCGAATCTTTTGATGAGGTATATTGTTTTCTTTCTTATCTTGATATAAATTTTTCAACTGATGATGTATGTGGATGCAGCTACACATTGCCGTAGGTAATTAACAACATTCACTTGCATGGTTTTTTTTCGTCCCAAGACATGTCAGTGATGAAATCCATCCAACTCTCTGTCAATGTCTACACTTAGGAATTGATCAGTTAGCTTCTTTAGTTATTTTTAAAAAATAGATGAGTGCATAATATTAAGCTAAACAATTGGCTGTGTGTGCATATCTCTGTCGATAAGATTCATCTCTTAGGTAGTTTGTTTTCCTTTTTGTGACATATTATAAGGTCTGCGCTTTATGATACTTTCTGACTTCTGCTACAGCTTTTATTTATGAAACGAGGAGGGCAGGTCATCTATGCCGGCCCACTCGGACCTAAGTCTGAAGATCTCATCAAATATTTTGAGGTTAGAACCACACTTTTGGTATATTTTAGGGATGGGATTTTTTCTGAAGGTTTTCCAGTAAAATAGCAAACTTTTTTACTATAGGCTGTGGAAGGAGTCAAAAAGATAAGATCTGGATACAACCCTGCAGCATGGATGCTGGAAGTTACTTCTTCTGGAGAAGAAGACCGTCTTGGTGTTGACTTTGCAGAAATTTACCAGAAATCTTATCTGTTTCAGTATGTAAACTGTTATGATATGTTTTTATGCTGCGTAACTAACTTTTTGTTGTTGGTACATCCAGCTTCTAAGTATGACCTGTTTTCTTGCTTCAGGAGAAACAGAGAATTGGTTGAGTATCTTAGTAAGCCGAACCCAGATGTAAAGGAAATACAGTTTCCAACCAAGTACTCCAAGTCTTTCTTTGAACAGTTTTCAGCCTGTCTCTGGAAGCAGAATCTGTCTTACTGGCGAAACCCACAATACACTGCCGTTCGATTCTTCTACACCGTCATCATCTCGTTGATGCTTGGAACAATATGCTGGAAATTTGGTTCTGACAGGTTTTTTCTCTCTTCATCATCATTCACCCGTATCTTTATTTTTGTTTTCTCCCTTTGTTTTTTTTTTTAATTTCTAAAGAAACATCCCTTCCTATTACGCACAAAGCAAGTATCATTTGGCACAAGGAAGACCCTTTATATTGGTCGGTGCAGTAGTCATGACAGTGATGTAAAATAAAGAATTGTTGTGCAGGGAGACGCAGCAAGACATTTTAAATGCGATGGGGTCGATGTATGCTGCAGTTTTGTTTATTGGCGTGACGAATGCAACTGCAGTTCAACCGGTTGTTTCAATAGAAAGATTTGTTTCATATCGAGAGAGAGCTGCAGGGATGTATTCAGCGCTACCATTTGCCTTCGCTCAGGTATGTATGTATAAGACAACCTATTATTATTTTTACTTATTCAGGTTTATTTGGATCTCAAATCCTTTGTATATCGGACGGACAGGTTTCTATCGAGTTCCCCTACGTCTTCGCCCAGAATCTCATCTACTGCTCAATATTTTACTCCCTGGCGGCCTTCCGCTGGACAGTCTTCAAATTCTTTTGCTACATATTCTTCATGTATTTCACAATGCTATACTTCACATTCTACGGCATGATGACGACGGCCGTCACACCTAACCACAACATTGCATCCATCATCGCCGCGCCATTTTACATGCTATGGAATCTATTCAGCGGCTTCATGATTCCTCACATGGTAATCTCATCTTCCTTCCAACCCTTGCCATATCATAAACTAACACCATTGTATCTTTTCAGAGAATACCCGTGTGGTGGAGATGGTATTACTGGCTCAACCCTGTAGCCTGGTCTCTCTACGGCCTTGTGACGTCACAGTATGGTGATGACTATACACTTGTGAGGCTTTCCGATGGCGAGCATTTCATCACAATCCGCGACTTGTTGAAGAAAGGTTTAGGATACGAGCATGAAATGCTGCCTGTTTGCGGGGTGATGGTGGTGGCCTTTGCTGCACTCTTCGCCGTCATTTTTGCTTATGCAATAAAATCCTTCAATTTCCAGAGAAGATGAAGAAGAGTTATATTGATGCACAAATGCTTATTCTCATTAACTTTTGTATAGAATCAATATAAATAATATTTACATACCAAAATTTGATAGTTTCTTTTTACATCTCAAAATTATAATTGATATGAACAAATCACGTAAATAAAAAAAAGATTTCATTTCAGCAAAATGTATTCACCATCTCATTCAAGCTTCTAATAACACATTTCAATCCAACTAATGCGGTCATTACAAGGTTAAGATTTCATGGGCAGATGACTTATTTTCTTGATGCAATTTGCTTCATCAACATGTTACAAACTCCATGCTACTAGAAAACATACCAAGGTCCTCGCTGCTGTCTTCAGTAGACTACCATAAAGAGTCTGAGTGCGTTCCAGTGCCCATCGCCTGATCTGGGAGCTGGTCCTCGCTGCTGTCTTGAGTAGACTAACACAGAGAGTCTGAGTACGCTTGACAGCCCACAACCCTGATCTAGGAACTCCGGGCAGTCATGCACTTAAATTAGCAAACCCATCATCATCCCTTGACACGTCTTTATCATTGCCAACTTCGGCCATCACTGAATCAACGAGACCCTACATTGAAAAGGCAGGTTGTAAGCATGCTGGTCATCTACCTTTATTTGTCACCAGGACAAAACAAAACATAAAATTCGAGTCCAAATATTTATGAGTCATCTACTCATTTCTTATTAGCTAGTCAAGTTGAAGTACGAATGCAAGCACAATTGCTTCCCAAACAAACCAGTCAGGAAAAACAATAAGAAACCTTTTCCATAAACAGTATAAACTCTAGTGCAACATAAAGATACAATGAAGAGGTCTGTAGGTTTCGCACTAAAATTAGAAGTCTGGTCACAAACAAATAACCACAATAAGTGAGCTAGGTTGCACCACATAAAAAAAACTGTGAAGTTACATAAACTTTGTACAAGGCCCATGCATTAACATAAGTGAAAAATTCTTGACTAAATACAAGAATGCTTTACCAGGAGTTCATTTTCAGAGATTTTGAGTTTCTCATTGTAGTCCTTTACTTGCATAAAGCACTTGTGCAGCTGAAATATTTTCAATGGGATAAGAACGCAATGCAAGGGTACAGCCCACTGGTATCATATTGGCAGTAAGGTGATCACCTTAGTTAATTGTATTTGGCGATGAGACACGAGTTTCTTCTTAGCTGTCAAAGAATCTTCTAATTTCTGCAATATCAACCATTATTAGATGAGTGAATATCAACCTCTAGCGTTCCTGAGGAAGGCTAAATATAAACAAATAGTTTCCATAAGCAGATTAACACCATCATTTAAACAAATCACCTGTGATTTTCTCTGCAACTCATAAATGAGTTGTTGTCTTTCCTTTAGCTTGTTTTCCATCACTGAGATCTAAAGCCAATCTAAAATTACTCTAATCTTTTGCATAAAAAGTAAATAAATTAAAGGCAATGGTATAGAGCTAAAAGATAAAAGTAAGGAACACAACTGAATACATATTGCATTATTCTAATAACTAAATACAATGAGCAACATACCTCCTAAACTTTAAGGACAATATAATTTACCTCATTTTGAAGTTCAGTACGTTTGTGAATTGATCTGTCTAATTGCTCCGCCACCTCCTGAAGATTTGCAGACTTATGATTTAATAAGTTGCGTCTATAAGTTATCAACGACGAGGTAGCACTACAGTCTGCATATGTACCTGATAACGAGGATCGCCACTGGACTCGGATAATTGTTCTCTGCTATGGTCGCCACTGTAACTTGAGCTGCATCAACCGATCATGGCAGAGTCAGCAGTCATTAGTTCATTCCAGAAATCAAATTAATAAATTTAACAGTACAGTAAGTAGCTAGATGCGGGCATCAAAGCTGTATGATGGCATCACAAATGCAAGATATAATAAAGCTGAAATAAATGAGTTAATTATAACTGAAAGAAATAAAATCATCAGCAACGATCCAGACAAGGATCATGGAACTAGCACAGAAAACCAAACGAAATGATAAGAGAAAATGATAAACGTTGCCAGAACAAGAAGATTGTATAGCTAGAACTTGTCTGGAACAGTACTTGATACCCCAACAGAAAATCCCAATGACGCTAAAAAAATCATTAATGAATGACGCCAGCCTACCCAAGTAAGAGATTGTTGACAAATATCATCTAAGCTAGAAATTCTTGGAGGCAGTTGATTGATAAAGTTATAATCATTCATATAGGCAAATATTTTCTTGAAACAATTACTAAATTGGGAATATTATAGTACAAAATCTCAATGACCTGAAAAACTTACCGATTTCGCTTCTTTATAGGCTGATCTTTATGATCATCAGGTTCATCACCATGGGTGTTAGTCCCGTCCAACTCTTCATCTTGATTCTCACTAAGAGTGTGATCACCGCCCGCTTCACGTCTTTGGTGATAATTATGCTCAAACTCATCAATGCTTCTGTACTCATCGTGATCTTGATCTGAAAAATGATCCTGGGTTTGCTCTTGATTACGATGTCCTCGTTCTCTGTCTTGCCTATAGTCATGTGATCGACTAAAACCACGATCCTGATCCCTGTCTCGATCCCAATGTTTAGTCCGAGGTTGGTTTTGATCTCTTTCTCTGATCCTGTCCCTCTGCCAGTCCATACCTCTGCCCATACCTCGACGAAAACCTTCTCGATTGAAATTCGGCCTCCCACCTCGAGTCTTCACCTCATTCACCCTCACTATCCGTCCATCTATTGACTAGAACAATTGCAATCAGTCAAATTTCTACCCCAAACCAAAATTACATAAAATTTCACAAATATCAAATCAACCATGTAAACAACGATAACAAATGAAGAATGCATACCGCGCCATCCATCTCAGTAATAGCATCAATAGCAGAACGAGGGTTTGTATAAGTCACAAAAGCATAGCACTTGCCTCCAATGTCCCGATCATTAACGATCTACAAATTGACTGACAAACCAATAAGCTTGGGATACTGTAATCTAGCAGTTTCTGCAGATTTGGCATACATTTTAGAAAGGTAGAGTAAAAACAAAAACGAATGTTACCAAAAGCCACTATCGACAATTCAGAAGCATAGTCACGTAGCTAGCAAAAACCCTAAACAACGACTGCTACCAACAGCGACAAGCTAAATATCATCGGTCAACGTGAAAAGCTTCGTCGAAGCAGCTCTAATAGACGAAAACGCCTCAATTTCAAAATTACGAGCTCGATGAGAGAAGAGAAGACCTTGATGGCGATTATTTTGCCGTATAAATCGAAGACTCTTCGCAGACTATCTTCAGTCGCGTCGTACGGTATGCCACCGACGTACACCGAGTTCTCGTCGTCTATCGTCATCTCTCTTACTCGCGCTTCGAGAGGAAAATTTGCAGAGAGAGGACGCGACGAAGAAGCTGACGATCGGAGCGAGATTCGCCCAGGTCATCTTTGTTACGGGCCGACCCGATACGGCCCAATTTGCAGATGAGACACCTCATACATTTCTCCATTTTTTTTTTCAAACTAAAGTATTTATTGATTATTTGTTAAATTTAAAATAAAATATCTGTGTGAGTGGCTCGGCAGTGCCACATAGGATTGGAGATGACATGGAGGGAGAGAAGACCAGGTTTGGCATAGCTTTAAGTTATGGCTTTCATTTTGGGGCATGGAGGAACATGGGGAAGATACTTATAGAAGCTGCACTTTGGCCACATTCGAGAGCGATCAAGATGGCTACTCCTATGCACGGGCTACGGCTAGTGTGTAGGCAGTGGCAAAAGTAGCAGGTGGGCTGTCTGGGTAGTATTTGAGGCAAACAAATTTAATTAAAAATTCAACCTACATCTTCCCCTACTCCCAAACACCTCTTCAAGCAATACCCAAAACTACTTTGCATGTCCTCCCCTATTTGATTATGGTACGCGATCCCCTATTTGATTATGGTACGCGATGATCCGACCTTGAACTTCTTACATCGAGCACCAGCCCTACCTTTTAATTTCTTGTCCTCTAAAGAGCAAAGTTTATTCATTTTCCTCATTATCCTTAGAATCAGATCCATATTCCCATTTCGTCTCCGAATTTTCCATCTTCTTTCATATAATCAGTGGTCCTCCATTAGGTCAGTCGGTGAGTCGGTCGTCGACCTCGATTAGTCAATTGTTGCTGCCGTAGTCCGTCTCTGATCAGAAGGCCACAAGGGTCAGCCGATCGACGGTCAACTATTTAAGAATCTTTGTGTTTGTTGTCTTGTACTCTTATTGATTCTTGACTGTCGGGAATTTGGAGTTGTTTTGCTATGGAGAGTTGATTTGGTGGACTATGTTAGATTGCTGATTTTCTAGTACATCAGATGATGTCTCCCCTTGACATTAGAAAATTTAATTGTAGCAGCTGGAATAAGATACTTGCTTAGAAGAAGCTTCTTCTCTTCTGACTGAAAGTCGCTAGTGTTAGACCAGTAATGTCCCAGTTGCGGAATATAGATTTAGTTAGGTTTGATGGTCAGTCTATATATGGGTGATGTCTAGACAGTGACAAGAAATTAACAAGACAGAAAAATAGATGGACACACAGAATTGGTCACCCGATTCGGGACAACGTGTCCGTACATCCGGGGGGCTTCCCGAGCCCAGCTGTGAAATAATTCACTAAGTAGAATCAACGAGTACAAGGTTTGTAGACTCCCTCTACCCAACCACTACTCTACTCTACAAGAATTATTATTCAAGTCCCCTTGAACGTAGTTCCCACTACTCGACCGCCTCGACAATCTCCCTACAGCCTGTTCACACCTCTCCTCCCGAAAGGCTCAGATTGCGTCTCACACAGTACGATTTAGTTCATCACCAGCAAGATAATCCTGTCGCCTGAATACGTAGTTTCTTGCCGGATTTCTTCTCAGCTCTGATCACGAATTCTACTATCTGATATTCTGATCTCTCTCTTAATGAATTCCCCCAAAAGTGCAAGTCTACTCCGTATCTCTTTATATAGCCATAACAACTTGCCAAAAAGCGGTTAGACAAATATTTTCTTATCTCTTCATTATCTCCTATATTTTAGGAAATATTCTCTAAACCAATATATCACATATATTCTCCTTTGAATATCTCTCTCGATTTCCAAATATCTGTTATCAATCATAACCGATCCTCCTATATATTTGGCCATCAGAATCCCAACAATATATTCAGTCTTCGATATTCTTCATTCAAAGTCGGTTTACGACTCGCTAGTCACTGACTAGATTGTGAAGTTGTTTTGTCCAAAATATGCCACAAAGACAAACGTACCCTCCGTACAAACAACACTCTCCCCCTTGGCATTTTTTGGCAAAACCCACCTGAACTCTCTTATCTGAGCAACCAACTAACGACCCCTTCAAATATACTCCCCCTTTTTGTCAACAAAATCGGTAAGGACCTCAAAATTAAGCTTCTACGAGTTAGTGGGGACACCGAGAGACTAGGAGACTAGGAAGACTTCATCTTTTCATCTTTTCACCTTTCAAGATCTTCCAGAAAAATACCAGTCACCTACTGGCCTACAACTAGTCAGCATCTTCATTCATCAGACTCCTCAGAGCCTTCATCATCAACCTCTTCAACACTCTGTTTGGTCTGAGTCAGCAACATCTGAACTTCAGCTTTCTCCTCCTCGATTAACCGGGCCTGCTCGCATAAGATAACATACTTCTTTTCTAGGTATCTCATCATACCTGTGCTGGATGTTTCTGCTCTGCCCGAGAAGACAGTATGCTTTGCCACTACGGGCTTCTTTTTCAACTCTTCAACTGGCAAGTCAACCAGATGCAGACCTTCGAACAGCTTGTGATCCGCTTGTAGATGTAGGAGCGGCTTTGTCAGACGCTCACCTGGCAGTTTCACCTCAGGGATCTGACTCATCACTAGTTCGAAAATAAGAGAGGGAAAAACAATTGGGTGCTTCACAATGTCGATCTCAGCATGACTAGCAATCTGGTCAAACATCAACTAGGCTAAGTCTGCTACCTTCCCTCGACCGATTGTATATATCAGCTTTTCAGCTGTCTTTGACACCACATTCCTCACAGCACTTGGCACCCAATTTCTCAAGCTTATCACAAACAAAATAGCATAAGACGAAATCAATACCTTTGACTGAACTTCATTCCAAGATGTAGCTGTTCCTCCGGTCAGTTTAGCAGCTATCTGGTCATAGTCCAGATCCTTATCAATATCCTCATTAGTATCTTGCAACCCAAAATGTTTACTGATCACAAAAGGGTCAATCTTTAACTCTTTTCCCCGCACCGAGACACTTCCATACTCTGCACTTCCCTCAATGCTAAAACCTTCTGGCAAATTTTCGATCACTTCTTGGACCAGGTTCTCGCAGTATCTCTTGGGGCGGGTCAGAGTGCCCAGTAGACCAAACTTTTCCAGCTTCCTCACAATTGATGGAACAATGAACTTGTCCTTAGTCAGCACCTTTTCTTGAATAATCGACCTTTCTTTCTGACATCCCATTTATCACCTAGTTCGTCACTGGCGAACCATACACCTCCTCGAGTGACACCCTTCACAAGATTTTTTCCTTTTCTCTTCTTCTGCACTTTCATCAGAATAGGACTGGGGAATGATTTTGTTCGCTCTTCTGGTGCTTCAGTAGGAACTGGTTTGTCAGACTTCTTTTCCACAGGAACAGTCATCTTCCTTTTCTTCAATCGATCAGCAACTATACCCGACTTTTAAATCATTGTCTCTTCTCCTACTTCAATCAATCAGCTTCCTCTTCTTCTACTTAAATCAAGTGTGACTTTCTTGAGCGTACTGGTACTTAGAATATTGTCTCTTCTCCTACGCATGTGAGTCCAATCACTTGTAAGTGGGTCTATAAAGTTTAGACTCGATCTGATGGCTCTTTTGAGCGCTATAAGGCTCGTCTTATTGCTTGTGGCTTCCAATAGGAGCATGACCGTTACTATAATGATACATTTTCCCTGTGGCTCATATCAAAGGAACAACATGCAAAAACGTTCCATGTTCTGATTCCCTCACGTCCTCGATACTGAACATCTTGACTGTCACCCAACACCACTTCGATATGAGTGCCGTCAAGAGCACCAATACAATCATGCATAATACTGTAATATTTATCAAGTATTACACATGAATCATATCCATAAAAATAATACAATTTATGGTAGTTGCGACATAGACTACGATAAATGTGATGTACCTTGAAAAAAGGTGAATACATGCTGCTGTTAGCAATTTTGTTGGGTACTAAATTCAACGATGTATGTGGTCTAACTATGTCGAATGGGAGATTCTTTGATGCATCTAATGCGAGAAGAAAATACTTGTGAATCGTGGACGGCGAATGTTTATATGTATCAGTAACATCTTGATATGAACCTCCTTCCGCCAATATATATAGCATTGAGTAAAGAGACTAATGTTTGGTCAAACCCAAGCCCAATTGAGATTAGGGTTTGTATTTTGGTTTGCACATATTTTCCTATATAAACATGTTCATGCTACTGTAATCACGCATCATCAAAAATAGTGAAAGATATCCCTGGCTTGGTAATGCCCCCAGACGTAATCACATTCTGTGACGAACTGAGTAATAAAATCCCATGTTCTTTTGTTTACTTTTTCATTCATTATTGCTTGTTGTTCCTAATATATAGACACATCCGAACTTGTTCCAATACCTTGATATGTCATCTGCTAAAAGTTGTCTCGCTAACATTAAGTTGACCAGTTCCAGTACCATATCAGCTGTTAACCTTAAATGTTCATGACACAGGCGAGGATGCAAAAAAATCAATTTGTGCATATATTCAGCATCATTTTCACCTCCTGACCGCAAATCATCTCTCTTTGGCTTATCAGCCACTAATTCTGACAACCTTTCAAGCGCAACCCGCCGACAATGTTGACGAAATCCGTCCATTCTACAGATACCAATGATATATAAAATTTTGTTTCAACACTCATCAACACAAACATCAACATGATAATATTAAACAATAATACCAAATGTCACACAACATCACTAGGCAGCTCCCATCTTTCTTCTTCATTATCCATACACAAAAATTTCTTATCAAGCTTTTCACGATAAAGATATGTCACGCATCGCGCAGCAAATGTTCGTCCACGCTCCTTGACTTGTTCAATACCATGAATGACAGCCAACAGTCCAATCTCATGACCATACTGTTCTGACTTTACTGCCAAAATTTCATAAGATTTATCAAAGTCCGTCTTCTTCTTTGCATTGGACACGGACGACTCTCCAAAATTTCTTTTCTTTGAGCTCCCAGTTCTTGGTGGAGACGTACGACAACCATCCTCATCTGATAACATTGCCCCTCCACGCGAAAAAGGAACATCAGCACTATCCCCTAACCCTTCTTCAACGGGATTCAGTTCCATATCGAACCGCTTCGCTTTCCCTCTTTGAGCCTTGGCCAGTGCCGGGGAAATACTTTTGTTATCGGCAGCACATCTTCCATCAAAAACCGAGTTCCATAGATCAAAATCGGAAAGTCTGTTCTTATAAACGTAATTCCCAGCACCACCTATCATGTGTTTCTGCAACAACAAATGACCAAACTTTCATAAATATTCACATAAGCAAAAAATCCAAAATATGTTCATCTATACTTTAAACATGTCATTTTATACCTGCATAAATTCTTGAAGCCAGCTACTGCGAAGGTCTTCCTGCGTTGGTAAGCCATTCTCAGTGAAAGCAATTCCGGTCAACCTGTTTAAATCTATTTAAATTTTCTCTGCGATAATGCTTGTGAATTGTACATGTTTTCCACCTTCATCCAATCTATCGTACCAACATTCTCGGCATTTCTCAATTCTACTAAAATTCTAAAAAGCCGTCGTCTTTCCTCCGGATTCCACATACTATAATATTTCCACGATAAGGATTTAAACAGATGAACATACAAATTTAAAGGCGATCAGTGCAATTCTAAAAAATCATCAACTTGAATAATACCTCTTATATTTTGTAGTTGATTGGTAGCTGCCACAAGTCCGGTAAATATGATTCCTCTCCAGAATTAACGATCATAAATCACAATGCTGAATTTAACAATGATATATTTAACAACACGCTCATGTTATTAACCTAAATCATAAATCACAATCTAATTTATAACTTTAACAATGATCAAAGAGCACATAGCCTTACAACGGTTTCCTCAATTCCTAAAAATCAAGGATTCTTACAGAAGGGCAAGCAGTGTCAGGTTGGCCAGTGATGAAGGAATTGGTCCTCAGAGATTCAAGTTGTTTAGCCTCCTGCTATGATAAAAAGGTTATGATGAAGGAATTGCCTCAATTTATAGCAGAAAGCCGTTGACTTCATTATCAGCTCAGTTCGGTGATCCCAAATTCAGAGCAACATACAACATCAAACATCCAAAAGCTTAATTCTCAAACCAATCCGGAGAAGAGACATGTTTTACGAATTGCTAATCTGGAGATCTGATGCCGCAGTTGGGGACCTGAAGCTTGGACGGAGACCTGAAGCTTGGAGGGAGACCTGCAGCTTCTTCAGATGCAGCTACAGACGCGGCAGTTGCTGCTGCATTCGGCTGGAGCTGCGGATCGCATGTGAAGAAATTGGACAGACAGGTAAAGAGTGTTGGTGAAGATTAAAGAGGTAGGAGTGTCGCCGGTGAAGGAATTGGAGTGAAGAGTGTCTATGAAGATGAAAGAGGAGGAAAGGGTTAAGGGTAAAGGTGTTCAATTATTAAAGATGAAAGATTGTTTTATGGTTCAATTGAAATGGAACGAATCAGACCAACCTTGTTTAATCAATTGAACCAAAAAAATGAAATCGGTCCGAACCAAAATACAATCCTTCTTCAATCATTGTCTAATTCATTCTTGTGTGTTTTGTGTTGTAAATTTCATTTATGTGAACATCCACAAAATTACAGTATTTTAAATTTAAGTTAAGTTAAATTAACTATAGATTCAGTTCTAAATAACAGATCCTTAATATGTAGTTTTGTATGCATTTTTGTTACAAGAGTTTTCTAACCAATCTCTTACCTACCTCCAATCTCATTTTGATCACCCTCAGTTATGATACAGACTAATGTTTACTTGGAAGTGAAACTCAAATTAATTATCGAACATTCAACATCGTATTAAACCTTAGAGCTCTGTTGGGCATGCGGACCATAATTTTCAAATCTGGATTTCAATGGAATTGGAGTAGCTATAAGTTGAAATGAGCTAGTTATCACTTAAATGTGACAAATGAGGGTGCACTGTAAGCCCCCCAGTACCGCAGCATACTCGATCACGTTCATTTAGATCTTCTATTTCGCGGCTCCACAGTTGGTTTCTGTACAGAGAAACGTTGCCCTAATTATAGAAAGAAAATCAAACATTACTATGCCGCTGCGTTTTCATAGCTGTCGGAAGAAGCGCCGAGACCCAGCTTGACCCAAATGGCCTCCAATGGCGTCTCAGGCAGCCGAGCCCCAGCCGCCAACGGTGGAGTCGATAAAGGTGTCGACTTTGCCAACTATTTCTGCACTTACGCTTTCCTCTATCACCAGAAGGAAATGCTCTCTGATCGAGTTCGAATGGACGCCTATTTCAACTCCATTATGAAAAATAAGCATCACTTTGCTGGAAAGGTTTGTGCTTTATGTGCCTGCTCTCTCTTCTTGCTTTGCTTTAGGGCTGTAAGTAAGCTGAGCCGTTTGCACAAGCTCAAGCTCGAGCCTGGCTTTGTTAATGTTGTTTGAGCTGGGTGGATCTAGAGGGGTTTTATGCCATTTGGTCATGTTTTCTAGTTTGGGAACAAAAGAATTGAAGTCGGTTTAAGGATGCTTTTTTTTTTCTAGTGGAAAGTTTTATGGTGACATCGGCAGGAGTGTTGTTGTATGCTTTAATTTTTAGCCATTTACTGTGAAAAGGCTGTGCTGGATGTGGGAACTGGAAGTGGCATTCTTGCAATTTGGTCTGCTCAAGCTGGGGCGAGGAAGGTCTACGCAGTGGAAGCAACTAAGATGTCGGAGCACGCAAGAGCTCTTGTTAAAGCGAATAACCTTCAGGATGTGATTGAGGTGATAGAAGGTTCCATAGAGGATGTAACCTTACCTGAGAAAGGTAAAGAGGGAGCTTGATTTTGATTTTAGCAAGCGAAAAGTTTATAGCTTTCATGTGATTTTATGGGCGAGTAATTTGTGGAGGTTTTTTTGACTGCAGTTGATGTGATTATATCTGAGTGGATGGGATATTTTCTTTTGCGGGAATCCATGTTTGACTCTGTGATATGTGCGCGTGATCGCTGGCTTAATTCCACCGGTGTTATGTAAGTGTTATATCGAGGTTTGGATTAACTAGAGCTCTTTACTTCTTTAGCATTTAGTTTGGTTCAGATGGTCACGGAAGCTTCACATATTGAGCTTATTTTATGTTGGAATAGGACTTGCTATAAGTTCGTGTTGTGTTAACAGATATGCTTAGTCGGTGAACACCATTTTTATAATCATTGGTGACTTGTGTAACCTACATATTGTCAGAGCATTATTAGTCTCATACTCGTATTTAACAGGTATCCCAGTCATGCTCGCATGTGGATGGCACCTATCCGCTCTGGACTAGGGGATCAGAAAGCCAAAAATTATGAAGGATCCTTGGATGATTGGTATCATTTTAAGGATGGGATAAAAAATGATTACGGCGTTGATATGAGCATTCTAACAAGTCCATATGCTGAAGAGCAGAAGAAATACTATTTACAGGTATGGACATAGATGCTTAATCTTGTGAAGAGCACAGGTATTACGAGTGGGCCGTCTCATCTCTTATTTAATGTCGTTGGTATCCCCAGACATCATTGTGGAACAATCTTCACCCACACCAAATCATCGGAATTCCTGCCATTATAAAGGACATCGACTGTTCAAAAGTCACAGTAGAAGACATCCTTGAAGTGAGATCAACATTTTCGTCATTAATTACTTCAGAGAGTACACGGCTCTGTGCATTAGGTGGATGGTTTGATGTTCATTTCAAGGTATGTTAGTATTTTGATTCTCTCTCCTAATTCACAGCTTAATGGATGTTTACAGTGCCATCAATCGAACTTTGTATCTTATTTTGATTTGACAGGGAAGCGAGGAAAACCCAGTACAACAGGAGGTTGAGTTGACGACTGCTCCTAGCGTCAACAGCGGGACTCACTGGGGTCAACAGGTCAACATTAATGCTTATATATAATTTTTTTCTTATCTTTCTCTTCTTCATTTTTATAGAAAATATGTGTTGAAGAGTGAGAGATCATAACAAAGGATAAATAGATCAACATATTTTTGTTACATTAATGAATGTATTTTAAGAGGCTCGTGTTTTCATTTGCTCTGCACGCACTTTGATGTTTATCCAGGTCTTTCTGTTGCATCCCTCCATTCGTGTCGATGATGGAGACAACCTAAATGTTAGCTTTTCAATGATCCGCTCTAAGGAGAATCATAGACTGATGGAGGTTGATCTTGGCTGTGAAGTGGTTACAACTACTGGCAAGCAGCTTCAGCCATTTAAGAAGAAATTCTTCATAGAATGACGAGGGAAATCTACACCCCCGAAAACAGCAATGAAACAGGTATACCCTATCCATTACCATTAGATTGCTAATTGCGTACTCTACAAAAGAGTAAAATATTTGGGTAATTTTTGCAGGTTTTCAAGTCTCAGCAGCAGTTTCCGGTCAATGGTGGATTTGTTAAGAACTTGGAAATGAAACAGTTTAAAGTTTTACAATTCATAGCTTCCCAATTCCACTGTAATATCTTGTGCACCTGAAGCCTCCTAGGGGAGTCAGATTTTGGCCAGCTATCAAGTAATTTCCATGTTTACATCTTTGTCTTGGTTGTCTCGCCTATTACCAAATATGGCAACTGCTGTTTGTCTATGTTTCTTAAATATGTTATTTTAACATTAAATTTACGTCATTTTGATATTACTGTATTTGTATGCTTACAGCTCGGACCCGAATCTGAATCGATGGAACTTAATTAAGACTCGTGTACTAAAAGAAACTAATGATTTGGGTTCCTAGCAGCAGCCATTGAAGAATTTACTTAACAAAATTAGCCGCTGACCTTTGACCGATTCATATAGCGTGTAATGAGATAAGACTGCACTTTGAATTATACTCCTGATTTTCAATGCCTAGTTGTGGGACCCTTTTGAGAATTGTATGCGACGCCGATTTGGTCTTATCGGGAGTCAAAATATTTGCATATCTTATATCACTATTTTAACCATAGTTTCATTAATTCAAATTTTTTAACTTGATTTAAATTCTGAAGTCTCATTTCATTCAAATAAAAATTAACCTCGTGTACAATTTATTTATTTATCAAATTTAGTGAACTTTGATTTGATTTACCTTTTTTTCAAATAAAGAAGAAGCATTGTCGGTAACAATAATTATTCTCGTTATCATCGTCACGTAGGGCACTGACCGCACTTAAAGTGTCGTTGGGAACGACAGTCAAAGCTAAAAGTGTCAAATGTTAAAAATATTTACTTTAAAGTGAAATATTTCAATAACTAAGGCCCTGTTAAGATAAGTTAAATATCACCACTATTCATCATCTCTTTCATCCACACGCCATCACCACACCACCACCACATTAGTACATCACCACACCACCACCACACTAGTACATCACCACAATACCACCACCACCACCACTCACCATCACCACTACCACACTACTACACCATCACCACCACCCCAATATATTACTACTACACCACCATCACCGCAACACCACCACTCAAACCACCACCATCACTACACCATCACACCACCACTCCAACCATACCACTACTACACTACCACAAAATTATAGTATTTAATTTAAGTACTTAAATTAAATTTAATTAAATTCAGCTAAATTAAATATCTCTAAAGAACAGACCTTAAATTGAGATAAATTAGATATTAAAATTGAAAAGAGATAAATAGAGAAGTTTCAAATTAAATTAAATTAAATTCAACTAAATTAAATATCTTTAAAGAACATATCTTAAATTGAGAAGTGAGATAAATTAGATATTAAAATTGAAAAGAGATAAATAGAGAAGTTTCAAATTTAGTGTAGTAATGCCCACCAGCACGTTACAGATAATTACAACGAGAATCAAAATATTTTTCAATTAAAAGAATAAAATCTATTATTGGTCTGTTAGCAGCAACTTGATATACAAACAAAGCATAGAGTCAGAAACCAAAAACCTCCCAACCCGCAAACCATCCATCAATCAAGGCAAAGATCGAACCTTTTCGGCTCGCGATCCGACGCCGCTTCTTCACGATCAACCGATTCTTGTAGGTCAGTTTTGCATTATTACTCTTGTTTGATTTCACTGTTTCAGATTTCGTATTTTTGAAATGTTGTTGCTTTGTTTTGAACATGTTTGAGGAATTATTACGTGTTAATTTGTGTGAGGGTTTTGATGTATGTTTGCTGAGATCGTTCGTGGTTTTATGTAGCATTACGACATTCCTGATTTTGCGGAATCAGTTTTTGATTTTTTGGTGTTTTGATCGACTAGAGATTGAGCAGAGGGGATGTCTTGATTCCTGAATTGGTGTTAGAGTCTGGATTGTGTTTGTTATAATGTTAGGTTTTGGTAAGGTGTGGTAAGTCTGATAAAATTGTTTTATCTTTTTTAAAGTTGACAATGAGTGCCATGGTTGAAGTAGAGTTTTTTTTTTTTTTTTGGGGGAGATAAACCTGGTGATCTCTGATGCATAGTCCAGTATGCAGATTCAGGATTACTTGTCCAATGAGTGAGTTTTATTTAATATTTTTAGGAATGCAACACAGTATGATTAGAAGAGCCGTGTAATTATCTGGACATGGCATCCTCATGAATCCTGTTGAAATTAAATGTTATTAGCTGTCCATGGCAGTCTGAGCCTTGTGAAAATTTTCTCAAACATGGACATGGGCGACCTGGCTATTAAACAGGATTTGTCGTGATCCATCTTTGATGCGCCTTAATGTCATTGCCTGATGAGCAGGCAGGCCCTACTAATCTGAAATGCTCCATCACCTGAAATGATGGAGCATTATCAAAGATTGATTTCTTCTGGGCTTGGTCCATTTGACTTCATAATGGGGCTTACACCTTTAGGTTTTGCACCAGCAGGTGGCCTGGCGCCAATTTACAATTAAAATGACGCACAAAAAGCCAGTGAGAATATACTGCTCTCCAAAAGAGAGACAAATTCTCGTTCCTTTTTCTGGTAAGACTTTCACTGGTAGGCCATGTTTGGCCTTTATGCTCTTTCTCTCTAATCAAGCGTATTGGCTTCTGGGGCCATATGTTAGGGACTGTTTCCCTTGCAAAATGATCTGTCTGATTAACTTGTTTATTCGATCGATACTTGAGTCAGAGTGATACTTGGAACTTATAATTATAGAAATGACTGCCGATTGTTGCGATTTACAGTAGCATTACTTCGTATACGCAGTTTGTCCCTTAAAAATTGTTCATTTATTTTTCAATAAGCCAAAACTTCTTATGATGTTGCTTTCAGGATTGGTTGGATCATTGCAATTATGAGGTTCGCTAAAGGATGTAAAGTAGAAGTTTTCAGCAAAAGGGAAGTGTCATTAGGGTCTTGGCGGCAAGCAGAAATAATATCTGGTAATGGGCATAACTACACAGTAAAATATGACAGACTTTCAGCTGATGAGCCACTTATAGGATGGGTGTCTCGTAAGGCCATTAGACCTTATCCTCCTGTGAAAGTCACTAACTGGTTTTCTGGAGACATTGTGGAAGTGTTTCATAACTTTTCTTGGAAATTAGCAACAATCCTGAAGGGATTGGTAAAGAAGCAGGTTCTTGTTAGGCTTCATGGATCCTTAGAGGACCTTACAGTAAGCTTCGATGATATCAGAGTTAGACAATCTTGGGAAGATGATAAATGGATTTTGATGGGGAAGGTATTGCCCTCTTCTATGCACCATTATTGGTTTCAGTTTTTCCCATATATTTCTATCTATATACAATTCAGTCTTGGAGTATCTCTTATACTTGTATAATACGTTGGACTCTGCAACTATGCGGGCACATGTACGGAAGTCGGCTGATAAATCAAAGGAGACATTATCATGCACTTTTATTTCTTCTGCATTTTGATCACACTTGGGGACTGGGGTAGTGGTTTGGTTTTGAGCCCAATAGCAGCCGTCTCATGTGGCTATAATTTGCTTTTTAGTATTTGAAATCGAATTCTATGTGTAATTTCAGATTTACATAATATTTCAATATTTGTGCTTTTCATGTTAACAATATTTAAATTTTGGCTTTGCGCACAGCGATCCTTGAACTGTGAAGATACAAAAAACTATGACATGTGGGCTGGTTCGACACACAGATTGAAGAGCAGTTCACTGAATTGGCTTACTGGATGTGAGTCCACTGTAGAAGCAGCAAAAAAATACAGACAAGTGAAGAACGGTGGTCAAATATATCGAGTTATGGAAAATCCCATCTCATCTGGTGAACATGGATATACCTTACCTTCCCAGTGTAAGATGGAAGGTAAAAAGCGTGGACGAACTTCTTTGATAATCAGGTTTCCAGTTACTGCACAAAGGAATGAATCAAATCAATATATTGATAGATTGGCTGCTGTAAGTTCATACTCCAGTGATGAAGATAGTGATTTGTGCTCCATTGGTAGTTGTAGCACCTCAGACATCTGGGGACAGATACAGTATGGTCTCGCCGATGACAGTAATGGTGATCTTAGCGATGCTGAGTCCTCTAATTCTCAAAGCCGTGATAAAAAGAATCTTATCCACAAGTCTCTAGAGGAAGCAGCTGTGGCAAGAATCCATCAATTGGAGTTACATGGTTATCGTTCCACACTAAGGGCTTTGCATGCATCTGGGCCTATAAGTTGGGAACAACAATCAATGATAAGTAACCTTCGCTTTTCTCTCAATATCTCAAATGATGAACATTTGATGGAGCTTAAAAAATTACTTTCCAATGATCATTAGTCATATGGTTAGATGCAAGATTTCTGTACTTATGTTTCCAAGTATGTAACTGTTGCTAGTGGTAATTTACAGGATGCAGATTTTGAGGTACTTCCGGTATATAGTTGATACCTTTTGATATATGTACCACAAATTACTAAAACTAGTTTGTATGAATACTTGTAGCTGCTCCTCTCTGATGCAAATTTTGAATTATATCTATGTGCATTCTATCAGTGAGTTTACTGGTTAGACTTTACTGTTTTACTTCTGTACTGCAATTATGCTTTTTTAACTCTTTGAATTTATCATTCTACTACTGAAGCCCGGTCACCAATTAATCTTGTTCTTCTTCTTTGGCCACTGTATCCCAATCATTCCTAGGGGTTTTATTTTTCAGTTGTAATGGTTGTATATTCCTGTACAGTTACAACATTTGGAGATGCATAAAATGTTGAACATTTTGACGCCTCCATTTGTATGTTCCAGGGGCAACAGCCAGAGGCCTGTCTTTACTTCTTCAGGTCTAAAGATGCTTCAGTGCTTGATACCTCTCTTCTCTGCGAAACAAGGGCAACCAGACATGGATCAATGAGGTAACTCTATTGAGAATCCATCTCTAGAAGTTAAAATCCAGCTCAGGATAGTTGGGTTTAGATTGAAGTCGATGGCTACTTGCATTGCAAATGAAGTAGCAGCATTTACTCAACACTGTCTTCTGCAGCTACCCATTAGTCAAAGCCAAAACCTACAAGAATCAAATGCTCACCATGAATGACATATGCTGTACATCACTGCACGTGGTTGGTAAAAGAGGGCACAGTCAATACTGCTGTCTGCCTCAAAAACCCAGGTGTCCTCACTACTCTCTCATTTGACCAGTCTCACAAACCTCAAAACAGAGGTCTCTCATTTTGTCACTTTCCAAACTTTATGACCCTCTCATTCTCATTTCCATCTCTATTCAACTACAATATACCAGGTTGGGGCGAACATTTCTTTTAAGTTTTTTTATCTTATTTTTGTGTGGATATGCCATGTTTTTTAGTCTTTGTCACAATAATGTCATGTTTTAAAATTTCTTTCGGTTTTATTATTTTTATACAAATGTTTTGTAATAAAAGAGGTTTCCGGAATTCTCCATACAGTCAAGTCACCGCACTGACATCTATCTAACAAATTTGTGGCAATATATTTTTGTAAGGTTGGTTTGTTAATAAACAAGTTGATTGATGTATGGAAGCAGCTAAAAAAGAATTCATCAGATAGATGTCAGAATCAACGTTGCCACTAAGACAAATCAAGATGCAAAATATGGCTTTGAAAAAAACGCGACATATCTAAAAACAATTTACAGCATACTATTATTGTTAATGGACCAGTAAGAACTTCGAGGTCTAATTCGTAATAATGAGAAATATTAATAGATAGATGCCGTGAGTATTGTAAATTTGAGGAATTAAATTACTGTTTGATTATAAAGTCAAAAGAATTCACTAATACCGACCAAGTTGGCTGGCGTCTTGAACAGATAATAATGAATTAATTGATAAAATGATAGACTCGTATTTACCAACGAAAAATGCATTTTTGATTTACTTTTTATTTTTACTGCGAGGGTAATTTGGTAAAGTATGGAATTCGGTAAGACCGAGTCTCGGTAACATCACTCAATAAATATCACAGAAGTCTCAGCTATCAATTCATTTCGTCTTCTTCACAAAATGGATGCCGGCGGTTTACAGAGATCCGAAATCTCATTCCGGAGAACCGGCTCCTCCGGCCTAGTCTGGGACGACAAGTTCCTTGGCGAGCTAGCCAAGATCAAGCCGGCCTCCCAAGACGGCACCGATGCCGCTGCGCCTGGTTCCGATCCGACCACGCTGCAGAGGAGCAGATCGGAAGGCGGCGGAGGAGGAGGACGGCAAGGGTACAAGACGATGAAGGAGCCGTCGCCTTCGGTGGATCCGCCGTCTCCCAGGGTGTCGAGCTGCGGCGGGATTTGCAGCATGTTTGGCGTCGCGCAGAAGGAGAAGCACTCGCGGAATAAGCGAGACAAAGTCGGGAAGCGGAGAGTGTGATGCTATGGTGACGTCATCTCGACAGGTCAGTTTCTGATTTCTGAATGTTTGATTCAATTAGGTTAGTCATCGATCATCATGACATCGCCTCTGGTTTTTGCTACATAAATATATGACTGATACATACGACATTTTTTGTGTAATATCAAAAACAATGCAAGCAGAATTATGTCGTCACGTTATCACATGGTCTCATCTCATATAATTAAACCGAACTGATTCAATGATTAAATCGGTTACAGTTCAATGAAAAGTGGTCTAATTGAACACTGTGTATAAGCATAACTTAACAAATCTCGTAATAAGCTCAGTGAATTAGGTAACCAGTTTTAGCGGATATGATCCAGAAACCAATCAAAAACATGTAACATTAAAAAGATGGAACGCTGTTGTTGAAAATTTCAATGGATGGGGTTGAGCTGCTGCTGAGGTTGGGCTTGAACAGAGAGATTAGCCCTCGGGCAGGACCGAATGGCCTGGTCAGGCGGGAGCGGCACCACGGGCAGGTTGTTGCAGTTGCAGATCTCGATCATGGTTCCATCCGGGTCATGGAAAAACAGCTGATCCACGTACACTCCTCCTTCCTCCACTCTGCTCCTCACGTACTCCATCCCCATCTCCTTCAGCTGTTTCTCCACATTCGCCATGCTTTCGCACTACAACACCCCAAAAAAAAAAAAAAAATCTGTCAGAGCGTGATCGAATAGTTGAATGAATATTTCATTCCAAGAAAAACTCAACTTGGAAAGAAATGTGATTGTCCTTGGGGTTGATCTTGCCGTTGATCTGCGGCATGCGCTGCGGATCCTGGGATTGGAGAAGATGAATCCCAATCCCATAATTGAACAACCTGAGCCCATCAAACCCAGAAATCAACAATAAAGCAATTCAACAACATCATCATGAAGAAGAAGAAGAGAAGACAAGTTATCCAAAACTAAAAACAGCACCATGCGCCATTGAAGTCGAAGGAGCCAGGCCTGCGGATGGGTGAGAAGCCAAGAACATTCTGGTAGAAGTGAAGAGTTTCATCAACAGATCTGCAGACAAGCGAGATGTGATTCAAGGAGGTGAGCTTAAGGGGATTATTTGCAGAGGCATTGTCCTTCATTTTTTTTTTCTCCGCTGGCTGGGTGGTATTTCTCCAGGAACACAAGGTGGCGCTTGTTGATGTTTTTGGTATTTATAGTATGCTTGCTGAGTAGATAAAATGATTGAGACACGTAAGTAGGTTGGCTTCGCAGTGCGTGCAAGTTTGTTGGTTTGTTTTTCAGATCTTATCCATACATAGAGTTCGCTTGCTGCTCTGGTCTTCGCATTTATCTCGAATTTCATGGCCATTTACTCTCTTCAGCTATTTTTAGATTATGGTCTTTGCCGACCATTTTATTTACAAATATTTTTTTAATTATGGATAATCATCCAATAGTTTCTTTATAAACTAATTTAATTTCTCAATATTAAACAATTTCAAGAGGTACTTGACTTTCTTAACATTTCCGATTTTAGAGATATTATTTATTTTTTTGACTATTTAATTTCTATATGACGGTTAGAAGTAGAGTGATCCAATGATTTTCAGTTCTAATAATGACTTCTTTTGTGACTAAAATATGCCTTTTTAGTAGCAAGACAGACATAATAAGTTAGTTGCCTCTTTTTATATAAATGAAATGAATTGGAAGCATTTTTTGTATAAAATATATGTGTAAATTATAACGAATGTCTGGATCCGCCACTGATTGTATCTATTTATGGATGGTTGGAAGAAAGCACCTTACAAAGACCGAACAAGTCCTCATAAAATCCACCTTCCTCCTCCTCCTCACAACCATCACCTCGCGTCGCATATCCAGCAACGCCATCCTCGCCTTCCGGTTCACTTCCTTCATCTTCTTCCTCCACCCTTTCTCCTCCTCCTTCTCCGAGAAGTGATAGCTCCTTAAAAACATACTCCTCGCATGCCAATACCCTCTCTCCCGCCCAATCTCCTCCACACTTCTTCCGACCCCCACCGGGCTGATCTTCGTGTTCCTCATGCCCACTCCGCCACTTTTTTCAACTAGTACAAACAGCTCAATGCTCTTTATATAACCCCTCCGTGTTTCTAGGTGGGGATTGTTGAATGAATTTATGTTTTAGGGAGTTGGTGGTTGCACCATATGGCCAAATATTGGTCAGAATTTCATTGTATAGAAACTCGAAAATGGTTTCGTGTATGCATTCATCAACTCTTGACTACATACAACCCTTTCTTGTAAATCATTAAAGTCTTACGTGTCTGCATTTTTAGTAAAATCATGCAATGAATTGAAGTGTTATGCGAGGTTTTTGAGTAATACAAACCAAACGGCGTCGTTTCAATCCTGGTACTTTGGGCTGCGGGATTCCATATTTGGGCTTTTCGGTTTTGTTTAAGCCCAATAACAGATTTGGCTTCAACCGGGCTTCATCTTTGGGCCTCTCGTTTTTGGCTGAGCCCAATTACACAGACTTCAGCCTTAAACCCTTCTCCTCTATTTGTCATCGTTTCCTCTGCTTCGTCCTGTGAAACCCTAATCTCTACGTTGCCCAATCAGCTGCAAAAATGGTAGACTCGTCTCTCAAGCTTTTTCTTGTTGTGTTTAATTGATCTTTTGGAATCTAAAGTAATCGTTTTTTTCCCTGATCAGACGGGAGAAGCTGTTAACCCTAAAGCGTACCCGCTCGCTGATGCGCAGCTGACCATAACCATCCTTGATCTGGTTCAGCAGGCTGCCAATTACAAACAACTCAAGAAGGGAGCTAATGAAGGTATCTTAATGTCCGGATTGTATTCGTTAACTGATTGAAGTGGTAAATTGTGAGTGTTAAATTTTTTTTCTTTGCAGCAACTAAGACGCTGAATAGAGGAATTTCTGAGTTTGTGGTGATGGCTGCGGACACTGAGCCCCTGGAGATCCTTCTCCATCTTCCACTTCTTGCGGAAGACAAGGTACTAGAATATTTAATCAAAGAATTGCCTATGTATCATAGCCACTTCTTGTCGTGATTCATAGCATGGTTCTTGGTACATATACAATTTTTTTTGTGTCTATCGTACAATGCCGTATATTGTGTTGTCCGATATTAGAGCATCCAAGTTGCTTATGTATCTAGCCTGAGCTTCGGACCCATTGATTCTCCTTGCAGTTAAATGTTCTTAGAGAAGAAAGGTTCATGGTGTTTAAGAAATCAGTATACGATTAATCTGTAGACCCGTAACTTATTGGATATTCTATTATCATGATTCAGAAATTTATTATTGATACAGTTGATGATTAATATGTTTTTACTTTTCCACAGAACGTTCCCTATGTTTTTGTTCCCTCAAAGCAAGCACTAGGGCGAGCCTGCGGTGTCACACGGCCTGTCATTTCCTGTTCAGTGACAAGCAACGAAGGAAGCCAGCTGAAATCGCAAATACAAACACTCAAGGCACTTTAAATTTTATGTCATCGCTCTTGTTGCATCTCAGTGCCTGTGAGACCTCTTCTTACTTCAATTTTATATGCAGGATGCTATTGAGAAGCTTCTCATCTAGACCCTGCTCGAGGCTCTGTTGGATTGTTGTAGCTGCTCAATAGAAGCTTTTTGCCGATGAAGTGTGCATTTGGGGAGAGAATCTTCTTGATCCATATAGATGTGAAGTTACACTTTTAGCGTTCTTGAATTCTGTATGAACTCCCTCTTTCAATTTATATGATGTTTTGAACTCCAGTCCCCATTCAGATATTATTCTGCTTTGCGCAATTCAGTGAAAGCAGCCTGTGAACAAATTTCCAAAATTTATGCATGAACCATTACCAATTTGTAACCGGATTACTTGTTGCAAGTTTACCATTCTCAATCCTAGGCTACTTGAACCTTTGCTTTCCCCACATCACCATCGCAATGATGGTATGACCTTTTGCCGGAAGGTATATACGAGTGGGTAGCGAAACACTAATAATATAAATTATGCGTCATAGGTATTTCTCTCATTGATAGCGGAACAATAATAATACAAACTACGCGTCATAAGTGTTAGTCTAATTGATGAAGGTGTATAAGAGTGGTAGCGGAACAGTAATAATACAAACTACGCATCATAGGTGTTTGTCTAACTGATGAAGATGTATATGAGTGAGTAGCGAAACAGTAATAATACAAACTACGTGTCATAGGTGTTTGTCTAACTGATGACAAGTGGATACCGGAACACTAATAATACAAACTACGCGTCATAGGTGCTTGTCTAACTGATGAAGGTGTATATGAGTGGGTAGCGGAACAGTAATAATACAAACTACGCGTTACATGTGTTTGTCTAACAGATGAGTTGGCAAACCATTCGGACACCTGTAAATGAACGGTTAATATAAAGTATGCGTCACAGGTACTTGTCTAATTGATGAGTGTCCGATGGGAGGGCGACTAGTGAGCTAGGATCGCAACACTCTCCAAGTAACCAGCCCCGGGCCCTTCTCAAGCCCTGGTAGTTCAATGTCACAAACCCCAGCAATGTTTTGATGTTCTTTGGACAAATACAGATTTAACTGCTGTTGGATTCGTGTGCTTGAAAGTGCCGACCCGATTTTTTGGACATCTGTGCCTAAAATAACCCATGTGTAACAAACATAATTTCTCTCGATCTTGGTTGATTTTTATTGCCGTGCGCGTCGCGACATTGTAAATTATGGTCTAACAAATCCCCAACAATCTGTTTCAGTTTCCTAGTCGGCGGACTTAAAATAGAAATGTTTCCTAAACAGAAACTTTCTTAAATTAGAAACAAGGAAACCCTTAATGACTTATATAAGTACCTATCCAGCCTCCAACTTATTATTATTTTGAGAGAGACACACACAGGCTGGCTGATTCATGGATTCTTCTTCTTCTGCTGCTGGGAAAAGGAAGGTCAATTTCAATCCCATTGTTGAAGTTTATGACCCTGTTACAAAACAAACATGGTACGAAGACACAGAGCTTCGATCTCTGGTAATTTTGAGAGAAGCCGTCACGGAGGAGTTTTCTTATTCTCGCCGCCTTGAAGATGGGCTGTGCTGCCGTTCTGAAACTGAGGATTTTGTGGTGGTGGACGAGGAGGAAGTAGTGGAGAAGAAGAGACCCAGTCGGGGCGGGAGAAACAGAAGTGGCTACGTCAACATTCTGCTCAATGGAGTGGAGAACGTCGCTCAATGGAGAGCTCTCAAAGCGGGAAAGGGAGTGTTTGAGGAGGAGGGTCTGGGCTCAGATCCATGCATGTCAGAATCAGTTGGCAGGAGAAGACGCCAGTTTAATCCTCTTCTCAGGCCAGTAGAAAATCTACATCAGTGGAGGATGGCTGTCGAGGAAGAACAGATCAATTTCATAGCATCATATTTTTGAAACAAGAGTTCTTGTAGCCTCCAATGGCATATATTCAAAATAGGAAACATCGGCTGATTTTAGTAACTGAATATTCAGCATTTGGATGCTTTTTTCCAGTCAAATCTTCAAGGATTGAAACAAATATTGTATTTGATTGAACAGACTTATCCAAATATAAGGAAAATAAGACTTGTGTAGGCAAGCAAAGAGTAGTAATAAGAAACTGTAAAAGCATAGTCAATATTTTCATCAAAATTTGAGGAACAGATTCTTCCAACATGATCACAGATAGTAAAAGCACAATGGTCAATGGTGTTTCTCCAACAAAAAGAGAAGAAAGTTAAACAATTGCATTGGCAGCACTAGCAATTCTTGGCCACAGATCAGCACACTCCTTTCCAATAGGTCCAGTGATTGCGGATCCTGAAACATTATGAAAGAGTTACAGTCCTCGAACAAGTCAAAAGGTACTAAAATAAAAGTATGAGTTAACTCAAACATGACTAAACACTATATAGGAAAAGCTTGATCAATTGGAATCAAAGATAAAACAAAATGTATCAGAAGAGCCATGAAAGAGTGACAGAATTGGAGTTCAAGGAATGCACTAGAGTTTTGTGAGAGCCTTGACAAAGAATAAAAGCAACAACCACACTTGAATTTGTACTAGCAACAACTCCATTCGTCTCAATACAATTAATTTAATCATCTCCTATTTGTTCTGCAGAACTTTCTATTAAGTTCAAGAAACAGCGTACAAATAATAAATCTTTTTAGTCAGTGAAGTTCTTAACCTAGTCAAACAGGTATATTAGCTTGAATGATAAATTTGAAAGCCACCCTTCTTAAAGTGGTTTTCAAAGGACATGTATCAGAAGAGCCAAACTCGGCAGCCCCATCAAACAGGAGCACAAGCATTAAACTTCTGACCTAATATCTGGGAGATGCAAGAAAATTCCTGAAATAAAACACTCCGGGATCTTTGCAACTATGATCATCTCCCAATAAAAAGCTAAGCTAAATTCACCTTACCACATACTACTTACTGAAGAAATACAAAGTGTCCATACCTTTCATCTCTCCTTTCGGATTCACAATAACACCAGCATTGTCTGCAAGATGACAAATCAAAACACTAAGAATAGCTAATAGAATTAGCTTGAAATTTTGTGCATGTCTAGATCTATAAGACAAATGAAGGGATTCGCCCAGCCGCTAGTTCATGAAGAATTAAACATCTGCAAGCTAAATGTCATTTTGTCCATATACTGAGGATTCAAATGGCCTACCACACATGCCACAATCACTTGAAGATCACACGCAAATGCCTACTCAATTTTTGTAAACCCTAAACATCGGACAATCGAAGAACCTTTGACAGCATTCGTCATCTAAGCAAACACTAATAGTCTTATAGATGCAAATTCATACAGAGACAATAAAAACAACATTAGCTAACCTTCGAAGTACATGAAGACACCGTCCTTTCGGCGCCAGGGCTTGCGCTGACGAACGATGACGGCCGGCATGACCTTCTTCCTCAGATCAGGCTTTCCCTTCTTCACAGTGGCCATAACCATATCGCCAACGCAGGCAGACGGCAGTCGGTTGAGACGACCCTTGATTCCCTTCACGGAGATGATGTAGAGATTCTTAGCACCGGTGTTGTCAGCACAGTTCACCGTGGCCGCCACTGGCAGACCAAGCGACATCCGGAACTTGTTCCCGGCGGATCCTCCGCGCCCTAGAATCACCAACAGCAAAACAGCCGTTACAAAGGTCGAAATCAATGACACAATCAGATGCAGAAAATGAATCAGCGACATGGATCGCCAGCTTACCTCTCTTCGACATTTTCGACGGCTGCTTTGAAGTTGCGGTTTGCGGCTGTGTTGAAGTTTTTATAGGTAGAGGCGTCGTGTGGGTTTTGAAGCTGCTAGGGTTTTGGGAGAGATTGGGGGTGTTTGGCTACAGAGACAGTTGTATCTTTTCCGTCGATATAACTTTTTTCCCACCAATTTTTTTAATTATAAATTAAAATACAAAATTAACCTAAAATCACAATCGTTCGCCTTTGCCTTCCTGCACTGCCACGTCGGTGCTGCTCACCGTTCCCCTTCCCAGCTTCTCCTCCGCCTCGGTGCTGCTCTCTGTCTGATGATCGGCACGGAAGAAAGCAATTGAAATCGCTCCGGAGCTCCTGAGGGATTCACAAATCGTCAAGGTCCCATTGCAGACATCGGCAACCTTACTCCACCGTCTAACTGATTTCCTGTTGTAAAGGTTCGAACTTTATCCGAAAAATCCTACGGATTTACCCAATTGCGTCTGGAATTTGATTTGTTGGCATACTCGTTTTGGGTCTTGATTTGTGGGGGTACCTTTGTTTTTCACCCAATTCGTATTTTATGGACCTGAGATTGGATTTTGGCAACTGTGTTCCGAGAAAATAAGGGAATTCAGAATCATGTAATTAATTTCAAGGGATTCATGGTATAGTTTATTCTTAAGTAAGTTATCTGGTTTTCAAAGGGGCGCCTGCTGTGCCGATTTTTATTGAAAATCTTTTGCAGTGTCTAATGCTAATCAAGTATGTATTTTCTGCAGCTCTCATACTCTCATCAATGATAATAGCTGTACAAACTGTCATGTGTAAATTGTATGCATCTCCTAGTTTGTATACTGAAGCTGTAGTATGGTTTCAAACTTGCAAGAAAAAGATAGAGAAAAAACATCTAATCAAAGACTAGCATGTGTATTAGTTTGGATTAGATTCCCAGAAATTCCCATTTACTTTTTTGAGGAATCAGTTGGCATTCGGCGGTTCTTGAAAGTACTTGCTATTGCTTTATTTTGGGATTTTTTCTACAAAACTAACTGTATGTGTCCTAAATCATAGCCTGGAAAACGTGCAGGTATTCAAAGTCTTACAGGACTCTGTACATATTTTTTTATTCCATAAGTTACTGATATTGTTTCTTTAAAATTCTTGATGCAGTGATATTGTCGGAAATTATTGGGGGACTCTCCGCTATCTATGCTTCCAATTTATAAGGATTAATAACTGGTGGTGTAAGGATTTGGTTATTCAGGTAACCTCACGATAGCAATAGTCTCAGCTTTTTTTTGTTGGATGTTTTGAAAATATTTCCAGCTACCAATTCTTAAAGCTGTTTGTTTAAGGGAGGGGGCATAGTTAAGTTGAGATTTGAATGGTCAAAAAAGCTTGGTAAGGAAATGCACCTGTGATGCCGAGATTAAATATGGTCTTTGGTTATTAGTTAAAAGGTTTATCAAGTTTGGGTTATATCTTGTAATAGAATGAGTATAAAAGGGAAAAAGAGGCAAAGAAATCAAACAAGCAAATAAGTTAACTATTTTCTAGCTCACTCTCTCCTTCCCTTCTCTTCTCGGATTCTTCCTTCTGGTTTATGCTTCCTTCTAATATATTTTGTATTTTGGATTAGTGAAACAATCGTGGGGATGAACCTACCCTTTTGTTCGTAAAAAAAAAAAATAGCCCTACAAGATCTTGAATCCTGGGTCCGCCCCTGCCTTCTGTAGCGCCGAATTCAAGCGAAGACGAGAGGTGCAAGCTACTGTTTCAGAACCGGAGTTATCTGGGGAAAAAAGTTATATCGACGCGAAAGATACAAGAGTCTCTGTAGCCAAATACCCCCAATCTCTCCCAAAACCCTAGCAGCTTCAAAACCCACACGTCGCCTCCACCTATAAAAGTTTGAAGATGGCATATCGCGGCCGTGGAAGAGGGCGAGGAGGAGGGCGAGGAGGCTATGGGGGATTTGGAGGAATGGGGCATGCGAAACCAGCTCCCGTCGTGCTATTTCCGGTTAGTTGTGGTTGTATTTACATAACACTTGTTGAGTCGAGTGTGTAAAATTTGAGGATAGGGTTTAGGATTCAGTGTTTGGATTTTACATGTGTTTTCAGGATGTTACGTTGCCGGAGAAAAGGGCTCTATCAGCTGAAGATAAAATCTTAATCAGTGCAAAGATTAAGTTGGAAAATTATTGGAAAACTTCTCCTTATTACATTGAAGCAGCATCCGAAAAGAGTAAGCACTCTGCATTTTTTCCTAATATGAATAATGTATGCATGTAGTTGGAGACTTTATTCTTGTCAAAACAAATAAAACAACAACTAGTCTTATTTTGTTTGATACGGCTACGTTTGTTGGGGATTGTTGTTATGTATCAACAAGCCATTCGGTTAGGAATCAAGATGCATCGCCTTGGGAAAATTTTCTACTTTTAAAATTTAGAGGAAAGTAAATGTTCCGGTTACATTGTGTAGATGATAGTTGAAATTTTCTCAAAAGGGTGGATTGTTGGTGTCGCAGTCCACATGCTTGTGTGTTTTGATGGTTTTCCAATGCTTACAAAGTGTTCACCACAATTCGAGCTTTGAATGGGTATCCATTGATGGGAAACTCAAACTGATCATTTCATAATGTTGTCTTAATCAATATGGAATTTCGATTTGGGAAAGAAAAAGTTGGTTTAGTTCAAAGGCTGTTTTAGTGTTGTTGTTTAGCCAACATGTCACAGGGTGTGTGTATGGTCAGTTTTTTCTTTAAATGGTATTTTGGGATTGCCCCATTAATAGTTTAATTCGCCACGTAATTCGCGGTCTTAAATAAGCTATCGTGGAATATTTGTTGGGACACCAGGCCAATCGGTGGACATTGAGAGATTTTCTGACAAAGGAAAGCCTAAACGCGCCAGGAGGCGTGATAATCTTGATGCACATTTGAAATGCAGCAGCTTTCCGATCGAACTGCATGACGTACTTCTAGGAATAAGAGGTATTAGGAGCCACTTTTCTGTTTCACTTTTCCCTATTCTTAGAGACTTTTGCATTAATCATTCTTATTATATTCGGTTCAGGTTCAAAGCAGCCTGCACCGAAGAAGAACCCAGAGACGACGACGTCTAAGAATGATGATAAAGGTACAACTACACTATTGTCCCCTCACTGTCCTATATCCTGTCTAGTTGATTATGCAGTGTAATGGACCATTCACAACACAATTTTTCGAGGCATGCTGCAATTTCATGTAGCATAAGCACTTATTACATCTTTGTGTCAGGTATCGAGCAAGTAGCTAGGTTTGAGAAACTTGAGCAGGAGGGTCAGGTAGATGTGTTCACTTGGTCGTCCTAGGTTTTTTCTCATTTTCTTTGGGTATTGCTTGTTTACACTCTGCAACTTACATGAAACTTGAACTTTTCAGAACAAACAAGCATCTGACAAGCCCAAGAAGGACGAAGACGAAGAAGATGTAGAAGAAGAAGATGAAGAAAATGCAGAATACAGTGACGATGGAGATTACAACCAGGTTCGTACCTCATATCTAATTCTTTACATACATGAATCTCACACTACTATCCTACCCTTCTACAACCGTTAGTTAGGTCCATGATTCATCTTGCTGCTCACCCATTCTAATAGTGTGTATTTTTGAATGAACACTGCAGACTGAGTACTTCGACGACGATGAAGATGACTATAATAATGGTCCGGGCTCTGATCATGACGGTACAACTCTAACACGTCACTATCTAGCTATCTTTTTCTCCATTGGCTTTACTAACAGCTCACTATCCTCTGCAGATGAGCCCCTTCTTTAACTGCCGCCCAGCTCTGGAACAACTCTGCAGAATCTAACAGTTGAAGCAATTTAAAAGGGAAAATATGGCGTCCAAGGCGGCCAGGCCGACTTGTTTTGGCTTGGGATCTTTTGTTTCTTCGATGGAATTGTAAGACAGTAAAATCAGTAGTCTTTTTTTATATCCTTGAAAATATTTATGGTTAAAAGAGCAGTGGTTGGATCCTCTAGTAGGAAATTTGCATCATTACTTAGGGCATATGCATTCATTCCATGATTTTCTCTCTTGAGGACGTACTCAACGAAGATTTATTATTATTATTATTATTATTCATTCAATAGAAAGTTCTATTTATTTCTGCAATTTGTGCAGTCGTGTAAATAATAGGACTTTCTATTATTATTCATCAAATAAATAAATAATATTTTTTGAATTTTTATATAATTAAAATTAAAATTACATAATCAAATAAGTAAATTTTATATAATATCGGAATTGAAATTACATAAAAATAAAAGAATTTAAAATTACACAGTCGCTAATTTTAGAAATTATCTTGGTATCATTTTTTTCATATTGTCGAAGATTTTTGTCTTTGGTTTTGAAAAGTACCGTTTAGACATTAAAGGTCATCGTTTTTATATTCATTTGTATGATCTTTATCTCTATGTTCAAGTATCTAATATTAATCACTTTTTGTTGGGCTTAATCTGCTTGCCTTTTTTACTAATTGATATCTTTTGTATAACTTGTAATGCTTTTGATATTTGTTGGAGTGGAGATTTTTCTTCATTTTTTTTCTTATTTCTTTGGCTGCCTCTACTTTGGAAGGTGTAATCGGACTCGATGAATTTATGTAATTGCTTACGGGTGTAAAAAAAAAGTGACTTTGAAGTTCACATTAGCTCACCAACGGATGGACTAGCTTCGTATGTAATGACAGGAGATTATTGATTTCGGTTGGATCAAATATTGACGCATCTTAACTTTTTACCAACATTGAAAGTGTATGAACCATTTTTTCTTTTTCACACGGTACATAATTTGAGCTTTCCTTATGTATATCAAATTCAAGTAAATAAATAATTTTAATAAATAAAGTATGTAAGTTAATTTAATGCGCATAAGGAAATACTTACTTCATCCTGCAAATTATTTAAGGATTCCTTAGTTTCTTCTCGCATGGGAAAGACAATAAGCCAAGTTCAGCTTCAACTTTGCAAAACTTGAAGCTAGTGCGGCTTAATACTTGAACTTATTCTCATCCATAACCCAACTTTATTAAAAATTGGAATGGATTTTTCCCCTCAATTTTCTATTTGTTTCCGGAAATAGAATCCACAGATGACGACAATAAGATATACACAATTGCACATCTTCTGACATAGACCAATTGAAAGACATTTTGAACAAATAAAACTATGAAGATAAGTAAATTATATGAGTTACTGGAGAGATAATTTAGTGTGAGTTGTGTAAGAAGAATGATACAGTTATAGGTAAAGTTTAGAAATTTTCAAAATTATTCTTTAGGATTTTATTTGAATTTTAAAGCGTTGGGATCATAAAGCAGATATTTGATTAAAAATTTCTATTTGTTATAGATTATTTTTAGATTTGGTGTGTAACACACTCGTCAAAATTAAGCTTAAAACACCAATTCTGACCTTCTCCAAAATAATATTGGAGAACGTCCTCCCATTGCTTCACCAATGCATGCCTTCAATTAGCCTGGAACGTCCGATCGAGGAGAACGTCCTCCAATTTGGTGTTCACTGCATTATGCTTTTATCTGCCACAGGTTTCAAAGACCTCCATGAAAAGTTTCTTACAAATTTTATCAACAAAATTGGTACCTGCCTGATTTCCCAAAAATGATACAATGCAATTGGTTTAAAATTTAACCAAAGCTAATTTTAGTAACGGTTCAATTGACGAGTAATATTGAACACACCGGTCTAATTTGATCGGGTCATCAATATATTCTTCTGCTAGGGTTTAAGGTGAGAGCGAGAAATTGTGGAGATTTCTAGCAGCCAGGGCTTCGAGTTTCCATCACATCTCCTGCGTCGCAGCAATAAGATAAGTGGTTAATATGGAAGACAACATCACAAATTTATTGAATCAAAGAAAACTTTATTTGTAGCCAACTATGAATATGTTTTTTCGAGTATGAAAGAAATCAGCAGACTTAAACTGGAACTACGAGTAGTGCGTCAGTTAAAGCAAAAATAAATCAAGGCATTTAAACCAAAAACTGTAAGTATGATACCTATATTAGCCAGCTATAAACAAAACTGTAAGGAAACTATGCAAAGACAATCCTATAAACTGGCAAGATGAGAACACCGAATAGAAGATTATGCATCAACTCAGCCTCACAAATGGTCAGAAGACATCAAGTTGGGAGGAAATACTCTATTTTGACGGCTCTAGTCTGGCAAAAATAGCATCAAGCAGTGAATTGAGGAAGAGATGCAGAAATGCTTGATGATCCGATAATCAGAATCACTTGAGCCTTTCTACCATAACCTTTTCCCAGCTCAAGTCCAGGCCGGAATAAATGGTTATAACAACCAGCGGCGAAGCAATTAGCTGGTAGTCCTCAAAGCCTAGAGGAATGAAGTGGAGCATATATGAAGAAAGTCATATTGGATGGGACTACCAGCTAATGCGAAGATAAGAGTAACAAAATGCAAAGACTAAGACACTTCATAAAACAGGAAATACAAAGAGTAAGACACTCAAAAAAACAGAAAATAAAGATAAAATACATACATAGCTGGATTCATCCCTCAACCAAAATGCTGTTTCTGACGACAACCAGAAAAATATTAATTACTAAGCAAAATTTCCCAGCAACAGCAAGCTCAACATATTTAATTTTGATACCAGTATCAAACAATTAACCCTAGCTCATTCAATACATGTAATACCATCACTCTAAATTCCAAATCGAAGCCATCTCAACCAAGCATGAAACTCATACCTACTGATACCAAACATTAACTCCAATCACTTCCCAACAACAGAAGGCGTTCCGAGCAAGCTCGCCTGCTGAAGCTCCAACTCATTCAGCTGCTGCTCTCTGTCCATCTCAATGATCAACGGCACCACCAGAATCAGAAAATACGTCCCCAAGATCCACATAGCCTTCCCAGTACCCTTACTCAGCTTCTTCACCACATCTGTCGCATCGCACACCACTTGCTTCCCCTTGTCCACAATCGGCGACTCCGATATCGCGCTCGTGATCCTCGCGACAAATCCCTCTTCCTTTCCCTTGATCAACCGCTTCTTGTCCGGCAGCGAGACTCCTCCTTTGCGCGACGCCATTGAAAAACCTCGAGAGAGATATAGTGAGCGATCCGAATTAGGGTTTATCAGATACCAAAAAGAGGATTATATCTACCATGTGTTACCTTGCGCGTAATTCAAGCTCATTTTAGCATCCTTAATTATAGAGTCGCCTGATGAAATCTCAGCCGTTGATCAGCGAATCAGACAACATAAACCAACGGATACGATCTCGTTTCAAAACTCAACGGCCAGGATCGACTGGTATGGGATGCGGACTATATAAACCAGTGGCTTCATCTGCTCGCAGTGCAGAGAGTAAACGAAGGTTTGTACTCGGCAGATCTAAGAGCTTTCGTCATCTTCGTTTGAATTCGGCGCTGCAGAAGGGCGCTTCGTTTCTCGGGGAACGCAGTCCCAGGTTTCTCTCATCTCCTAGTCAGACTCGCTCTATGCGAATTTTGTTCAAATCGGTTGATGCAATTCGCACTTCTTTTGAATTATTTCCCTAGGTTTTTGGTTGAAATTTTTGGGATTTGTTGCTTATGCGGATTTTTTTGATGATTAGGGGTTTGGGTCGACCTCATTTCTGCATGTTGGTGTAGAAGAAGGCGCGTAATCGAGTTTGATTTTGGCAGAGATGGCGTCCGGTCAGATTAGTGCTTTTCAGGTTTTGGGATTTGACTTCAAGAAACGAATTTTGTCCGATTCTTTTGTTGGTTTTTGTAGTTTTATGATAGCTGTGTTCTTGGGGTTTTAGGTTGGTTCGTACTTCGTGGGGCAGTATTATCAGGTTCTTCAGGGGCAGCCTGAGCGGGTGCATCAGTTTTACAATCAACCAAGCACGATGATGCGTGTTGATGGAGATTCATCTGAAGTAGCTTCTACAATACTGGTAAGTGAAACGGTGAAGAGTTTTTTTGTGCGCTGAGGTCTGTTAGTCTCATGATTTGAATTACATATTTATGTATCTGTTATCTTTAGGCTGAATAAACATTGGGTATATTGGCTGAATTAGAGTATGACAATCCTAGATGCTCATGAGGAAACATTGCTTATATTCATCTTCTCATATCTATCAGTTCACTGTTGAATTCAATATATACACTACGAGTATTAAGGTTAAGGGCTCTATTGGACTATAGCAAGTTGATTTTTCCTATTTCCTGCACCACTTTGTAGCTTATAGTTTAAGACTTTAAGGACTATATTAGGCTCTTTCTTCGCGCTTCATAATTTGTCACTTATGTAACTTTTCACTGCAGGATATCCACTCAATTATCATGTCGCTGGACTTTACTGGAATAGAGATAAAAACTATAAATTCTCTTGACTCATGGAATGGAGGGCTTTTGGTTATGGTGACAGGACTGGTGAAAACAAGGGAATTTATATGGAAGCGGAAGTTCTCCCAGGCATTTTTTCTTGCTCCTCAGGAGAAGGGTTACTTTGTCCTCAATGACATCTTCCAGTTCGTTGGGGAGGAGTTGGATCAACATGATCCAGCGACTGTACCCTCTGAAAATAGAGTTGATACAGATCTTAATGTATCCAGCACTCTTCAGGAGGCTCCAGGTATTCAATTTTCTTGTAATTGTTGCTTCTCAAAGATGATGATGATTGTTCACTTAAGATTCTATAAGAGCGCTATCATTACTGTTTGTTGATGTGTTTTGTAATTTTGTATGTCCTGTATAATCCTGAGAATTTGTGCTCTTCTTTGTTCAGTATCGGATTATGTTGGCGAGGAAGTAGCAACGGAATATATTGAATCGCTCAACATAAATGATGATTCTCTTGGTCAGTTTTATGTTCCGGATCAACAGTGGAACGATTCAGAGCCTGTTCATGAAGTGTATGAAGCACCTGTAGAGGAATCAGCTGTTCCACATCATCAAGCCGTGAACAGCATGCATGATCAAATTATTGCCTCTGTCGAGGAGCCCGCTGAGGAGCCTCAAAAGAAGACATATGCTTCCATCGTATGTGTCTCAATGCTCTCTATATAATACAAACTTTTCATATAGTTATAATATATCTGTCATTGTTTGTCTTCCCTGGTTGTTGCATTTTCGTCCATTACGGTATCCTCAGTTGTGGCAAAATAAGTATATGAAGGCTGATTTTTCAGGAAAAACTTGAATTTTATTGCTGTTCATTTGTAAACTTGCTCTGCCTATCATTGGGAACACAGGGTTATTTAATCTCTGAAAGCTGGAATGATTGTATATGATTTTGTAAAACGTCTGGAATAACTGTCTCGATCACTAATGTTTCTCTGATGTCGATTTAAATTATTGTAGTTAAGACTGGCCAAAGCCCAAGCACAGCAGAAGTCATTGGTAGCAACACAGACTGCCAGTAACCAAGGTGCGCCTACTTCTTCAGAGTGGGACTACACACCACAGCCTTCTGTACACGAGCCGACAAACGTCTCAAAACCTGTTGAAGTGGCAACGACAGAGGAAGTTTCAGCAGTGGAAGATGATGGTTAGTAGCATTATCTATACTCTTTATTTCATTAGTTATAATGCACATGTTAGGAGGATCTTTTCTTGATCAGCATCACACATCTCTTTAAGTTATATAAATGAGTAAGCTATGTATTTCAGTGCATTTTAAATCATTAAGAGCTATACTTGCAGTTTGATTGACCTCTCCATATAAATACTTCCTGCCATGGAGTTTATTGGCCTTTTTAATGGTTTCTGTTTTGCAGAGGATTGGCTAATGATCATATATGCTTTTGCAGTTGAATTCGTATCTGTCTACGTAAGGAACTTGCCCTTTTCTGTTACAGCTTCGGATCTTGAGCAGGAGTTTCAGAACTTCGGTAGAATTAAACCTGATGGCATCTTCATCAGAAGTCGTCCGGTTCGTCACAAACTTTTTTACTCGAACACATGACTTACAAAATTTTCTTAATATTTGACCAAATGAATCCTAATTCACAATTTGTAAACAGGAAACTGGGGTTTGTTATGCATTTGTTGAGTTTGAAGACCTTATCAGTGTTCAAAACGCAATTCAGGTTGGAACTCCTTAACAATTTATCACCTATACTCTTAGATCTGTACCCCATTAGTTTATTCCTTTTTTAGTGCCTATTGATCATTTGTAGCTCTGCAAGTGACTGGATTTCATTTGCATTGTCCAGTGTTTTATAAACTGTTGACAGGCTTTAGCACTCATGAAATTTCTTATGGGATTCACAATGTATGTAATCATATTGACATCAAAATAATTTATTCATTATATGGATTAGGCATCACCTATACAGTTGGGCGGGAATAAAGTTTACATTGAGGAACGAAGAGCAAATCCTGCTAGCATTGCTCGTGGAGGAAGTATGTACCTACCTTATCTTCCGATTCGTCTTTATAGTTTTCAATATTTTCTTAATACTGATTTAGGGTGGCTGAAAAAGAAACTCTGAAACCATCTCATTTGATAGTAGCATTTAATTTTTAGCTTTATGAGATCACTATTATTTAGCAAAAATTAATGCCTCTTTTAAAGTTATTCTCGAGATCTTATTGTCAAGTCCTTTATGAGTTTTATGTCTGGCTAGGAACATTTTTTCTTTATGCTTACTTGAATTATTTTTCAGGGAGAGGTGGAAGGGGCAGACTGATGTACCATGGTGACGCTCCAAGAGGCCGCATTGGTGGTCGTGGTCTTGGAAGAGGAAGCTACCAAGACAATGAATATGGCAAACAAAGAGGCAATGGATTTTATCAGCGTGGTTGAAAAGGCTCCCTATGAGCCCATCCTGTTCGCCGCGACTGCTAACTTGCCGTGTTTCAATTCAACTCAACTGGGTTGCTCGTATTTGCCAGTCCCTGCTGTTTGTGTTGCTCACTTCCGTACTTGTACTGTAGGTCGCATTTTCAATTTTGGTTTCCTGTTGCCTTGTTTTCAAGTCCAGGAACGTAATAGGTCAAAATTTTGATATGGTTTCCTTCTCTTTCTATTTTCCCCTGATAGGTGAGTACTTGAAAAAGTCATGCATGATCACTTATGTATAATATTATGTTCCTATTTAATGCGACACAGAGCCGTCTTAGCTCAGCTGGTAGAGCGCACGGCTTTTAACCGTGTGGTCGTGGGTTCGATTCCCACAGACGGCGTATATTTGCCAATTATTTTGTTTTATTTATTTATCCATCGTACGGAAGCCCAAAACATGGTCAGGCCCAATTAATGACTTGGCCAATCCGCTAGCGAGAAGCGTATGGCTATGTTTTGTACACATCAAATGACAAGAAGCTATTTCGTTTCTCCTCTCTCCTGCTGAAATCTCCACTCTTCTGCCAATGGCTACTACAACTACCCTCCCGCTCTGCTCTCCAGTTTCTTCCAACTGCACTCGCCAGCCGCGGCCTTTAACAGGTAGGTCTCATTTCTAGCTTCTGGATTGTTAAATGGGTTTCTCAAAAGACAAGAAGATGTTGTTGTGTTTTTGGAACTCTTTGGTTTTTGATTCATGGAATTGGCTAGTAATGTTTTATGGTGCAGGTGGTGTTGTGGTCTCTTGTGTTATTCATCAGACTGCACAATCCTCCTCCTCCTCTTTTGCTGGCCAATCTCTGCATGTCCCTCGTTTTAAAGGAGGGGCATCCACTTATTGCTGCCGTTCACAGAATTTGAGAGGCGCCACGATGATGAGGATGTCCGCGCCCAAAATCCAGTTCATCCAAGGCATCGACGAACAAACAATTCCAGATGTGAAGTTAACCAAGTCCAGAGACGGCACAAATGGGATGGCAATATTCAGATTTGATCAACCATCCGTTTTCGACTCATCTGGTGAAGTTGGAGATATCACTGGATTTTATATGATCGATGAGGAGGGCGTTCTTCAGTCTGTTGATGTCAGTGCTAAATTTGTCAATGGAAAACCTGCAGGCGTTGAGGCTAAATATGTCATGAGGACGCCCAAAGATTGGGATCGCTTCATGAGATTCATGGAGCGCTACTCCGACGCAAACGGCTTGCAGTTCATTAAGAAATGAACCCAGCCACTTCATCTTCTTTCTTTCTTTCTCTGCAATGTATCATTTTACTTGCTGATGTCATTAATTGCTGCTCTATTCCTGTACTCATTCAACAGTTTTATGATACTGAAATCACCTTTGAGGAGCTCTTATTCCACTTTCATTGTTTGCTAAATTATCCCATTTTTTTATTTATTCACTTGACACTCCCCAGTCCCCATTAACACTACTATGAAATCGTACCCGAGTTTTTATATATAAGAAGAGTAACCAGTAATGCAAGACACTGCCAAAATTCATGCAGCGTTACTAAATTCTTGATTTTAACTTCTAGAATTCAGTACCGGAGCCCCACGAAAAAGGAGGCCATACTAACATATCATAATCAAGCCAATCTCATGTTCAAACACTGCCTAGATCCTACGAGTTTAGACTCCTCTGGTAGTGAAAATTGTTTAAAACAAAGAGACCCTTAAGAATAATCAAACCCTTGCAAAAGAAATTACCACAGAAATCTAGGTTGCTGGCGCCGGAGCAAGCTGTTTCAGCTTTGCCTGCAAGACTGCTCCAGCTTCATCTGCAATGATTTTCTTTTTGGATGCAACCTGCAGCCAGAATCCAAGTATGTCAGACAAATCTTTTCTGAAAATTAATTATTTATTAATACATTTTCTAAAGACTACCAGCTTCGAAAGTACTTTCTGTTGATCATCTCTGCTAATAGCAATCTCATTACTTCCTATAAAGATGATGAGTATCACACGATTCATTCTAATCATGACCAAATTAAAGGGTTATGTTTCGTATTTAACTCAAGATCGCACCATTTTCGCAATTTCCTGAGAATTGAAACCATGAAAATGGACATCTCACCAAAAAACTATCTTTACTTGATTAATAATCTTAATATTGCTAGATGTAAATTCTGAGAAATCCTTATAGCCTTATTTGTTTTGTTGCTTGGGAAGGGAAAAAGGACGCAACAACATAGAAGCAGTGACAAGAATACAGCTGGAAAGGTATTCACAAAGGTCATCGCTGGCAATTTCATTAGTAAAAAGATAGGTCTGCATAATTATTAGATGTGAAGCACGTCAACTGGATGACTGTTCAAGTTGCCACACCTAATAAGCATTTTATCGCAACTCTTAACCAAAATATATTTGGAGTACTAAAGATACAGGCATTTGGGAAATTTAGTCCCTTTACAATAAAGTGACAACCCATCAACAATATTCAAGCGCAATTACAATAAACGACATTGTACGTGAGCCCTAGAGCTAAAATCTAGAAAGAACAGGTTTTGCAAACAGCTAGAAAACTCGTAGCCATTTTTTCATCATAATATTGTGATTATACAAATTAAAGCATCTGCATATAAAAGGGAGCTCATGGAAGTAAAAGTAATACTTGATGCCATTTGCCAACTGTTTGTGTTCATGCACAAGGTTAAACTCCACGAACATATTAAACTAGGAGGAGCATTATCACAAATCTGGTTCACAATTTTAGTTTTCATTTAAAATGTACTCGCACAATGCTGCAAGACGATGAAGGGACGCCAAAATTTAGCTACAGAAACAAAGGAACATTCAACAGATTAAGTTCTCTGTATCCAACCAACCAGGATTGAACTAACGACCAAACAAGGTAGTCAAAAGATTCCCTTTAACTGGTTTCTTTCTAAATACCAAAAGGTCTTTATTACAACCTCAGTCCATAAATCAAAGGGACAAAAATGATATCGAATTGCTAGAAAAACGTACTCTAAACAATTTCACTTTCCTTAATTTTCACAAAAAGTGCTTACTATCACAGAACCACCATCACAAGGATAACTTATGTACATAAACATACAAATCAATGACATTGAATCTACAAAAAGCTTTATGGAACTCAATGATTCAAAAATGTTCAAATTATCATCAGAAAAAAAAAATCAAAGAAAGACTTCGCACATGAGCCCCTTTATTGTAAATAGCATACCAAAGAATATAGCAGTCCAACCCGGAGGAAATTTTTTAACTTGCATGACCTTGAAAAGCATTGAGTTATCAAAAACTTTGGTCAGCAGCATACCTCTAGAAGCTGTTCATAATTAGATTTGAGTAGACTGATCTTGCGCTCACAATAGTCTCTGCCTTCAAGCATTGTTTTCTGATACAAAAACAAAAATCAATCAACGGTGAATGAATAGCAAGATGGATCAATCAGTTTACAATAGCCTTCAAACTGATGGGAGGGCTAGATTCCTTTAAAAATATAAAACTCACAAAAATAACACATTACAACTTCCTGTTTTATCCTGCAAAACCCAATACTAGGGACATCACGTTCCAAATCAAATGCAACATGACCATACGGCTAATCGACTAAAATCACATCGCCGCTAAATCTAATAAGAGACAATCAAGTTTTAAACGTTTCGTACATTAGAACACTCTAACATTGCTAAATGAACCTGAGTTTAATACCTGCATCAGCAAATAGAACACACACAAAAAAGAAGAAGAGGGAGAAATCGCACCTCAACGAAGTATCCAGTCCCGATATCAATCAGAACTTTATCAGCATCATCCAGCGTCCCAGGAACATATAGCGATGCAGTCAGCGGAACAAGCATCTTCTTCCCTAAATCCGTCCAATTCGATTAACGAAAGCCTCAGCAGAAATCAAAGAACAGAGAGAGAAGGAGACGAATGGAAGTACCCTGTGGACGAAGGGAGAGATCGTGAATAGAGGAAGAAGCGATCTCGAGGCGAGCGGTGGCGGTCCGGATGTTGGTGAGACTGTCTTGTAGCAAATTGACTTCGAGATCGGTCTGTTCCTTGACAGCTTTGAGCTGGTCGAGACTCATGCTCTCCAGCTCTCCGACCCTCGCTCCTTGCTGCCCTCCTCCTCTCGACGCCATTGCTGAGTATTCTCCTGTCGAAACCGCCGATGCTGCTGGTTTGATTGAGCTGCTGCCCTCAGTTTCAGAGATCCTTTATTTAACGGCGTCGTTTGACTAGTATCAGCTGTGTTATTTTGTGCAGCCTTGCCCTTATAGCTCAGTGGTAGAGCGCCAGTCTTGTAAACTGGAGGTCCGTAGTTCGATCCTGCGTGAGGGCATTCTTACTATTAAATCTTCATAGGAAGAGATACTTTCATTTATTTTCATTAAACACCTTTGGATATTTGAATTTGAGATTTTACATCCGATTTCAAGCTCGCATAATTTGGAATCCATCGCCAAATGATAATTTTTTCCATGTGGGTTATATTTTAGAAGTTATAGGAAGATTCAATCCACATTACGTTACTGTTTCTTACTTAGCAAACTCTCGATGTTTCCCTATTACATCGTGAGTTTAAGCGGAAATATTAGATGACATTTAGTAATACTTTTATATTTTAAAAAGATAGTTTAGTTTTGTAGCTTATTGTTTGTTATCTATTTATTCATTCTTTTTGTATTGTCTTAGATATATTCTTTTACGCGTCTAAGAAACCATAAAAGGTGCAATAGGAGAAGTCATCATGGTGGTCGAGCTCACCGTTGACCTCGTGAGCTACCAATTTTGCAACTTCTTTTGTTTTATTCCTATTATTTTGTTCTTTTCTTCGCACCGGAATTTGAAAATTTTCAACCTCACCCTTTTTTCTCTTCCTTTGCAACTCCCCTTTCGGCTCTTCCTTTGCAACTTCGCCATTTATTCTATTCTCTTGCAACTCGCATTTTGTAATATCTTCGATTTTGAGGATTTTATATTTGAATTTGAGATTTTAACATCGGAATTTGGTATTTCGAGGGTTTCACATCTGAATTTGGAATTCAAGGGTTTCATATCTTAATTTGGGCTTTTGCAACTTCGCTTTCTTTGTTCGTCATGGTTGGTGCAAAAGATACTTTGTTTCAGTTATCAGTGTGCAATTGAATGGGCAAAATTACTCGTATTTCAGTTATGTCACGAAGAATTTCAGCAAATCTATGTGATGCTATATTTTTGGAAGTTAAGGTTCCACGTCTTTTATTTCTTAGTTAGCAAACTTTTGATATTTCCCACTATTTCATCGTGAGTTTGATGAGCACTATTAGATAACAATATTAGATAGTAATATTGTTATATTTTATAAGAATAGTTTAGTTTTTTAGCTTATTATTTTTACCTATTTATTTATATTTTCTTTATTGTATTAGACACACTCTTTTATGCATCTATTCTACCTTCCTTTTATTCTTTTTTTTCTTTTTCAACTTCAAACAATCACATACGATGTCAGGTGGACACTAACTCCATCGAAAATCCATAAATTTGAACAAACACAGTTATTTTATACTTAAACGAATGTGATGATTTTTGATAAATGAGATTATATACTAAACATATATGTATTTAAAATTTTAACACCTAAACTTTATGGTTGGTGGAAAATTATAGGAAATTAAAATTGTCAACTAAGAAAGCCAAACAAAATGTCTATTTTTTTAGCTGAATTATTTATTTAAGCATTTAACTTAATTTAATTGCTTGACATCATTATGTCATTTAATATCATTATATTCACTTTCACGAGTACTCCATTACGAAACAATAACTTAAAATTTACGTACTTAAAATTTACTTAACTTAACTGAATTTTTTTACCGAAATTTTAAGTTAAAAAACAGGATGGGAGAGTTTTTTTTTTTTTTTTTTTACATTGAAATTAATTTGCCACAAGATCGTTAAAAGGAAAAACATATAAAATATACTTGAAATTGTGGCCAACAAGACACAAGAAATAAGTGAATACTCGATTGAATTTATATATAAGAGAGTTTTACGCTCTGTCTGAAAAATCAACAAGAGCCATTTCAATACCTACCGAAAGGTATTTTGGTAGATTTTGTTCTATGCATTGGATTGCTTGCATCACAAGGTAATGACTAAATCAGCCTTCTACATTTTATTCGAATCGAAATGATTGAGTCTGTCTGAAATAATTTATGTTTTTAGATGATTACCGTAAGGAGGTGCAACATACATGCCGGAGACTTAAATCCATGCACGACAGATAAGCAATGCTAGTAGCATAGGTAAAGTATTTTTATAGTTATTCTGTGCAAAGTTTAGAGACGCACGAAAACTGATACATAGTTACCTTTATTATTATATTAAAATTCTTTTATATTTTTATTTATTGTTGGTGAGAAAAAACTTAAAACCAAGTTATGTTGAAATAGATATTTGCTTGAATCAATTTGAAATTTCCATGTTAATTTCTTTCATTTTGAATTCTACTCATTTCTAGAATGAAAATTAGAGAAACTCGGTAATCCGGACAAGGATAGTGTTATTCCAGATTTGGAATTAAATATATCTGTGTCCAAACGAAACCTTTCGATCCTCATTGCGGTGGTGTGGCGATTTGGACAAAGAGGATGATAACTCGATCCGTTTCGTCATATGCAAGCAGCCTGCTGCCCACGCGCCACAATGCTCTCGCTCACCGCTTCGCCGCGCGTCGCTTATCTACCCAAGCCTACAGCTTCCATCAAGTCAACGAGGTTCCGCCCTTTGCTTCACTCAATCGTCACTTTCATCGCCTGCTACAGCTTGCAAATTAGTTTCGGATGTGCGAGTAGAGTTGGATGATATTGTTTGCATTTCGCTCTCGTAGGGATTTCAGAGTCAGAATGTCGTCGGAGGAAGGTTCGTCGCAACGCCCGATCGTGGTTAGTTACTCGGAATTTGAGTTCAGTTTTGAAATGGTTCGGTCATTTGTGCTGGAGTTTATGATCATGCGATTGGATACCAGAATTGATTATGAAGTTGAAGAGTTATTGCAGGTTGGGATTGGAGGAGCGGCTGTAGATTTTCTGGCAACTGTGGATGCTTATCCTAAACCTGATGACAAAATCAGAAGCACTAGCCTGAAGGTGCGTTTCATGTTGCATCTTTCGTTCTCTTTGGACTGATCAATATAGTTTATTTTTTTATATGGCATGCACGAATATTGTTATCTTAGGTTCAAGGTGGGGGCAATGCAGGCAATGCTTTGACTTGCGCAGCTCGCCTGGGTTTAAATGCTAGGCTGATATCTAAGGTATTCATTGTTGATTTGTATGGGCTCAGGGAAGGAACTTATGGTGGTCTCTTAGTTTAAGCATGTATTTGAATGCATTTTGGTTTTACAAATTTACCAATAACATTTATGGATTCAGGGAAATGAATTTCATTTTAGATTGTCCTCAAAAATAAAGTTTGAAAGTATGTCTACCATTTTTTTCACTGTTTGCCGAAAAATTACTAGGTAGCAAATGATGCTCAAGGTAGAGGTATGTTGGTGGAGCTACAATCTGATGGTGTTGACACTTCTTTCTTTGTGGTAAGCATCAGTAAGGCAAATATGTATCTGATTGTATATTACAGTTTAACAGTCAATGTGCGGACTTTCATCTTTCCAATTTTCGTTAGTTAATAGTTCTACCTGTATGTGTAATGATTTTAGTCTTGAATTGTGAGTTTATTTTATGCAAAATACTGGTGCTGCTCTTGCCTTTTTATCAAGAGTGGATCTCTTGATAGCATATGTAATTTTGTATGCTTCCAGATTTCTGAGGAGGGTAATTCACCATTCACTTATGTTATTGTGGATAGCCAAACGTGAGGTTCTTATTCTCTTCTTCCCGGCAGTCCGGCACCCTTCTCCATGCACCTCTCTGATGATTCCAGTGATGTCAAGTGCATTGCTAATTATTGATCCCCCGAGTTGCAAAGCTTATTTACTGTGACAACTATATCTATGTAACACTGGTGCGATTTTTCGATCTTTTCAGGAAAACACGGACTTGTATTCACACTCCAGGATTCCCTCCAATGATGCCAGATGACTTGTCTCGTGAAAATTTGTTATCTGCCCTTGACGGTGCAAAACTCGTATATTCAGATGTAAGATTGCATGAGACTGCTCTAATTCTTGCAGAAGAGGTGGGCAATTTTTCTGTTTCCAGTTTTCACTTCCACTTTTGGTTTGTGATGTACTGATGTTTATATCTGCGGCTTTGTAATAGATATTTGGTGCACTTGAGAAATCATCGTATCATTGTGATTAACTTTTCAAGTTTGCAGTTGGCACTGCCTTCATTTAGTCTGATTCCTTGATCTTTGTTGACATGTAGTTGTAATATACATACATAATATGTTTGCTGCCAGTTCTCCATCTAGTCCTGGAAGAATAAATTGAATTTCGACCAATTTTTATTTTCAATCATCTCGGCGCAGGCAAGTCGCAAAAATATACCTATTTTAGTGGATTCTGAAAGGAAAAGGGAAGGGTTGGACGAGCTTCTGCATTTGGCCACATACGTTGTATGCTCAGCGAAATTCCCTCAGGCAAGCTGGTTTTATCCAACTTTACTACTAGAAATTCTCTTTCTATTTGATTGGATCTCTCGCAATATTCAATCTTCTTTGTCTGGGTGCTGTACCATTTGCCATTTTATTCCGATTAATCTTTTGTCAATATTTTTGTACAGCCTCGCATTAAAAGTTCTTAGTTTTAATCTTTCGGCATCTACTTGTATTTGGTATGATAGGCATGGACTGAAGCACCATCTCTCCCTTCTGCTCTAGTTGCTTTTCTTTTGAAATTTCCAAATATGAAATTTGTAATTGTGACACTCGGTGAAGATGGCTGTGTGATGCTCGAAAGAAGTTCAAATGGTTTGTAAAACTATCTTCCTTTCTTATTGAGTAGCAATATTTATTTAGCTTGGTTATTTATTCTGCCCTGTGTCAACAAGCCCATGCACACCTCTGATATTCTCTTTGTTTTTTATGTTTTTCTTTTCTATTTTAGACAATCCTTTGGCTGAAGAAGTGGATGTAACCGAATCACTACAACTGCTGAAGCAGAAGCAAGAGCATGCTTCAGTTATTCCAACATGTCTATCCTCGGTAAATTATACTAGGTGTTCATTTTTGGTTTCCCCATCTGAAGCGTGAGCTCTCTATGGTTATGAGGGGATTTATGTCAAATTCCTTGTTGGAGTGAACTCCACCAAACTTTTTAATATGAACAACAGATCGTGACCAGAAATTTTACCTGAAAATTTATGTACATGAACTGTATACAAAGAAGGAAGTGTAGTAATTTATGTTTATGTCGCAGTTTAGTATAGTTATTCTTACCTAAGAATTATTGTACATAAACTGTATACCAGAAATTCCTTATTTTCTGTCTTTCTTTGTCGTTTTCAGCCATTTGTAAAACTCAAAGCAGACGGTTTTGGAGCAGTCAACGGAAGGTTATTACTCGGAACTGCTGAAAAGATACCACTTTCAGAGCTTGTTGATACCACTGGGGCCGGGGATGCTTTTATTGGAGCAGTTCTGTATGGTCAGTGAAATCCTCGTGCTAATTTTTTTGTTTCCTTCCAAGTCTGTAGAATTTATGTGTTTGGATACCTTGACCATATAATATATTTGAATGTTTCGTTGTAATCTGGCGCTCATGGTTGTATGGGATACTGCGAGGGATTCTTTGTTTACTATATAATTTAATCTCACGTGCGCATTCATGTGAAATTTTTGGTGTATAACACGATCTTGACTAGCCCCATGATTTAGTATCTGCACAACCACTTTAGTTTCTTTGGATGATCACCACCTCTTGAGCAGAGTAAGACACCTTCCTGATTTCCTTTATTAAACATGAAAAATGCTCTTCATTTCTTCAGAAATATCTCACATTCTTTGGGTGAATTATGGCTGCTGAGTGCTGACTGGCATCTAATGTTGTTTCCATCACTTCGTAAAAATCCATACCGTGCCACAAGTTAGTGAAAAGGGTCTTTGTTATCCACTAATGGTTTTGTATGGTCTTCATCGGCAGCCATATGCACTTCCATGGCGCCAGAGAAAATGCTGCCATTTGCCGCTCAAGTGGTAATGAACTTATCCGAGTCCAAACAGTACAAGTATTTCCTCGAACCATAAAGAATTCATGGAAGAAAATAGGCCATGGCTTAATGTTTATGTGTACATTACAGGCAGGTGCAAGCTGTAGAGCCTTGGGAGCTCGTACCGGCCTTCCACACATCACAGACCCTTGCCTTTCGCCTTTCTTGCAGTGTCAGAGGCAGTGATAAATTAATCACACAAATATCAATCCTGGGGTACAGTTACTCTTTATAAGCTTAAATAATTTATGTCATCTTTTTTTACGAACACTCAAATTAATTTGTATGACAGCTAGGCGCTGACTCCAAGAGTAGTATAATTTAATTGACGGCCCAGATTGTTTCCTACTTTATTTTCAATGATGCTGAACCGTCGGATGAGGGGTTATTGAATTCATTACATTTTCTTTAACTTATGTTGCATATCTTATGCTTATCCATGAAATCCATATATTTATTTAAATTTGAGAAAAATACAACAAATTAAAATGAACTTCATATGTTCTAGGGGAGTTTTCTAAATTGTTCCTTTGTTTTTATACGTATATTGTTTCTCCTTGTTTATGAATTTTTTTTAAATCTTCAAATCACCTATCTAATCACTCTCTGACAAGTAATTGTTTCTAAATTCTAGAGGTGTTTTTATATTCAATTTAGGGTTTCGTAATTTTAATTGAAACGTGTACAAATAATTCAATTTAATATAACTTAATCAAATTAAAAATATGATTACCATTTAATAAAAAATTAAAACATAAATAAAATATGAAATTAAAATCTCAAAATCCTGAAAGACTACTTTCACAACTTGGTTCGTCCAAGCCTCGTTGGAAATAATAAACACAATAAATAGCATTTATGTTAAATACGGACTTCCAAAAATCAAAATCAGCTACAAATCAATCAATAAATCTAATTTTACAAGAAATCCTAAAAACAGTAACTTCGTAACGAAATCAAACATAGCAATATCAAAATGTTATTTGAAAATAATTACAAATTAAAACGTTTCATAAACCTAAAGCACAAAACTTTGCATAAAAATTATTCATATTTAGCTGCGCTAAACATTACTATTTCCGACTTCCCATCGTTGATATAATTTTATTATTTGTTTACTACAATCTTAAACATTAAATATTAATAAGCTACATGAGTTTTAATTATAAAACATTAATTTCTCTATTCATAAGGGGAAAAATTGATATTTAGTTTTGATTAAACGACGTAGTTTAACCGTTTGTATAATGACATGCGCGTCAACTAAGTTTTAAAATTTGTAATTTTATGTAATTTATTACTAATAACAGACATGTTTTCGTAATAAAATTAACCGCTTGCTTCTTAATTAATCCGAATTAACTTTTTTCTAATAATTTAATAGGACGACGACTGCGAAAGAAAAATTAATGGTAATATTTATTACAAATGGAAACCGAGTTGAAGATTTTCCGATTTATTTTGACATTTTTCTGAAATTAATTTTTTCCAGGAGAGAAGAAGTGGAACAAAGCCTTGAATCTAGCCAGCCAGCCGCCGCGATCGTCCTCCGCCGCTCGCTGACGAGCTCAACAAGGTCGGTGGTTTTGTTGGAATTTGACTGACAAGTTGCTTTCACACTGTGATTGGGGAGTGGTGGATGCGGGGAGGGGTTTGGAATTCGTCTGCGTGGTTGTTTGGATTTGAGTTCAGTAGTGTTGATCTCTGCGGAGGGGATTTGAGCGGGAGCAGATCTTGAGGACGCCGGAGAGCCGATTTTGATCGGGCCTTGGGGAAATGGTAATGTTGTGTGGTTGTGTGTTTTGAATTATGTTTGGAGTTGAAGTTTTGGTTGGTTGATTTATTTATGTGTTTTCATGGGTCATTGATGCATTGACTTGGTGAGTTGACTGATCTCTATGTTGTATGTTGATTTGCAAATGAATTAGACCAGCTTTTGGGATTATAGCTTGCTTCACTAGATTTGGAGAATGATAAATTTTATTTCTCTAAAGATATTATATTGATATTAGAGTATGGAAAACTCAAATTTGTATCTTATTCACGGTAGGATGATCAATGTAGTCAGTTTTAATGGAGAATCTAAGAGAAAATATAAGGCACATTCCTGAAAATCATAAAGAGAAGGGATTTATTCGGAGGACATTATTATGTCACGTCACATGCGCTAGCATCTTGGGACACTCTCCTGAAAATTTGAGAAAGGGAAGCTGGCGTTTTTATGGGCAATCCACTCTTGATGATAATGTCATTTGGGAGACTCATAAAAGGGAAAATTAGAGTTGTCAGACATTCCATATTCCATAATGACCATAGGTGCACTTTAATGGCATCTTAAGATTGAATTGACACTGCTTGCAAAGATTTGTGATAACAACTCAAATTTAACTACATTGTCAAATCGCTGGAACATGGATACTGAAACCTGACACACATTGTGAAATACATTCCTACGGAGTAGTCATCAGCTTATTGGTTGAGTTTGCTCTTTGATTGCTGGTCGATTCCATGCTCTAAGACATCTTAACTCATTAGGCCTCATACAAGCAGCTAAATAGATCATCCACAGTGCATATACGCTGTTGCAAATGGTGTCCTACATCTTTATGTTGCTTTTTGTTATTTTATATCAAACCAGCAATAATAATTTCATGAACTGACTTTAAATAAAAACAGAAGAAGACTTAGTTTGTCTGATTTATTGATAAAGAAGCATAGAAGCCGCGATGCTATTGTTACTGATTTTAGCCGAGTTTATTTTCCAACATATGGAGAATTCATCATTCATCTGTAATTGATTTGACAAAGTTAGTGAGAAGTGTAGAAGATATATTATATTTATGACCTAATTGCAAAAATATTTGTGCATTTACTGGTTGCAATGATTAGTAATGGTAAAGGAAACTATAACTCTGATTTTACTTTGCCTCGTTGTAGGCTACTATATCAAATCCTGTGGTGGGAGCTCATGTTTGGTTGGAGGATCCAACTGAGGCTTGGGTTGATGGTGAAATCGTGGAGGTCAATGGTGATAATATTAAAGTCCTTTGCACTTCAGGGAAGACAGTGAGTAATGGATTAGACATGTTTCTTGGTTTACTGCACTTGACATACTCTGATGCGGAAGACTTTAATTTATGTTTGTTTTGTAATATAATCATAAGCTGCTTTATGCAAAAATGTTAGCTTTTAGTGCTATTTCCTTATTGAGTTTGCCTATTTCATATTTGTGGGTCTATAAATTCTTCTGCTGCTTTTCTTTTGTTGAATGTAGGTAACTGTCAAGGTTTCTAGTGTTTATCCGAAAGACACAGAAGCTCCACCCTGTGGTGTTGACGATATGACAAAGCTTGCTTATTTGCACGAACCTGGAGTCCTTCATAATTTAAGATCGAGATATGACATGAATGAAATATATGTGAGTTTGTGAAGAAACATCTTGTAGCTGCTTAATGAGTTCTAAAAGTATTTTATAGATATTTGAATATTACTTTTTGTATATTTGCTCATTCTATTATATCCACTGGTGTCAGACATACACCGGAAGTATCTTGATTGCTGTCAATCCCTTCCAAAGACTACCCCATTTATTTGATAGCCATATGATGTCCCAATATAAGGGGGCTGACTTAGGGGAACTAAGTCCACATCCTTTTGCCATTGCAGATGCAGCATACAGGTGCCCATTTAACTCTCACAATGAACTAAATTTTGAGAGCATTCCTCTTCTTGGTTACTGATAAGTAGCTTTTTATTATAAATGCAGGGTAATGATTAATGAGGGAATAAGTCAGTCTGTTCTGGTGAGTGGTGAAAGTGGGGCTGGTAAGACAGAGACCACGAAGTTGCTGATGCAGTATCTTGCTTACATGGGAGGTAGAGCTGATTCTGATGGGAGGACAGTAGAACAACAAGTCTTAGAGGTGACGCAATTTTGTTTTAGATTTCTGAGTAAATATGGTTCCAGGAAGCATTCATGTTAAATGTGCATGGATTGGGTTTTTGCAGTCAAATCCAGTCTTGGAAGCATTTGGTAATGCGAAGACTGTCAGAAATAATAATTCAAGGTTCAAACATTATATTATTTTCAAGCATTTAGATGGAAATATTGTGAATGTTTTAGGTTCCTGATTAACTTATTACTTTCAATATTGGATTTTTGAATCTTTGTTTTTTTTATTTCTATGCTATTTAAAAATTTCATTGACAGTTTAATGTGAATGTAGCCCTCAGATAATGATGATCTCTAACATACATTGTAAAAATTTCAGCCGCTTTGGTAAATTTGTGGAGATTCAGTTTGACAAGAGTGGAAAGATATCTGGCGCTGCTGTCAGAACATACTTGCTCGAAACATCTCGTGTTTGCCAGGTTTCTGATCCCGAGAGAAACTACCACTGTTTCTACATGCTTTGTGCAGCACCTCAAGAGGTAAAATGGCTAGGCCAGTCCGGCAGAAATAAACATGTCTTGCGGAGCTAGAAATTTGAGAATTATATTGTTTCTCCCTCTAGATTGACTTGCAGGCTTTTCAATACTGTTAACAATTAGCATATGAAGTGTTTTTCACTAATGGTGAATTTGCAATATGCTGGTCTTTCATATGGCTGTCTATGAGGTAAAATCAACACTTTTTGTACTGTCAGGATGTTCAAAAGTACAAAGTTGGAGATCCGAAAACCTTCCACTACCTTAATCAGTCAAACTGCATTCAATTGGATGCCATTAATGATGCCAAAGAATATATTGATTTAAAGCGAGCAATGGAAATTGTTGGAATTAGTTCAGAAGAACAGGTTGTTGTAATGAAATTGTTTAGATTGAAACACAATCTCTTTTTCCACGAAGTATTATCTAAATATCTATATTTTCCATCCCAGGATGGAATATTTCGTGTTGTTGCTGCTGTTCTTCATTTAGGAAACATTGAATTTGGTAAAGGGAAGGAGGCGGATTCTTCACAGCCAAAGGATGACAAATCCATGTTCCATCTAAAAACTGCAGCTGAGCTTTTTATGTAAGAACAGTCATGTCATCTGAATTCATTTTCAAGCTCCCATATTTCTGAAGTAATTTCTGATGTATGCCTTTTCTTAGGTGTGATGCGAAGGCACTGGAAGAGTCACTTTGCAAACGTGTTATCGTTACTCGTGATGAAAATATTATAAAGAACCTTGATCCAGAATCTGCGTTGACCACGAGGGACACTTTGGCGAAAGTTGTGTATTCTAAGTTATTTGACTGGTAAGTTTGTTCTGCATCTATTTGTTTTCAAATTATTGCCCTCATTGTTCTTTTCCCTTCCCTTGATATATAAGATCAAAGTTTATGGTCTAACCAAATGGATGTCCATTCTGTTTTAAACAGGCTAGTGAACAAGATAAATTTTTCAATTGGCCAAGACCCAACTGCAAAAACTCTGATTGGGGTTCTGGATATCTATGGATTTGAGAGTTTTAAGATAAACAGGTGCTTAACTGGTACGCCTCTTAGATTGAAATGAAGTTGGCTTGTCTGTTGAAGTAAAGTAATAACAAACTTTATCTGTTGAATGGAAAATGAACTTGGCACTGTAGCACTGCATAAAAGCTCTAAAGGCTTGTGAAATGTCAGTAGATTACTTGAGTACCTTGCAATTTCCAACTTAGGGCATATGCAGCGGTTTGCTCGTCCAGAAAGTTCTCGGCCAGCAGTTTTCCCCTCAAAAAATTTCTTCCTCCCCCAGCAATTCTCAACTAGCAATTCTCAGCAATTGCTACAAATCTCAAGCACCAATTGCTCCTCCGCATGCTCGAGGAGCATTCGTCCGAGAAATTTCTTCCTCCTCCAGCATTTCTTCTCGCCAAGCATTCACTGCTGCGCACGAAAATGGAGCAATTCGCTTGCTGATTGCTGGAGGAGAAAGTGACCGCTGCATATGCTCTTCTAGTTTCATAACTTCAGCTCATTTAGTGTATGCAAACTCAAAAAGTTCATTCCCAGATCAGGCTTTCATTAGTATCAGTAAAACCTTTAGAAAACTAGTGAAACCCTATACTACCGAGGACCATTCAGAGTAGACTAAACATTCATGAGCACCAATCAAAGTAAAGTAAAGTAAAGTAGTAAACTGACTTTCGAGTGATAACCTGGCACTCATTTTTATGGTCGTTTTCTACTTGGGAGGAGGGAGATATGTATGTACTGGGTGATTTTATTTTATTTTCTATAAATTGACCCTCATTTTGGTATTCATTTTTCCTTGTTTCAACTCAGGAGTCGGGCGAGACGTACGGACTTAAATGCTTTTATGTTTCCCCTTTATTTTTTTCAATGCTCTTTATTACCTATATTTAATACTAGTTTGCCAAAGTATACTAAACAATTGTGATGTGCATCTTTCATTATAGAAGCCAGGGCTTTAATATCCATTTTCTTCTTTGTTTTATACGTTCTGGCTTACAAATTCCATAGTTTAAGCCTCTTCTTTCATGGGTGCTGTGCAGTTTTGAGCAATTTTGCATTAATTTGACCAATGAAAAACTTCAACAACATTTTAACCAGGTATATGTATGATTAACTTTTTTTCAGCATCTACATGTTTGATGTTTTATGCATTAATTGCTTACGTTGCGTGATGTGTTTTTTCCACAGCATGTTTTTAAATCGGAGCAAGAAGAATACACGAAAGAACAAATTAACTGGAGTTACATTGACTTTGTGGACAACAAAGATATTCTGGATCTCATTGAGAAGGTTTGACCTTTTTTCTTTTTGCATGTGTAAATTAAACATTTTTATATGCAATGACCTTTTTTAATTCCACAGTTCAAAATTCTGTTGATTTTGTTTGATTACCTTTAATTTATTGTTAGGTTTTATTTAACTGTGACAGTTCAAGGTATAAGTATCTTTCTCTTCTAAGCTCTTTTTCTTCCTTTTTATTTCATTACAATCATGATAATTGAATGTGGGTATTGTTTATTTCATCTTTTTTATTCAAGTGTTTTTCTATTTATTTCGTGTTACTGAAGTTTGTCATGGAAATGTATACCTTCTCAAGGTGTTACCAGTAGTCTAGACCATTTCTGGTTGTACGTTTATAATCACTTTCAACTTATTGCCTCTGTTCAGAAACCTGGTGGCATAATCGCTCTACTGGATGAAGCATGGTTAGTATGAACATTTTTGAAGTCATTTGATCAGTGGTGATTGAATTTTTTTATCACATCAATATTAACCACATACTAGTATCCCGTAGCATGTTTCCAAGATCAACTCATGAAACATTCGCCCAGAAGCTGTATCAAACTTTCAAGAATCATGAACGATTTGTCAAGCCAAAGTTGTCGCGAACAGACTTTACGATTTGTCACTATGCTGGAGATGTAAGTATTTTCGTGTGATATCCAAAATGTCAATCGATTGTTCTGTGGGGGTGGTTTTTGGCTTAGTTGCAACCATTACCAGTCTTCCAAATTTAGCTTTGTGTTTACCCTTGCCGAGAAGCCATATACATGCTCTACTTTTTTTGTATCAGTAAATGGAAACTTATTTGATTTTATTCATTAGGTAAATGGTTCAAATATTTTTATTATTGTAGGTTACGTACAAGACTGATTTGTTCCTGGAAAAAAATAAGGACTATGTCGTTGCTGAACACCAAGCACTTTTAGCTGCTTCAGAATGCTCGTTCGTGTCAAGCCTGTTTCCATTGTCTGCAGAGGAGTCTTCAAAATCATCGAAGTTCTCATCTATTGGTACTCGATTTAAGGTATGTGGTTATATGTTATTTTTTAACAGTTTTCTTCTGTCTATCTTGTTTTGAAGTTAAAATCTGAAAGTGTGCAATTTTCAGCAACAATTGCAAACACTTCTTGAAACTCTCAATGCTACAGAACCACACTATATCCGTTGTATAAAGCCCAATAATCTTCTAAAACCAGCAATATTTGAGGGGAAAAATGTTCTACAGCAGCTGCGTTGCGGGGTAAACTAATTAGCACCATGTTTTCTTTGACCTTCTTTAATTGTATGGATGATTGCAGTTTCTTACTTTTTTCTACTTATCTACGCGGCTATAGGGAGTTTTGGAGGCTATTAGAATCAGTTGCGCTGGATACCCAACTAGAAAGCCGTTCTTTGAGTTTGTGGATCGTTTTGGAATCCTTGCACCAGAGGTGATGGATGGCAGGTATACCTCGGTTACACTCTTCTTGATGTTGAGTCGATATAAAAAAAAAACATATGACCTATTTGATATTTTTTACTTAGTCTTGATGACGTTGCTGCTTGCAAGAAACTCCTGATGAAGTCGGGCCTAGATGGCTATCAGGTAAGACACACATTTTCTTGTCAGAAAAGTCTCGGCTGAAAGCTTGATCTTTATGGCTGTGATCCAAATATGTATGATACTATGATATGCTACAAACCTTCTGCAGCTTCCTAAACTATGGGACAATGCAAAAGATTTTAGATAATAACAATCTCTAGGCATGTAAACAATCCTTTCCAAATAACTAGTTTATGCAAGTCTCAGATCGAAGACTAGAACTGAAGAGATAAATCTAAATATTCAATTCTCCTCTGTGTCTTCTTTAGCGTGCCAACCAATTATTAACAATCCTTCATGTTATGTGACTTGTCGCATGAAATCAATATTTTTTTAATAATATATGTTCAGATTGGTAAGACAAAAGTCTTCCTCAGAGCAGGCCAGATGGCAGAACTCGATGCTCGTCGAATTGAGATTTTAGGAAGATCGGCAATTATCATTCAGAGGAAAGTTCGTTCTTATCTAGCACGCAGAAGTTTCATCTTGTTGCGTAGCTCAGTAATAAATATTCAAGCTGCTTGTAGAGGTAAATCGAATTTAGATTGTGACTGTTATCTCACCATTACCACATTTTGAGGATCTTCACATGAGGTATAAGACCATACTTGATATCTGCATATGCTGACTGCAGGAAAACTTGCTCGGCAAATCTTTGAGAGCAAGAGGAGAGAAGCTTCGTGCCAAGTGATCCAGAGAAACTGGCGCATGTTTATTGCAAGGAAACTTTACAAAGAGCTATATTTCTCTGCTGTGTCCATTCAGGCAGCTTTGCGAGGTATGGCTGCTCGCGATAAGCTTCGCTTTAAAAGGCAGACACGAGCAGCAATCATTATTCAGGTATGACACTGTTTATATTTCTGCCAACCTTTTTTGCATTAGTTAAACATCTGATACGATAGGTCTCACACAATCAAGATGTTCTCACATGAAGTTACGGAAAATGTTGGAATATGTTTCATATTTTTACAGAGCCGATTCCGTCAACACTTGGCCCGTTTGCATTATAAGCAATTGAAGAAAGCAGCTATCACAACTCAATGTGCTTGGAGAGGGAAAGTTGCTCGCCTTGAATTGAAGAAACTTAAAATGGTGCGCCTTTTTTCGTGATTTTATAACTGCTAAAGGGACCTAAATCTGCCTTTCTTGAGGAAGGAAGGCATTTTTGGTTTCTAAATTTCTTTGCCATCTCTTTAATACTAAACTATGTTATAGCTGTAGTTTACTTCAGATCATGGCATCCCAGAGCCTTTGTTGTTTAGACAAATCCAAAGATCCTCCAACTTGTTACACGATACAAAGTTCCTTTATGAATTTGCATGAACAGTTCTGAACGATAACCAGTAACCACTTTGGTTGTATTATAGTGTGGAAAATATTAGCTCCTCTTCTTGCCTTTGGATTAGTCAATAAAGATAATGTTGACTGATAATTATCATTATTGAAACACAGATCTTTACAAGATGAAATGTATTTGTGTTTTTCTGTACTTGGTTCTGTTGCGCTTTTGCTTGATGACTGGTTGCCTTTTATACCAAATAAAGATCTGTATTTCCCTTTAATAGTTTGTTATTTAGTAATTTTTCTATTTTCAGATACTTTTTTCAAAATGCATTTCATTTTATTTTTTTAAAATCTTTCCCTTCTTATGTTTTCAAGGCTGCAAGAGAAACCGGAGCACTCCGAGCAGCTAAAAATAAACTGGAAAAGCAAGTTGAAGAGTTGACTTGGCGATTGCAGCTTGAAAAGCGGATGCGAGTAAGCACAAAATAGTATTTTTACTTGGCTATTTTGGTGGCCTTTGACTGCTTAGTGTTTAAGTGATCTATTAAGTTTATTCCATGTCATATAGTTGCATTTTTTAATCCACTTGTCCTGAAGTTCCATAAATATTAACAAACACTGGAGGCTTATTAAATTAGGATAAAACATTTGACTTTTTTCAATGGGAGAAGACCTCTGCCGAGATCCTGTCATGGTTTCTCTTCTCTATATCTGTTGAAGGAAATTATTGTTTTGTTAAGGGTCATATAATTATGCTCTCTAACTGGGACTTTTCATTGTCTTATATTATACTAAGCATGTTATATTCTTACTTCTTAGGCTGACATGGAAGAAGCAAAAAACCAAGAGAATGCAAAGCTGCAAATTGCTCTGCAAGAAATGGAACTACAGTTTAAAGAAACCAAAGTGTTGTTCATGAAGGAGCGCGAGGCAACAAAGGTGCAACCTCAAGCAGTTGCTGTAGTAAAAGAGGTCGCAGTTGTTGACCATGAGATGTTATCAGAGTTGAGAAAAGAAAATGATAAATTGAAGGTAATGATAGTGAATGACTGCAGTCATCTGTTTTTCTGATAAGGATCTGGCCCATCTACTCACATTTCAAACAATGGAAATAATATGTGCATTGTTACTTGACCAGATTCTGCATTGTTGCAGGTCTTGGTTGGCTCACTGGAACAAAAAATCCATGAAACGGAAAAGAAGTATGAAGAGACGAAGAAAATGAGTGAAGAAAGGTTAAAGCAAGTTGTAGATGCTGAATCACTTATTATAAAGCTGAAGAGCACACTGAACAGGTATTTCTTATTTGTGACCTATCATTTAATCCTAAAGTATTCAGAAATTTTTTGATCTAACTCATTTTACTTGATCACATCTTAGCCTTGAGACAAAATTTTCTGACATGGAAGCTGAAAACAAAGTTCTACGGCAGAAGACTTTGCTGAATTCACCTGTGAAACGTGGTTCTGAGAATTTACCAATCTCTGCCAACCATGTACAATTGCTTTTTATAAGTCATAAAATACACAATTATTTTCTTCATGTTCACACTTCAACTCCTCTGTGCAGGACAAGGAGGATGGGCACACTATGGTTGACAGAACCAATGTATTTAATCTTTTTACATAATAGTGAAGTCTTTTTCTTTCTTACTTTTTTAGTGGTTAACTGCAATCACTGCCATCAGCAGGAACCACAAAGTGGATCACCTGTTAAGAAGAGTGGAACCGAATTCGATAGCAAGTTCAGAAGATCATTTATAGAGCGACAACATGTGTGTGCCTTTAGAAATGTGCCCAGTTTCTTACTTTTCAAGTCTTCTGCTCATGTTATAATTGACAATTAATCACTGCATTCGAATGCTGCAGGAAAATGTCGATGCTCTTATTAATTGTGTGATGAAAAACATTGGTTTTAGTCATGGGATGCCGGTTGCTGCTTTTACTATTTATAAGTGTCTTCTCCACTGGAAATCTTTTGAAGCTGAAAAAACTAGTGTATTTGATCGTCTTATCCAAATGATTGGTTCTGAAATTGAGGTACCATAACTTGTTACCATTATTTACGCTATTAATAATTGGATAAACCATTCATATATAATCTGCTTAATAACTTTTTGCTGCTTATAAAGGCTGTGTTAATGCATAGTAGGATTAGTATCCATACTAATGTCCCCATTTGACTCTCATAAGCCCCCAAAATTTTACTTTTGGTAACGATGCTTTTTACTGCCCAGTTATTTTTTGCGAATAAGTACTTTGCAATCTACGGAATTAAAAACATGTATTTCATTATTGCACATTTGCCATCAACATGTACTTAGAATTTGGTAATTGATCGAAAGGTTTACAGTTTAGTTTGAACATGTCAACTTATATAATAATCAAGAGTACTCCAACAAGAATCTGTTGTCATTGCAGAATGAAGATAGCAATGAGCATCTGGCATATTGGCTATCGAACACATCTATGCTACTAATCTTGATTCAGCAAAGTCTGAAGGCAGGAAGTGCAGCTAGTCATCGAAAACCACCCCCTCCGACATCTCTGTTTGGGAGGATGGCCATGGTATTATAACTCTTTCTCTTTGTGCACTGGAATTCGGACTACCTTTCCTCCTGTTTTACTGAGATTGACATGTCAACCATATATCAATGTATGGCAGGGCTTCCGATTATCGGCAACTAACATAACTGTTGCTCAATTTGATGTTGTACGCCCTGTAGAGGCAAAGTACCCTGCTTTGCTTTTCAAGCAGCAGCTTACTGCATATGTGGAGAAAATTTATGGAATTATAAGAGACAATTTGAAAAAGGAGTTGTCTTCGTATATATCCTTGTGTATTCAGGTAAAACAAATAAAACTTCAGCCTTCACATTTTCCTGCCAAAATCTTCCTAACAATTAATAAAATCTGTTGATATTTATCTCACTGTGAGAACATGCATGTGATAGTCTATATATCATTATTAGCAATTCAAACTTATCTAAAAGATGATGGTTCAGAGTCAATGTCTCATGGCGTAAATGTGGAGCACAACATAAATAAACTGCCATACATTCTACTGTTACAATAGTTATGAAATAACTTAAATTTAAAGTGCCGCCATATCTGAACTCTGGGCTTCAGTAATGCATGCCAAATTAGTATTGAGGTTGAGGTTGACCATGTGCTCACGATGTGAACCTCTCCGTCAATGATTAACATGATTCTATTATCCAGAATGTTATATTTCAGCATTTCTCAAGTCTTTGGATGGTTTTGATTTCAGGCACCAAGAACGTCCAAGGGAAGTGCCCTAAGATCTGGTAAATCCTTCGGAAAAGATTCTCCCTCTAATCACTGGCAGAGCGTAATTGACTCTCTCAGCTCACTTCAGAATACATGCAAAGAAAACTATGTATGCAATTTCACTGCTATATTTCTTAAGCCTCCTATAACTTGTCAGCTATAAATTGCAGCTTTCTGAAAATAAAATATATTATCTGGGGTTTCAGGTTCCTCCGGTTCTTGTCCAAAAGATCTTCACGCAAGTCTTCTCATACATCAATGTCCAACTATTCAATAGGTATGAGTCGTCAGTCGAAGATCAAATTCTAAAGTTGGTAGCCTGTAACAAAGATCTTCATTTTGCAGTCTTCTACTGCGTCGGGAGTGCTGTACATTCAGCAATGGGGAGTATGTGAAAGCCGGTTTAGCAGAGTTGGAGTTGTGGTGCTGTCAGGCAACAGAGGAGGTATCATGTTGTGCATTTTCTTTTCAATGCATGACCATATTTCCGTGCCTTCTATTATCCATCTGCATAATTTTATCAGACTTGTTCTTATTCTTTTGATGTTACAGTATGCAGGCTCTTCATGGGATGAATTAAGGCACATAAGACAAGCCGTTGGTTTCCTAGTAAGTAATTTTGTTGGGCATATGGATATGTACTCAGTTATTAGTGTTTCCTTTAACTTGCCTCTGGTGATGATGACGTTTTATGACTTGGGAGAAATCAAGATTACATATAAAAGTAAACCTTTTATTATACAGGTAATACATCAAAAATACAGAATTTCCTATGACGAAATCACGAGTGATTTGTGCCCTGTAAGCCTCTCATGTTGTCTTATTGTCACACATACTTTCCGCTAATGTATCTGTTTCTTGTTTGTAACAATGATCTGTTTCTTGCTGTTTCTGTTTTAGATCCTCAGTGTCCAACAGCTCTACAGAATTTGTACTTTGTATTGGGATGACAGCTATAATACTAAAAGTGTATCTGCAGAAGTAAGTCCTTAGGGTTCAAGCAGCTATCATATATTGCTGGATACCATTGCAATGTGATTCTAACTTATGATTAGCGCGGCAGGTAATATCCAGCATGAGAATACTCATGACAGAAGATTCAAACAATGCTGTGAGCAGTTCATTTTTACTGGACGACAATTCGAGGTGATGCTCCTCCCAAACCAAATGAATATGTTCCATCTTTATCATCTTACATATATATATAATTTGGGTAAAGATGATGAAAAAGAACTGTTGTGAAATGAAACGATGGTCCAAATGAGGAATCTAAACTGAGCGGCTCTTGATCATTTGTAATGCAGCATTCCCTTCTCAGTGGATGATCTCTCCAGCTCAGTGTCTGTCAAAGGTTTCTCAGAGGTCAGACCAGCAGGGGAACTTCTCGATAACCCAGCCTTCCATTTTTTGCATGACTAAAGGTCTGGGTTGGGTATAACAAGTCTTGCCCTTTCCATCTCTCATAACTAGCTCCTAATTAGGCAAAGCAAGTTCCAAGGTTTCTTCTGAGTTGGCCAAATAGCAAGTCAAGTTCTTCTGGTTTATATATCATCTATTTATTTATTTACTTAATTTTTTTCAAGCTCAGAAAAGGGTCGTCATTGAGTCACATGTATAATTTTTTTTTATATACACATATGTAAGAGTTTCAAAAAACCACAACAGTATTTGTATACACAGATATATATATATGGGGTATGTGTAACTTCAATGTTTCATCAAAACAAGGTTTTCTGGACATCATCAATGTAAGTTTGCTTCATAGGCCTGCACTTCTTTTGCATCTCAGCCTTCACAACACTGCATATTGCTGACATTGACAGAGTTTTTCTTCAATTGTATGTCACAGAATTCCTCTACCAGAGTCTCAGGTGGAAGTTACAAGTTGGTGATGGATGAAGACATCATGAGATTCCCAGGTCAATTATGTATTCCCTTCTTATAAAACAATAACACATATGACTTTGGTTGACCAGATATTAATCATTATTATTCTGTAGGTAGCTCAAAGTTATCAAAGTTAAATATGCTTATGTGTGTGGTTTTGATTTCATTGATGGTGAGCTAATTGCATGTGGTGTCATGTGTTTAGACCTTAAACCATGTTCTCTCTCTATAAATATTGCTGCTAGCAGCAAGTAGGATTTGGTTAAGATATCCTTCCTGATCGGCTGGCTTAATTATTCCACATAATAATTGTTTGCAGTTATTATAGTTAGGAAGTAGTTAGTTGAAACTACCATTATTAAATTTTGTTTAAGATTGTTTTTGCTATTAACTAGTCAAATCATAGTACATGGGTTTTAATCAGAGAATGAAACCATAAACGTACTTTAGTAAAATATAATTAAGATGTGGGTCACATGTATTAAGGTTTGGTCTTACCACTGGTCAACATCTCATCATGTGACTAAACACACATAGGAAACGCCATTAACTATTTTCTTAATGCTTTGTCAGTTGGGATTGTACACTAAAAGGTTATGGGTAGCTAGGTAGGTTCAGATTCAACTCTCTATATATGATTGTCTGCACTGTATTATATATAGCCTCAAAGCTTTGGTGTTGAAGAAAACATTACATGCATTGTTTGGCTAGGGTTTATGGTTCTTGACCTGGAATGCATGTATCTTATTACATAGGAATCCTCATTTCCATTCAAAATTCCAACAACTTGCAATTCAAAATAGCTTTGATTTTCTATTATATTGAAATGTGGAGGCATAATAGATACAGTTAATGTTGACCATAAACCGTTTTATATTATACTAATTAGGATACAGTTGATAATTTGTAACTGCTATTTGAACCGACATTTTTTGTTGGGACAATGACAAAGTGTGGTCAGATGATATCAATAAACCCTGGTTAGTTTTGTGACACCATATGTATCTTCCCCATATGTCACCTCCCCAAGCACATTTGCTACACATGTTATCAAATGAGATTTAAGTATAACGTAACGAAATGCAATTAATTATAATGCAATGCCATTTTGTGTTCTTGGTTTGTGATGAGACATTGTTTTTTTTATTTTAAATAATTTCTTCGAGTAAAACTACGTCATTACCTTAAGCTACTTACTGTTTTTATATCATTTTTGACTTGATTGAACCGGATTTGAAACTCTACCCTAGTTTGAGTTGCAAATTATTGTTTAATTTAATGTTTTTATGATGGTTTCTGTGTGCTAATTCCAGGGAGGGGGAATAAAGGGCGGTGCATACACCTAGGATAGTGGGACTTGGGGCACACAAAAGTGGGAATACCAATATGAAACATGCATGCATGTTATACCATACCACTTGGCACTACCTAGTAAAAAGAGTAACTAAATTGTATTTAATCAGGAAGAAGTTTTGTTAATTAAGGAATTAGTGGAAGGATTAGGGTGTGCCAAGTGCAAGTCATTTTGGAAGAACTCTAGTAACTAATAGTCAGTCCTTCAAACAAGGTCTTTACCTTGAGATTGAGATCACTTATAAGTTGATGAGGGAGGGGTTTGGTTTCATCCACATTCAAGTTTTGTGTAGTACCATTTAGATTGAGTGGTTCATAAATTATAATGAATTGATAGTAATAACTATCAAAATCAACTCTCATCTTAATTTCTATATGTATATGAACTTGACCCTAATGAATGAAACTATTTACAAGATTTCTGTTTGTTTCAACTAATATATTGTATAATTTCATGTAGTGTTGAATGTCTCAATGTTAAATAACAAATATTATTCTATTAAAAGTGAACAGCCATATTAATACAATGATCACTTGTTTTTTTAATCATCTACTGACCTTTTTCTTAATTTAAATTTCTTGGTATTAGAGATTTGTTATGTGTGTATGAAGAAGATCATATCCAATAATTATTATATATAGTTAAATTAGCAATAATGATCATCTTCATATTTATCGAAAGCTAGCTTATTAAGTAAAAAGTGAGAGTCTGATACAATATTAATGGCAATGTTAGTAGTATCAACAGAATCAGATGGATCAATACGAGTGAGATTATTTTTTGTAAATTGGACGTGTCACTTAGATTAGAGTAAAATGAAATATGCTCAAGAAACACAACATGATGAGAGACATAATAAAGTTTTCGACTAACAATATCATAACATCAATAACCTTTTTGACCTTCACCAATGCCAAGAAAGACACAAAGAGTCGAACGAGAGATGAGTTTATTGCGTTCAAGATTAGGTCAAATAATAAAACGAGTAGGTCTAAAGACTCTCAAGTAAGAATAATAAGGAGCATGACCATAAACCTTTTCAAAATGAAACAAACCTTAAATGATGGATGATGTGATTATATTAGCATGGATAGCATTAAGAGCAACTTCTCTCCAAAATTCACTAGGAAGGCAAGAGAAGTGAGCACGATATTTTAATGATTTGTCTGTGTCAGTAACACCATTTCGTTCAGGTGTCAGTACAACAGTTTGATGAAGAGTACCATCAGAAATATGAATGTTATAAAAACGATTAGATGAATATTCACCTCCTAAATCACATTGAAAACATTTAATGATGGCATGCTGAGTTTTGATAAGAGCACGAAATATTTGGTAAATTACAAAACATTTATAACGTTGTTTCATAAGAATATATCTTGCAGATCAATGAATGACACATAATAATGGAATCCACTTTTTGTAGAAACAGGTGAAGGTACACGCACATCAGAATGAATCAAAGCAATGGGTGCAAGGGAGACCTAAAGACTTTCATAAAATGATTATGAGTCTGAAATATTACTAATGCTCCTGTTGAGGCTAAATATTTTAAACAAGTACCAAAAACATGTACAAGACGAGAATGTCATAAATAGAAATTAGGAGAACTCAAACGCAAAGAAGATAAGTCAACACCAGATGCTGCAACCTCAGGTATTTTCAGCTCATCCAAAATGTTAAGTCTGCATGCGGCTTGTCTCAATCAGCTTCTTGAGAACAAGAAAAAGAACTAATAAGTCTGAGTGTCACAACTAGCTAACAGATGCAAGATTCAAAGTAACACTCGGAATATTATAGACATCATAAGATAATATTTTGGAGTCAAATAGACTCAACCCCTGCCGCTGGCATGAGAGTACCTTCAGCAACCATTACCGATTCAGAGGGTGCATATTTAATGGACACAAAGGATCTAGAATCATGCAACAATTAACGTGAAGCTCCAGAATCAAGAATTCACGTTGGGAGATATGCCTGATGTCTTACCAGAAGACAAACATGTATGTGATGAAAAAGACATGGCATATGGCTGCGAGACAATAAACTTCTGAAGCTACTCAGTAATTGTAGCTAAATCGGTACTCATAGTGCTTGCATAATCTATAGATGGAACAAAAGTTGCCACACATAGAACGTCATGACTGGTTGCGTGGATGTGTTCTGTTCAACAATTTAAGATATTGAGCCTTCTATACTTCTATTTATAAAAACTACACTCGTCATAGCCGACTTTCGCTAGGTCTTCTAGTGATTATTTGACCGAGTAAGTGTTTTAAAAACAGAATGGTTGGAAGGAGGAAGAATTTCCTTGTCCGTAGACCCTTTATCACACGAGATTTCAAGTGCATCTCTTCTGCTAATAACTCATTAACTATCGAATCAACAGACAGAAGAGGATTACGATAGAATTGTATCACGATGAGCTTCAAATTCATCTCAAAGAGCCATCAAAAACTGAACCAGACACTGCACCTCTCTCCGAGCAATATAAGGAGTAATGCCCGTAACTCTGTCGATTTTGTCAAAACAAGCTGATTCTATTGATTAGACATAAAGGAATAAAATTATTGAATACTCATACTATTTTGATAAAGAGCTTGAATGTCAATTTTTAACTGATATTGCTTTGCAAAATTAGATTGTGTATGCAATCTTTTCAAGTGTTATCAAACTTTCTTAGCCGTATCATATTTTGTCAACTAAATACCGGCTGAATGTTAAACAAAGTTGTTGATCCAAGTAATAATTTTGAATTGTTGGCTCCCAAAGATACACTTTTTTTCCTCATCTTTATCATATGTCGGCTTCTTCTCTCTTCCAGAAACATTGCCATGCATAGATTTTCCTTTCAAAAAATTTGTCATGACATAACTCCAATACAAGTAATTATGTTCATTTAATTGCACACTGATAAACTGAAGCGAATCATCTTTTGCACCAGCATGACGATTAAAGAAAATGAAGCTACAAAATTCTAAATTCAGATGTGAAACCCTCAAAATCGAAGCCAACACAAAACCTATTCCAAAAAAAGAAAGGTTCGGCCATTGTGCTGACTAATCCTAGCGCATCCAATAATTGGTGGCTCTTGATACCATGTTGAAATTGCATAAGAAGAGAATAAATTGAGGCTATGGTTTCATAGATGCATAAAGAGCGAGTTTTAAACAATACATAATGTAATAATAAATAAACAACAACAATATACTAACGAACTAAACTATCCTTACAGAATATATAAATATTACTATCTAATAATTATCGTATAGCGAGCTATATAATTCTTTTAAATCATACTTTCGAATCATCATGATTAACAACAACCATTATTACATATTAGGACAAATAAGTATAAGCCTTTTTTTCTTGATAGTGAATCACCCAACTTATTTTATTTTTTGGTGAAAATAAATACTAAAATCATTAGAATACTCCACTTTTTATAGATGCATAAAAAGCCTTCTATCGTCATCAAGTGAGATCATGCAAATCATTCACTGATGCAAAATATGCCCCATCAGCTGGCTACCCATTTTTATTTTGGAACTTATATCAATATATAACGGAATGAATTTCAAGTAAAATATTTTTAAAAAAATTTTCAAATTCTGTCTTGAGATTTAAAGTACAATTTCTATTCACTCCCATAATTATCCAAAAAGTTAAATTAGCTGCTTACATTAAAATCTAACCTCTCAAGTGGAAGTGGAATTAAATTCAATAAAATGAAATGAAATTTCAAGAAATGGAATGAACCCACTTACCTCGTCCAATTTCTCAAGGCTTCAGTATCATTTCTAGATATAAAATTATAAATCATTATTACATTTAACAATTAAATAAATGCATTCAAATCTCACTCCACATTCTGAGTTCACATTAAAAATACAATACCAATCATATGATTACTCCAAAGTTGTAAAAAAATACAAATTTATATTTATTTATTTTCTAACAACATAATATTATTCAAAAGGTCCCTCAACCTCATCATCACATGCAAACTCTCCTATTTAAACACCCATCTTCTACTTCTTCTTCCTCAAATCCATCTTCACTACCATCTAAAGAAACTGGCCATCTTGATAAAATGGGGAACTTGTTCAGAATTTCAGACCATGAGGACTTGTCATCACGCAGATGTGTGTGGGTCAACGGCCCGGTCATCGTCGGAGCAGGCCCCTCAGGGCTGGCGGTTGGCGCCTGCTTGAAAGACCAAGGTGTCCCATTTGTGGTCCTGGAGAGAGCTGACTGCATTGCCTCACTATGGCAGAAGAGAACCTATGACCGGCTCAAGCTCCACCTCCCAAAGCAATTCTGCCAGCTCCCCAACCTCCCATTCCCGGCACACTTCCCTGAGTACCCCACCAAGACCCAGTTCATCGACTACTTGGAGTCCTACGCTAGGCGGTTCGCCATCAGCCCTCAGTTTAATGAGTGTGTTGAGTCAGCTAAGTATGATGAGACTTGTGGGCTGTGGAGGGTGAGGACCATTTCTTCCTCAACCGGCTCTGAGGTTGAGTATATTTGCCGGTGGCTGGTTGTAGCCACCGGCGAGAATGCTGAGGCTGTGGTGCCGGATATCGATGGGCTGGCAGGGTTTGAAGGCAGAGTAGAGCATGCTTGTGGGTACAAGTCCGGTGAGGATTACCAAGGCAAGCGAGTTCTTGTCGTTGGTTGCGGAAATTCAGGCATGGAGGTTTCACTAGACCTCTGCAACCATAAAGCCCTTCCATATATGGTTGTCCGCAGCTCGGTAAGAAAACCACAACAAATACCATTTTTTGAGTTTTAGGATCTGTCTGACATGTTCTGTTTTTCAGGTTCATATACTGCCTAGAGAGTTTCTTGGGAAATCAATATTTGAACTGGCAATGCTGATGATGGCGTGGCTGCCATTGTGGCTAGTGGACAAGCTGCTCCTGATGATGGCCTGGCTGACGCTAGGGAGCCTGGAGAGACTGGGGATTAATCGGCCATCGACTGGTCCGTTGGAGCTGAAGAACAAGGCTGGAAAAACACCTGTTTTAGACACTGGGGCACTTGCCAAGATCAGGTCAGGAGGGATCAGTGTGGTTCCAGGGATCAAGAAATTCTCGCGTAACGCTGTTGAGCTTGTTAATGGTTCAGTCCTGGAGCTCGATTTGGTTGTTCTTGCTACCGGGTATAAAAGCAATGTCCCTTACTGGCTCAAGGTGAGAAAAATGCTCTGATTTTCTGTGCTTCAAAATTGAACAATGGCCTCATCATGAAAGTTGATTTGCAGGAAAAGGAATTTTTTGCTGAAAATGGGATGCCAAATGCGCCATTCCCACATGCGTGGAAGGGAAAGAGTGGATTATATGCAGTCGGGTTCACAAGGAGAGGTCTGTCAGGGGCATCATCGGACGCGATCAGCATTGCATCCGACATAGGCAAGGTCTGGGAGCAAGAAACGAGGCAGATCAGGAAGACCGTTGCGCGGCACAGACGCTGCATTTCAACCTTCTGATCAGCCCAAGCAAAGTTTACTTCGTAAAAATACAATGTAGCACAGAAATAAGCCCTCTTTACATGCCCTGAGTTATTTTTTGAGGGTTTGTAATATGAAGAGGCTTCTTTCTTTCCTCGTTTTCACTGAGTTTTTCAAAGCGTTTGTAATGTAACAACAACATATATTCAGCTGATTTTATGTCATACATTTTACATAGAAAAATACAGTTCCAGTCTCCAAACTATCATCCAATTTTTATTTACAATTAGAACAAATTATGATAATTTTCATAAAGAAGGTTTTCAAACCATATAGGACATAATATATTCTTGTTACAAAAAATGCATAACTGAGTTGTGTTAAGAACCAAAAGCCATGGTGGGATCTCGTCACTGCAAAGTCTACAAGGCATTAAAATGGTTCAAAGAAATTGACTTAGGCTTGTGAATCCTTAATGATGAAGAGGGAGTTGCTTATTCCTTGGTACATGTATGAGGCCAAATGGCTTCTCCCAAGGATGAGATGCATATTCTTAGATGACATGTCTTAGGTCACATGTTATGAAAATAAGGGTATTTGTTTTCTCAAGCAAAACATGCTCCTGTGATGGTGTACATGCAATAGGGTAACTTGAGGACTCAATTATGTCTTAGTGGTCAACAGAATGTAGTACCTGATTGTCAGTCAACAGAACAGATGCAGCTTATAAATATGACAGGTCAGATGTAACGGAGACTCATCTTTCAGGGAGCTTTTTCAGCTCTGTGGATCCGTTTTCTTCTTTATGGCTTCAGCCAATAAAGATTGCAGTTCTCCTTTATGATGCAACTTCTCTGTATCTGTTTATGCAGATTTAATAAAAGTTAGGGGCGCTCAAACATTACACAGTTGCATAAGGCATTTGTAATCCAAGTAGTATGCCCTGATGATAAATGAAAAATGGCAGTAAAATAGATGATAAGGATGACATATGATGCTTTATGAAAATAAAGAAATATCAGTTAACTAATCTACTTGTAGAAGTAGAATCACATATTTTGAATGCAGAATACTCTACTGAAATTAAAATATCTATATTTAGGATACTCTACTAAGTTAGCATAGTTTTAAGAGTAATTATCTATATGCAGAATACTTTCATAGGTGAAGTGATCCCAGCTTCAAGGCAGGCAAATGGAACATAGAGCGGAACAGAAGCATATTCAACTACCCAAGAAATGAAGCCACCACAAAATTACAGTGGACATGTGATGCAAGAACCAATCTGAAGTCATATTATGCAACTCTCGCATATGAATACAGACAAATCAGATTTTGAATAACACAAATGAAACAAGAATGTGAGTCTTGACAATTTTTAGCTCCTTAATGATATTAGAAGAAGAACAAAGAAAAGGAAAAACAGAAAGAAGAAAGGAAACTGAAATATGTACCTGTGTAGCCTCCTATGTGTTTCCCGCCTGTTAGAGATGGATAACAAACTCATCATTACCATTGAATCAACCACGGCCAAAATTATCTGAGAATGCAACACTATGATACATCCAGTTGAAAAAAAAAAACTATTTCAGTAATCAAGAAAATACTGTGTGGAAATCATACCTATAAAAACATTGGGAACTGTAGATTGCCCAGTAATTGTTTCTAATACGTTCTGAAGTTCTGACCCTTGGGCGCCTGAAAATAGAAGAAAAATCGGTCAGCATGGAATTACTAAAATACTGAATACAAAAACCAAAAGGCCAGGCGCATTTCACAATCTAAATATAAACAAAGGATTGTGGTTGGACTGTCACTCTTGAACCAAAGAAGGCTGCTTTTTTCTAGTGTAAAAAATAAAAAGTCAAGTAGCAAAAGAAAGGAGGCAGCTCATAAGTGAAATATCAGTTACCCGTACAAAGTAAAAGGAACACACACTTAAAGTGTATTTGAATCTTCAAGAACTTCTCATATGGTACACATGACGCTAATGAAATTTCCAAGAACACATGATGCTACTGAAAATCTTTCTACTAGAAGATCCCCGCATCAGTGATATTTCACTTATGAACTGCCTCCTTTCGTTTGCTACTTGGATTACAAATGCCTTATGCATGTTGCTAATTAACGCAAAGACGACTCCCCAAAGTCTTCATTTTTCCAAGAAACGAGCGAAGAAGGAAATAATCGGCAATAACCAAAAACCAATCAGTTGATTACACTGCTGACACTTAAAAACTAAACCAAAGCAGATATTTAATCCTCTTGTTATCAATAGCTTCTTAACCCAACCATGTTATGACCCGTAGAAACAAATGATTCTTAATATTGTGTGTTCACTTCAAATATGCACACCATGCGGCACATTCACATGAACATAAACCAAGCAAAATCTAACTACTATGAAACTTGAAAAACGAACTAACCTAGTTCATCCAACTCAATAACAAATGGCTGAACTCCAAGCTGATTGAACAACGACTTCACCTCTGATGAATACCTAAAATTTCAAAAACACATCACAAGTTACCTTTCAAAAATCCAAAAAAATTCTCAAACACAATCCCGGCCACAACATCAAGTTTCATAAACCTCATCACGGATAAAACTGCAACAAAGAGGGACTACGCGACTTACGAGCACCAAGTTTTGGAATAAACCACGACGGGATTATCCACGACCGTCCTCTTCACCGATTCCTCTAGCCCCGAACAGAACGACGGTCCTGAAACAGACAGGCACCGTATCGATACACATCTCCAATGTCTTCTTCCAGAATGGACGGCCACGCTTCTACTCTTATTCCGAATCCACGTCGCTCTAGGTTTGTTGAAGCCAATTGAAGCAGCAGCAGCATTCAGATAAGGAACTGCGGAGTAGCAGAAAACAGTTCGATATGAGCTTCGTGCCAAAGACGTGAAGCCAGTGAGGTTCCATGCCGTCGCCATCGTTTCTGCTCCGCTCCGTCTCTCGGATTTTCTTCGCCAGTCGTCTCCAGTCCGAGTCTACGGATCCGGATCTCTCGGTTTCCCCATTCGGGTCAAGTCGGGTAATTGAACCTTATTTTTCCTTTCTCATCGGTAATTTATTTAGTATATTATAGGACGATACAACACATTCGCACGAAATATATCGAACTATTTCGTACAGATAGACTAGAAGTCAAACAGATATTATAAATAGACGACACAACATATTCGCACAAAATATATCCGATTATTTTGTGCAGACGGACCAGAAGTCAAATAGATACTATAAAGGGACCATACAACACACTCGCACAAAAGACTTCGGCCTGTTTCGTGCAGGCATCATTCAACGGCCTTGGGCGAAATAAACATCTGTCTCCTAAGCTTGAAGTATGCCAACATTTTCTCCTCGTCGAGAACAGTCTCCTTAACGACCTTAAGGCTCTTGAAGTCTTGGCACCAGGCTTTGAGACGAGGAAAATCTTCAGTCATTACTTTGACACCTGACGCTTGCTCCAACAGTGGTAGCCAGCAAGCCACAAATCCAAACTCCAAATCAGCCATTCCAACTTCATTTCCTCCAAAATACTTTTTCTCGCCAAGTCCCTCCTTCTCCAGAATCCCCAGTAACTCTCTTGCCTCCTCCACCGCCTTCGCTTGCTCCTCGCCGGCGGTAACAAAGAAGGTAAGCAATGCACGATTCTACGTAAAGGAAATCAGCAAAGTTAGGGCAGGCTAGTTTTCTTTCCAAATCATTACTTGTGCTGCAAGTAACTGCTAACCTTGTCTTCCCCAAACTTAGTCCAGAACCGGGCCTGAGCTCGGTCGTAGGGGTCGGTTGGGAGGAGGGGATTGACACCGGGCCAGTTCTCTTCGATGTACTCAAGAATGACAGCTGATTCGGCGATGGGCCTCCCTCCATGAACGAGCACGGGGACCTTTTGGTGCACCGGATTGTATTTCAATAACGAGTCGCTTTTATTGAATATGTCATCCTCGATATACTCGAACTCCAAACCCTTGAGTTTCAGGGCCCATATGACCCTATACACATATGGACTTGGGAAGAACCCCAAGAGCTTCAGATCTTCTTTAGCGGCCATTGTAGCGAAGTCTGTGATGGTGAAGTGGGGAGGGATTATTGCGAGTTTATATGGTTTGGGTTTCTTGGGGGTCAAGAATGAATTGGGGCGTGGAAAGGTCAGGCTTTGGAAAAGTCAGGTTAGGTTGCGGGACTGCCATTTGTACAAATTGAGTTTGGGAGCTTAACTGGTTTGACTAGCTTGTGGCTGCTTATTTGAAAATATTTCACCTTGCTATCTTTCATCATATCTTTACTAACGATGATGATTTGATTTAGAACGGTGAGTGAAATTCACGAATTCTTTTGAATCTGACACATATGCATCAATCAATTATGCGCTGTTAATGTCAAAATAGTTACTGTACGAAATTTGAAAAACAGACAAACCCTGACTAGGTGAGTTTACAAGGGCACTGCAACTGCCAAGAACACGTGTCAGGATTGTGTTTAACGTTAGTAAATGAAAAGCATGCTGTTGCAATTTAAGCTGAGAACATTTTAGCAGCATCCATTGAGACCGACACAAGTAAAGAAAACAGTACATGTTTTCCCATTACTGTAGGACCAGAAATTATGCATTAGGGTTTCTAACTAAGCACAACTCCTCTAATTGTGAAAACAGCATATTTGACGATTACAAATAAGATGTCATTATCAACAATAAATATTTAATTTGACAAACCATGCACAAAGGCCCATTAGCTCAGTTGGTTAGAGCGTCGTGCTAATAACGCGAAGGTCGCAGGTTCGAGACCTGCATGGGCCAAGCTTTTTTATAAATTGTTTTCTCGTTCTCCTTTCTTAATTAGGAAGGAGAATAAGAAAACAACCCATTAATGGGCCGTTTTGTGCATCTTCACATGACAATGGGCTTCTAGGCCCAATAAAAAGAACCATAATCCCTCCCTCCTCTTGCCTTTATGTATAATGAATATATCTCAACATATTTTCCACCTATAAATATTTACGCAAATAAATATATAATCTCTAGCTATCATATTGATCTTTTAGATATGGATACCAAAATGGACCATGAATGCAGATGAAGATGTTAATGAAGCTGATAGCAATGCAACATAATATAAATGAGAGCCAAACTCATTGCACTTGCAGCAGAGCTGGCACCAGGCCAAGACGTTGGCCGTGTTACGTAGTGTGAATAATTGTGAATTCCCCAGTAGACAATTCTTCTCTGTCACACAGCTCACAAGACAAGAGCAAGTCTTGAAATAAATGTAGCAAAGAGAAGCTGCATTTATTCAAGTAATTTGAGTCATAGACATTACTGTAAATGGTAGGCTCAAAGTAACTCAGTTCACCTTTTAGCAATATACCATACAGAGATGAAGTTGGACTTGAGATATACCTAAAGAGAAGGGAGGTAGGTAGGTAGGTGTGATTTCAACTACTTTGAGCATTGCCAATTTAAGATCTCCACATGAAATTCTACAATGGCCCTGCTCAGTTGCAAACATTTCTTCATTCTGTCGCGGGTTGGTATGCTAATTGTTGTGTCTACTTTCAAAAACCCTGCATTGATGGAAAATGGAGAGCATTAAAAGCTTACTTTGTTTTCATCAATGAAATGGGAGTGGAACGTCTGTTGGAGTAATGAAAATAATTTAGAGTAATGCAAATGTCAATTTTAAAATGGATTGGCATGTTTGGTTGGAAATTCTGTCCTCCAGCCGTAGCATTTAATTCATGCATCAATTACAACACCTAAAAAGAAGTGCATCAAATATAAATATCAGCAAAAACACAAGGAGATCGCAGAAGAATATGGTTTTTTTTCTTTCTTTTAAGAGTTGACCACTTTGCCAATCTATAATGACCTCAATTCAATTTAGAAGCATATAAAGATCTCAATTTACAGATAAATTACTGGCCACAACTCCAAGGAATCCGACGCTATTAGGAGTTGTGGTACAGCCAAACTCCTAACTGAGCATGTAGCTCATTTCGACCCATTTGGTTCTCAAGTTTTCTAACGCAGTATACGTAGCTAGTATTGCAGGCTGGTCCTCGAAAAATCATTTCCAATGCATGAACTAAAATAATGCATCAATAAATATTAACTTATTTACTTACCTTGCCCTGGCTCAACCTCTTCTATTTAAAACACCATCTACTCAAACCAGAGAGCTCACTCCTATTAGCTGCATTGCTCTACCTGCACCTGTGTGTGGCTCAAGTATGATAAGATTAAGGTCACGAGCAATGATACATTACTCTGAGCTTTCCTTCATAGCTCTGATATTTGGCACAGCAGTGTTGTTGCTGGGTCACAATGTGCTGCAAGTAGATGCAAGAGCTTACTTCGTTTTTGGTGACTCATTGGTGGATAATGGCAACAACAACTTCTTGTTGACATCTGCCCGGGCTGATTCTCCACCTTATGGCATTGATTCTCCTTCTGGTCGACCTACTGGGCGTTTCTCTAACAGCCGTAACCTTGCAGACCTTATCGGTAAGATATGCTGTGTTGATCTCCGTATCTGAAAGAAAATGCAACACCTTATGAGCAGATTTTTGTATATAATGTATCACAATGTTCACATTCAGGTGAAAAGATTGGAGTATCACAGGTGTTACCGTACCTGAATCCTCAACTGGATGGGGAGAGATTACTTGAAGGGGCCAATTTTGCGTCAGCTGGAGTTGGCATCCTGAATGACACGGGCATTCAGTTTGTAAGTGGATCGCTGAGTTTTTCATATGAACTTCATGCAGGAAATTCAATCAGCAGTTTAGATTGGTCAAAGAAAGTCAATGTCAAATTTACAAATATGAAACAATCATAAAAAATTTAGAGGCAGTTACATAACAATGATGAAATACAGGCAAATTTAGTCCTATCCCGTCTGGTGACTTTAGTGACTGAAAAGGAAACCTCTGAGAGATCATTATGTTATCCCTTGTCTAAATGTGCACATCAGCTCAGTAAAAGACAAATTTGTTGAGTCTTAATTTCAATACCTGGCTTAATTTGTCTGTCGGCAGGGAGGAGTATCTGATATGCATGCATTGATTAGAACAAGCATGTTACATGAAGTGTCTTGTTTAGCATAGCAGATATGTTTTTATCATAATTGTTAAAAAATAATCATAATTTGCAGGTCAATATTATAAGGATTGTAAACCAACTACAATACTTTGAGCAATATCAGCAGAGAGTTGGAGCACTGATAGGGGAGGACCAGGCACAACGCCTGGTGAATGAGGCAATTGTTTTGATCACCCTAGGTGGCAATGATTTTGTTAACAACTACTTTCTGGTGCCTTTCTCGGCCAGATCTCGTCAATATAATCTACCTGATTATATCAGATACCTCGTAACCGAATACCGGAAGATCTTAATGGTAAGTAGCATACATTTCTAATCATAATATTTTTAGGGGTCACATGAATAATTACATTCATAAATGAAAAATCTGACAATACACATGGTTGTCAGACTTGAAGACAATAGTTTCCGAAGTAACACATTAAATTTAGTTGGTGAAGATAATGTAATGAAAGGTTTTCTTATAACATTATCCAGACGTCATTCATATTAACTGCAACTATTTTTCTGAGACCAATCAATATGCCTGTGATTGTGATGGTGACAAAAGTTAATGCAGCAACATTTTTAACAGTTCATACTTCAGATGAGTTTAGTTTGAGCAAATAATAATACCTGGGTTTTGAGCAGAGAATTTACGAACTGGGAGCCCGGAGAGTGATAGTTACAGGAACTGGACCAATAGGATGTATCCCAGCTGAAATTGCTCAGAGGGGTCGTAATGGTGAATGCGCAGTTGAGCTTCAACAAGCTGCGGGTCTTTTTAACCCTCAGCTGATTCAAATACTTCAGGAGCTTAACAGTGAGCTGGGATCGGATGTCTTTATTTCTGCAAATGCATTTGAGATGAGTTATACATTTATCACACAGCCAGAAGCATTTGGTAAGCGACAGCGACAATAGTATATAATTAAACTAAATTTAATATAAACTGGAAAATATCTAACCGTTTTTCTTTGGTGCAGGTTTTGTAACATCAAAGGTGGCATGTTGTGGGCAAGGACCATACAATGGAATTGGACTCTGCACAGCACTATCAAAATTGTGCCCAAACAGGGATTTGTATGCATTTTGGGATGCATTCCACCCATCGGACAGAGCTAACCAGTTCATTGTTGAACAGTTCATGATTGGTTCCAGCAAGGTCATGAACCCCATGAACCTCAGCACCATTCTGGCATTGGATTCCCGAACCTAAGGCAGATACTGACACAAATTATCAAACTTCATATATTGTTACTTCCATAGTTTCTGCTTTCCAATTCCTGCAGTTTTTCATCCAAGTTGGGAATTCTCCATCACCTGTATCAAATCTGAGGCTATTATTACTTTACTGTCTGTGAGATTGAGAGTTATTTGCGTCTACATTTGATATTTATGGTATTGAAATGAGAAGTCTTGTGTTGAAATCATCTGTTTGCTAATAAATAAACAGTGTTTTATCAATACACATCATTTTCAACTACGAGAAAAATATATACTGTTTAGACAGCTGATTCTGTAACAGGCCACCAAAAACACAAGATTCAAACTCATCTAACAGGAATCCAAGGATGATATCTCCACATCAAACTTTTCCAGCTTAAAAAATTATCTCTTCGAATAAAAACTGCATATGTGGGCAAACCGCAGTCTATCCAGTAAAACCTGTCACATTGCACCTTGGTTTTCTATTTATGTATGTAGATACTATTTGTCACCCAAAAATTACTGTCTTAACTTCTCGACTCTGAGCTATAATTTCTTCCAACAAAACTGAAGAAAGAAACGAGCATGTTAGTTCATCCAGAGTTCTTAAATAAGGTATAAGAATTTCTCTGCCACATAAACATTCACAATGCGCTCAGCGTTTCTTTATTTATTAATGAATGTCTCTCATATGAGTATTAATGCATAAAATAGGATAAGAAATTCTTCAAAATAAGCCTGGAGAAGACTACTTGAATTCAGCAGACACGTGACATTTTTATGTAAAGTTTTACACGCCGGCCAGCCCCATAAAGCCACGGTGCATGAATGGAAAGACAGTCTTATCAATGCTTCCAGCTTCAGGAGTCATTAATACGGAACACAGCCTAGAGAAAGTCCTACATGCACATTTCATAAACTTGGCGAATTCACAGCCTAGTGAATCAAGAGTCAAAAAAAAAAAATTTAATAATTCTATAAACTTGGTGGGCGAAGGCATCACAAATACAGCCCTAAATTTTACACATTGAGCAACTTGTTTAAAATATGAACGGGTATTTAAGAATAGTTGGTTAAAGAGATTGATTGAGGTACCTTAGTGTGGTGGAACTTCAGCAAACCACAGCTCTATTCAACACTAAACAGGTGTCTATGCTTTAAGTTCTTGATAAAGAAAACTTGGATCGTGTTTTTTTTTTTTTTTTTTGCAAAATAATTTGAGATGAAGATAAATTTCATCAATGAGCCCCAAGAATTCGGTATGGACTTAACGGACAATTGAATTAAAACAGTTTATGAGCATAAAAAGACTAATGTGTTTCTCATGGAGCAGGTTTTAAGACATCTAATGAATTATGTTGCAGGCAAGGGCCATTCAATGGCTTCGGACTTTGCACAGTTCGAATGAAATGCATTTATCTGTATGCATTTTGGGGCTAATACCACCCATCGAATAGGGGATCCCCCTCGATCACCGAACTGGCAATGAAAGGTTTTGAAGAGTACAAGAGTCCGATGAATCAATGCACCATCATTTCACTCAATAATAGAGTCTAAGCAAATAACTAGCATATTAGTTTCTCAATGTTGTGGACGCTCACCAGAAAAGCTGAGTCTATTTATAAGTGAACAAAAGCACTTTCATTATGCTTCGCTTAAAAATTTTGATTGCCAAAAAGAAATACTTGTGTATGACAACACAACAGATTGCTTATACAATTAACAACATAGTATTCTATAAACCGGTTTCATCCCTTCTTATAAAACAAAGATTGATGTTCAAATACCAACATTCATTAATGTCTGACTTAACTCATGTCTCATAACACATACTTTCAACCAAAGTCCACCCATGTTCACCATAAATGACACTAGGTTTTTTAATCAAGTAAATCAATATAAAATTTCCACATCACTAAAATTTAATGAAAAAAATAGCAGCTGGCCATAGTAGATTAAGAACTGCAAACAGTGAACATTCTAATCCACCAATTTCAACTCTAATCTCCTATATCCTCGTAAACCTCATTACCATTCAATTGCACTAGCACGCGATGACGAAACACTGTCATTAAGAACCAGACAAATACCTCCACAAACAATCAATCGCTTAGCCGGATTATCAATTTAGGGCACACTGTACACGAAAAACAGTAAAATCGATGGTATGAATCATGATGTTCAATACAAAAAACCGCATTGACACACGAGCGTAGCCACTTCTCCATACCTGCTGTGCAACTTGCTCGGCCGTTCCTTTGGAGCGCGGCCGCCATTTATGCTTTTCAAAATTTGTTTTCCGCGGCGACGGATTGGCTGTTAAGTATAGTGCGATCCTGAAACGGTGCGTTTAATAACCGTTATCGATACCGATATGATGAAACCGAGTGACAAATTTAAAATGCCTTTTAAGGTGGGACCACATTTATCAAGCTTATAAATGTAGCAAAAATAAAACTTTCTAAGTATTTTATTTAAACTTTTATTTTAGATTTATGTGGTCTCATAATTTAATAAAATAAGTAGTATGAAGAGTAGGGTATTCAGGACCCTACATAAGCTCACAAATTATTAAAAATTACTACTAAACACGATCGGCTAATTATGATTTATTTAAATGGCGAAAAATTAATAATCGTTACCGACACAATATTAATCTGAATAAATTAATCATAATTAGGGTGATCGCACGCTCGATTGAGATTGTAATTCATATTTTTCATGTTTGGTCGATCATGATTCTTTGCAATGATAGTCCCAAAGCCTTCCCAACAAAGTGTACACTCACCCAACCTGCAACTACAAAGTTGCCTTAATTATATATTCATTTAATTTGAGGCAAAGTATAAGCAAAGTTGCAAGCTTTTCACTTTGTTACAAATCTAATCTCCTTTGGGCCATTTCTTTGCATAAAAATGTTCCTAGTGTTGGATGTGTACATAGAGGATCCATGCCGACATTTTCAGATCAATGCTCCGCAGCTGAAAATCTTGAGAGCTATCCCAAGCTTGGACTTGTTTCAGTTCCGCCCATTCGGGTTCAAAAGTATTATTCGGAAATATTTTGGAATCGTAATATATACGTAATGAACTTTAACACATTAAGAATCAATAAATACAACGTCTGATTTGTCAGTTGTCATTAGGTAAGTGCCCTATAGATAATTATTCTACAAATTGACACCATAATAGATGACAATGATTGCTACATTTTGTGTCTGCCTAAATGTTTGATACGACAGAGTAACTAATTGATATTATGAAGTGCTTGCTAAACACGTATTATATTGTTGGATTCATGTGAAATTATTTTTTGAGTGTAAATGTAAGAACACTAATTGTTTAGTCAAACCAAATTTTAATACGATATTCTTAAAATTAACCTGTGGTTTCATGATGGGTCGGAAAAGGGTTCTGTTGGAGTTTGAGATAAGAAAATGCGCCCTCGTACCTATTTTTGGATGAATGAAACACAATGTCTTTTAAGTTAAAATTTGCCCAAATAGTTTGAACTCCGATGAACTAAACCGTGCTAGCACTAAAAGCGATCATTGAAATAAAAACAAGGCTAGAGCTTCAAGAAACAAAGTTCATGCGGAAAAGAAGATGAATGCTTATGTTGGTGCTCTTCGTATGTTTTTTTATTCACTTTAAATCCGATCTTGTTATGTGAATAATCGGTCTTTAAATTCTATTAAATTCTTTTATTTCATTACGCATAACGCCCAATATATTTGGTTTATCATGAAAAAGTTACACAAAATAAAACCCAATTAGAAAAATATTATCACACAAATTTATATTAGATGGATTTTTTAAAGTTTTTTTATAATTTGTTTACAATGGGAAATCTAAAACAAAATGGTAAAAAATACTATTTTTATTTCGTCAATAATTCTTACTTTGATTCTACAAGATAGGCCTTGTTTTTGTAATTTAAAATTTCAGTAAATAAGTTAAGTTAAATCAATTTAAGTTATTATACAGTACTGATGAAAATGAATATAATAATATTAAATTAAATACTGACATTAAATATTTTAATAAAATTATGTTAAATCTAACAAAGTTAAATATTTAAATAAATAAGTTCAGTTCAAAAGCAGACAATAATCATCGATCTTTCTTATTAAAAAAAATCTCAATCCTTAAAAAAGGCGAGAACGATCGCCATACCCTTACATTTTGCATTTGGAAAAGAACATTAATCTTTGTTCTTGTGTTGTTGAGACCAACCTTTTTATATATAATTTTAAATTATTTATAAAGTAAATTCATAACTCGGTGTCATTTTCGTAATTAAATGACAAATGAAGCCTTCTTTCGTCGTAACATTACCCCACCAGAATTTGACAGATATATTTCCATTTTCCCGTCTCCAGCAGATCTCTCTCTCCTCTGTCTCATCTCACTGGTCCACACTAGTGCCCGACCCACCCACCCACCCAGCGATCCATCATCCATCCATCCCAACTCACCATCGCTCACTCCTTCACCATATTCACCAACACGCCATCTCAGATCGCATCCCAGATCTGACCAGATCCGGCCGAGATGGAGGAGGCGCTGGAGCTAGCGCGGGCCAAGGACACCAAGGAGCGGATGGCCGGAGTCGAGCGACTGCATCAGTTACTAGAAGCTTCGAGAAAGAGTCTGTCTCCGTCCGAGACGACTTCGCTAGTCGATGTGTGCATGGATCTCTTGAAGGATAATAATTTTAGGGTTTCGCAGGGGGCACTGCAAGCGCTGGCGTCCGCTGCCGTGCTCTCTGGTGAGAATTTGAAGTTGCATTTTAATGCGCTGGTGCCTTCCGTCGTTGAGAGATTGGGGGATGGGAAGCAGCCTGTTAGGGATGCCGCTAGGAGGCTTCTGCTTACTTTGATGGAGGTAATTTGTCAACGGATGTTCCTTTGTTGCAATGACTGGAAAGAAGTTGCCTGTGTCGGATAATGTAGCGTTTTTGTAGTGGTGATTGTCAATTTAGACTGCTTAAAAGAGAATTAGGAGACTGTGTAGTGAATTATTGGTGTAAAGTAGTCTCTGGGTGGTTGTAGCCTCAAAAACATGGTAAGTGAGCCTTGAATTCTATAACATTGGCAGGAGACTGTACTTTGTTGAGAACCTATAGTGGCACATTTATGGCACATGCGTGGCTGTATCTAAACTAGAATTGTGATGCATTGATAGTTTAGTTGTAGTAGATGATCTGGAAGTCAGGACCGTTGCATTGTCAGCATTCTTGGAAATGTAATGCAATTGTTTTGAGATGGAGTGTTATATTGCAGAAACATTCATGTTAAACCCATTGATTGCTTTATACTCGTATGAATGGTGCAGGTTTCATCTCCTACACTCATCGTTGAAAGAGCAGGGTCTCACGCATGGACTCACAGAAGTTGGAGAGTCCGTGAAGAGTTCGCTCGAACGGTATCAAATGCAATTGGGTTGTTTGCGTCAACTGAGCTTCCTCTTCAGCGTGCTATTCTTCCTCCTGTAAGATCCTAACACTTCTTTTTGACAGAACCACTTAATTCTATGTAGTTTATGAGAAGTCATAAGTTTTTTGCCGCTGTTCTCAGATTTTGCAGATGTTGAATGATCCTAATCAAAGTGTTAGGGAAGCAAGTATTGCTTGCATCGAGGTTTGTCGGCTTTCTCCATAATACACCATTTTTCGTTAACAGTAGGGTGGTTAGGCATCTGTTACTTTATTTCTCATGACTGCTAAGTTGACAACCTTAAATTACATTATCTCAATTTCTTAATTTCATCTTCTTTCCTCCAAATTCATTACAGCTGTCATCGTTGAAATGTCAGTTATGTAAACCAATATGACCTAGAAGTCCCATTATGAGTAAATGTTATTGGGATGCCTCCTCACTGTTTGATAGAGTTAACATAAGGGTCGTGTAACCTCTGTCATTATGACTTGAACATGCTGATTTACAGATTTGCCTTGGTTAACAAATATTGGTGCTAATTTTCTAATGACAAATTGATGATGCCTTCGTATATTTCTTTTGTGCATGGTAAAGTCTTTTGCTTGACACATAATTCAAGAGTTTGATTCACGAGTAATACTGAGAAGAGGTTTAAAATGGTAGACTTACGGATTCCCATACCATCTTAAAAAAACTGTGGCGTTTTCATGATATCATTCATACATGTTGGAGAAGTATAATGGGTTTTGGTGATGAAGTTAATGGCACCTTTATTGGGCTTGCGTGGTAGCAATATCTGCTTCGCAGCATGCTCAAAAATTAAAATCTACCATAAGAAATTGTGGAGATATTAGATATGTGAAATAAAACTTACAAGTCTCCATGTCATTGACATTGCTATGATGACATTCAAAAATACTCTACCTTAAAGTACGATTTAGGACATTGTTATTTGTACGAGCATGTAGCTATTTGGTTAACTACTGTTAAGTGAAGACTAATTAAATTTTATTTATTTGTGTTATGATGCTCACGTTTATTTTACATTTGTAGGAAATGTATACGCAAGGCGGGACCCAATTTCGAGATGAACTTCAACGGCATAATTTACCTGCATTCATGGTATTGTACAACTAATCTAAATCAATTTAACCTTTTCCAAGCATAGTATATTTAATTTGTCCCTGTTTGTTTATATCATGCGCGTTGTTAACCCTGGTTAGATGTAACCAAATACTGTGATATATATCCAATCAAATAATACAGCTATTTCTGACTAACCCAAATTTCATTGCAGGTGAAGGATATCAATGCTAGATTGGAAAGGATTGAGCCCAAAAACCGCTCTTCAGATGGACTCCCAATCAACTATGAGATGAAGCCTACGGTTAACCCCAAACGAAGCAGTCCAAAAGCTAAAAGCTCGTCCCGAGACGTTTCTATTTTCGCCGGTTAGTATGCTACACTGTTCACTACAACGGTAGGGATTCGAATGCCACACACTTGTGTGTTATATGTTTATGGAATTCTCTTGCATTATCATCAGCAAATGAACATGTGAGTTCTGAATAGTATTTCTATAAAAGTTATATTCTTTTGTGTTGTTGTTATTTAGTGAGCTACTTTTTATATAGTGTAGGTGGAAAGGATGATGGAACTATTTAGAGTGTTTTGTATTTTGTTGCAAATGCAACAGTCTTAGTTCATGCTTATTATGTGACAGACTTCATTTTGATTGGAGCTCATCTCTGATATCTGTGATAGAATTCATTGACTGTGACATTTTTCTAATTTATGCAGGAGACAATGATATTACAGAGAAACCAGTTGAGCCAATACAGGTTTACTCTGAAAAGGAGTTGGTTAGGGAATTTGAAAAGATATCCTCCTTGCTTGTGCCTGAAAAGGATTGGTCTGTCCGCATATCTGCAATGCAAAGAGTTGAAGGACTTGTTTGTGGAGGTTGTTTTCTTTCTCGTGTGGTTTTCTAGCTTGTTTGCATATATTTTTATGTTATAGCAATGCAAATGTCAGTCTATATCAGCTCTAAATTACCTTTATTGTCTGAGGTTATAGCCGTTAAGAAAAATGTCTACTTTGATGTATCACTTTTAAGCCATATGGGATAGTAAGTTCGCTCTGCTGTGTGGATGAGTAGTACTCTGTACAAGTGCTCCAGTCCTATTTTCAGTTTGTGATTGCTGTTGGGGTTTTCATTGAAGTTTCTCATTTTCTTGGCCTTTCACTTGTTCTCTTCCCTAATCATTTGCCAAGGGGTTAAATCACGTGCTTCCTTCGTAACATTGATATCAATGTTGCCCTTACCTTTTTTATGAACACCGGCCATTGAAACTGATTTTACTTTTTTCTCATTTGCTTACTTCATTTCCAGGTGCTATCGAATATCCATGTTTTCGTTCACTTCTCAAGCAACTGGTTGGCCCTTTAAGTACTCAATTATCAGATAGAAGGTCTAGCATTGTGAAGCAGGTATGGGTGCCGTTTTGTCGGATTCTTTTTTTGTGGTCTGTTGTCTTGGATAATGCAATTGTCCTTTTCTGTCGGTGATTGACCTATTTGCAATCCAAAATTCTACCATTGCAGAACTAACAACTCAATTGTTTCTGCTAAAATCCATATAAGTTCTGTTTTACTCCTCTAGAGATGTAACTTAAGGCAGTTCTGAATTTCTTACAGCCTTCTGTTAATTCATGGAAGAGACTGAATAGGTGATAGGAGTAGGCATCTCTATTTTTATTTCTCATGTTGTCTGAATTATCTTACTGTGACAAAACCATATAGGCATGCCATCTCTTGAATTTTTTATCGAAAGAGCTTTTAGGAGATTTTGAGGCATGTGCTGAGATTTTCATCCCTGTAAGTTCACAGGTTCTTTTCATCTTTGGCGCGTTTAAATTCTTCAGCCACATCGTTGGTTAATCTAAGATTGTTTGGCAATTGCAGGTTCTTTTCAAGCTCGTTGTCATTACGGTGCTAGTAATCGCAGAATCTGCAGATAACTGCATTAAAACGGTAGGTTGTGAATAGGTGAAATAGTTTAAATTATAATCGTACTATATTCCATAATTTGATTTGTAACACTATTACCTCCTAGATGCTGCGCAATTGCAAATGTTCGCGCATACTTCCTCGTATAGCAGATTCTGCAAAGAATGATCGTAATGCAGTACTACGAGCAAGGTATGATACATTGTTCCTCGATAAAGATTAAATAGTTGGAATGATGAGTGCTTGTTTTAGCGTATCTTTTTGGGTCGCAGGTGCTGTGAATATGCAGTTTTAATCTTAGAGTATTGGGCTGATGCCCCAGAAATTCATCGGTCAGCTGATCTTTATGAAGATCTTATTAAGTGCTGTGTTGGGGATGCCATGAGTGAGGTATACTTTGGGAGTTACGATTTCAACTTTTAGTTTGTGTTTATTGTTTTCATACAAATGTATTCTGCTTGATTTGTACCAACTTTATATCAACTTAGCCTTAAATAATAGAGCTCCTTATCTCTAAAGGCTGTTAATAGATCAGACCTGCTCGCTTGTCTCATGAAATGAATCAAGTAGTTCTTATTTCTGTAGCTGCAGTATTTAGGTTTGATGGTTTTTTTCCAGTGAACCTGCCTTAAGGTTAGTCATGTTTTTCATTTTGGCTAGTTATTAATTAAAAATCAATGCCATAAACTTGGCAGGTGCGCTCAACAGCCAGAATGTGCTACAGGATGTTTTCAAAAACATGGCCTGAGCGGTCCAGGCGCTTATTCATGTCATTTGATCCTGTTATACAAAGGGTATTACGCTTTCCTCACCGAATACGTCTAATCATTGAAACTTGTTCAAATATAATGATTTTCCCTTTTTTAGATTGTTAATGAAGAAGATGGCGGTATTCACAAACGCCATGCATCTCCTTCTGTTCGAGAGAAGAGTTCACAAATTTCCTTGACCTCTCAATCATCTAGTCATTCAACAATACATGGCTATGGAACATCTGCTATTGTGGCAATGGACAGAAGTGCGTCTGTGCTATCGGGCACCTCAGTCTCATCTGGGCTGCTTCTATCTCAGGCAAAGTCAAATAAAGGAAGTGAACGTAGTCTTGAAAGTGTGCTGCATGCTAGCAAACAGAAAGTCACCGCTATTGAAAGTATGCTGAGAGGTCTAGATCTATCTGGTAAATACAATCCTTCAAACCTATCCTCCAGCTTGGATCTAGGTACGGATTATCATTTCTCTTGTATAATTCAACAAAGTGTTCATTATGGCATTACTTAATAGTTGGAGTTGTTAGTACTGCTATTTGAACAATGATCCAGCACAATTGCTGGCTATGATGGTTTCCCTGTTATATTGGAATGGCTAAAAATATTTCCCTTATTGCCCTTAGTGCAGGAGTTGACCCTCCCTCATCTCGAGATCCTCCAAGGCCACTTGCTGCCACAGCTTCCAATCATTCTGGATTATCATCAAGTTTGGATTCAGTTTCTAAAGTTGCTACTCGTAATGGCAGCATGGTATTAGCTGATATTATTAGTCAGGTTCAGGCTTCCAAAAAGTTGTCTGGCCGTGCATCAACCGAACCATCATCAACGTTTTCATCATATTCAGTTAAGAGACATAGTGAAAGATCACAGGAAAGCGATTCTGTTGAAGATTATAATGCAAGGGAAACTAGACGATATTTGAACCCACACAATGATAAGCAGTATCAGGATAACATGTTCAAAGATGGAAACCATAGAGATTCACACATCAGTTACGTACCCAATTTTCAAAAACCGCTTTTGAGAAAGCCTGTTGCTGGGCGAATGTCTGCTACTAGGAGGAGTTTTGATGATAATCAGCTGTCTCTAGGAGAACTATCAAATTACGTTGAAGGTCCAGCTTCACTAAATGATGCTTTGAACGAAGGTCTTAGCCATAGTTCTAACTGGAGTGCGCGGGTTGCTGCTTTTAATTATCTTCGGTCCCTTTTGCAGCTGGGTCCAAAAGGAATTCAAGAAGTTGTTCAGAGTTTCGAAAAGGTGATGAAGTTGTTTTTTCAGCACCTTGATGACCCCCACCATAAAGTTGCTCAGGCTGCTCTATCAACACTTGCAGATATTATCCCCTCATGCCGCAAACCTTTTGAGAGTTACATGGAAAGGATATTACCTCATGTCTTTTCAAGGTTAATTGACCCGAAAGAATTAGTTAGACAACCTTGCTCATCGACTTTGGAAATCGTGAGCAAAACATATGGTGTGGATTCCCTTTTACCTGCATTGCTTCGTTCATTGGATGAGCAGCGCTCACCAAAAGCAAAATTAGCTGTTATCGAGTTTGCTGTAAGTTCTTTCAACAAGCATTCCACTAATTCTGATGGATCAGGAAATAGTGGTATTCTTAAGTTATGGCTTGCCAAATTGGCTCCGTTAGTGCATGACAAAAATTCAAAACTTAAAGAGGCTGCCATAACATGCATTATATCCATTTTCACACACTATGATGCAACTGGGGTTCTTAATTTCATTCTAAGTCTTTCCATTGAAGAACAAAATTCTCTTAGACGAGCCCTCAAGCAATTTACCCCCCGAATAGAGGTGGACTTAATGAATTATTTGCAAAGAAAGAAAGATCGTCGTGTCAAATCCTCTTATGACACATGTGACGCTGTTGGGACATCTTCTGAAGAAGGCTACACAGGAGTTTCAAAAAAGAGTCATTACTTTGGAAAGTATTCTTCTGGTTCTGTTGATAGTGATAGCGGCAAGAAATGGAACTCTGCACATGAGTCAACATTTGTTTCTGGCTCTAATGGACAGGCAGTTGATGGAATGCATGATATCTCGTATGCTAATTATGAGACTAGTTCGAGCCCTGAGCTTGTTACTTCCCGGAGCAAGGATACTGGCAATAAAGATAAGTCTATTGGTCAGAGTATGAGTTCCTGGAGCAGCCGTTTGGAAAGTGTGAATGCTAGTTTCAGCTTAGATGCATCCAGCCCTCGAGTGAGCACAAATGGTTTGATAGACTCTGATCATCTAAATGTAGCTGACAATAAACCATTTGTCGCAGATGCCAATCTCTCTAAGGTTGGCACTGTTCGGGTCAACTCTTCTCCTGAAGCAGGACCAAGCATACCTCGAATTCTCCACTTGGTATGTTTACTTAATAACAAATTGGGCAGAACAACACCATTGTTTATTCTTAATTTACAACACTGCCTTATTTGTTTGTAGATATCTAATGACAAGAGTGAAAGCTCATGTGCAAGCAAGCGTGACGGTCTTCAGCAGCTAGTTGAAGCATCTATTGCTGATGATCATTCCCTTTGGAACAAGGTACACCATCAATATGGTATATGATAAAATTTGCACCGTATTATGAAAATAGGATCTGAAAATAGGGTTTGAGCTTAGAGCATGTTTCATTTAAACTGAATATATGCAACTTGACTTATTACAATATATAGAAAAACTGGAAGTTTAAGCTCAAAAGAAGATGCCCTCGTTGTCTTTAGGTAAACGATCGATTGGAAATGTTGTATAGAAATGCCCTTTGTAAATTGATGTGTGAAATTGGTTTAACCTATCAATAAAATAGCACGTAAGCAATAAGAAACATCCCCTGGATTATGTCAGTTGGGTAGTATTTTTATGTATCACGAAACCACTGTTAAGTGTTCTCATTTTAAGCATACAATACAGAATTTTATCTAGTGAGAACTTGTGTGACATATAATAAATTTGCTGCTTCTTAGTGGGTTTGCTAAGACAAAAGTCATAAACCAATATCATATGTGAGTGGCCAAATATAAAGTGAATTAGATCGTTTAGAGTTGCAGTTCCATACACATTTAATTTGAATATTTTATGTGTGCTCTATACTCTTGAGTGGTGTCGTCAGTCTTCATTAAAACTTCATACTGTGCATTTGATGATTATGAAATGCTCTCTGCATGGATTATTGATAATGTTTTGACATGAATGTTCTTTTTCAGTATTTTAATCAGATATTGACAGTTGTCCTTGAAGCATTGGATGATTCTGATAGTTCCACTCGTGAACTTGTTCTTTCATTAATCATGGAAATGCTTAAAAATCAGGTATATGGCTTTTCATAGTATGTTGTAGATTTCTACTAATAGCACGTGGCGTTGGAGTATTTGCCTTAGTGTTTGTTCTGACATTTGCAAGTTCTTTCCACAGAAAAATTTCATGGAGGACCTCATCGAGATTGTAATTGAGAAATTGCTTCATGTGACCAAAGATATTATTCCTAAAGTAAGACCATCTTTGCAATAGTCAACTGCTGTTTTTAATAGCTTTCTAGTTCTTATGCTTTTATGTTCCTTTTTTTTAGGTTTCAAATGAAGCAGAGCATTGCTTGACAATTGTACTCTCTCAATATGATCCCTTGAGATGTCTAAGTGTACGTACATTTTGTGTCCTGTTGATCATATTTATTTTTACCTTTTCCTATTTTTCTTTCTCTCGTTTTTTTGTTTAGTTTTGTGATATCTGTACTGCAGGTCATAGTTCCATTGTTGGTGGCTGAAGATGAGAAAACACTTGTTACATGCATAAATTGTTTAACAAAGGTAGTTTTGGTAATGTTCAGTCTTCTGTGAAGCCCTACTACTATGCAAGCCGTCTGATTTAGACATATTTTCTGCGTCTATAGCTTGTTGGCCGATTTTCACACGAGGAATTGTTAGCTCAACTTCCTTCGTTTTTGCCTGGTCTGTTTGATGCTTTTGGGAACCAAAGTGCTGATGTCCGGAAGGTAACTTCATTATTGCTCACTAATCTTTACAAATTCTGAAACATGAGAATAGCTTAGGATGGGGGAGGGAGCATCTGACTTTTCATGAAGCTGCTAATAATAGTTGAACGTCGTAATCAGATCTTATCATATTGCTCGATTTATACCCAGCATTCTTGCTCATTACCATAATATGTTGCATGATATGTAAGTAGACCTTGTCGTGGTTTTGCGAGAGGTCTGTGAGATGATTCAGTCGTCCACGCTAGATAAGAATACAACTAATGCATAACACTATGCAAATTACTGATGCTTACTTTTTATTTTGATGGACAGACTGTTGTCTTCTGCCTTGTTGACATCTACATCATGCTCGGAAAATCGTTCCTTCCATACATGGAGGGTCTCAACAGTACGCAGCTGAGGCTCGTGACTATTTATGCAAACCGTATCTCCCAGGCCAGAACAGGCTCAACAATTGACAATAACCATCACTAATCTGTAAAAGGCGCGAAGCATCCAAGAACGCCACCGTGTTGTGCTGTAGCATTGGTCTATCAGGAGATTGATTGGGCATTACTTACCATCGTGCATTCTTGTACATTATTTTTGCTATAAAAATGTGCATGACAAGGGTTGTTGGGTTCGTTAGTTATCCATTTGAATGGTCAGTTGTACATTTTTAGAAACCGAGACGGACAGACAAATGCGTGAGTGATGTTGTAAACCTGGGAATGAATTATAGAATGTTTCGTGTGCCTAACTTGGGGTTTCTCCTTCCCAGCCTATCCTCTTTTCTTTCTTTTCAGATTTAAAACAACATATTCTCACGTCGGTCCCAAAATCTATTAAATCTAATCATTGTCTTCGAGCTGGCCAGGCCTCAAAATTTTAGAAACCTGAGCCCTGTCTTAGCCCGAGAGTCAGCTAAGAGCATATTACACGTGTCGTTTTCTCATTGCTTGAAGTGACAACAGCTATCACAGTCCTGTCAGTCTAGCCTTTACGGTTTCCTTGTTTAACTCATCATTCCTTTTCTTCTCCGAACTTCCACCCTCTTTGATTTGCTTATCTATAAAGCAGATCGGTTCTCTCTCGAAGCTTCGACTCTTGGTTTCTCAGAATCTCGTACGCTCGCTGCTCCAATTTGGATTTTCGATAGGATTTTTGTGAAGATGTTGCTCAGAATCCGCAGCAGAGATGGCTTGGAGCGAGTCACGATCGACAATCCCACCGCCGCCACGATCTCCGACCTCAAATCGTCAATCGAGTCGCAGCTCCGCGTCCCAGTTCAATCCCAAACCCTATCCACCAATCAAAATTTGCTCTTGGCCAAAACCCCATCCGACGCCGCTCGCTTCGCCGACATGTTCAATCCACATGCGCCGCTGTCGTCTCTCAACCTCGCCCACGGCTCGATCGTCTACTTGGCGTACGAAGGCGAGCGTAGCGTGCCCGGCAGACCCGCCGCGTTCAGTCCCGCGGGCTCCTTCGGGAAGAAGATGACCATGGATGACCTAATTGCGAAGCAGATGAGGGTTAGCAGGCAAGAGCAGCCCAATTGTGAATTGGTGTCTTTTGACAGAGATGCTGCTAATGTGTTCCAGCAATACGTGAATGAAACCCTAGCTTTTGCGATCAAGCGAGGTGGGTTTATGTATGGTGTTGTAACTGAGGATGGCAAGGTTGAGGTTAATTTTATCTATGAGCCGCCGCAGGAGGGGAGCGAGGAGGTGCTGACATTGTTGAGGGATGAGGAAGAGGAGAAGCTGGTGGATGCCATTGCAATGGGGTTGGGGATGAGGAGAGTAGGGTTTATATTTACTCAGACTGTGAGTCAGGATAAGAAGGATTACACATTGTCGAATAGGGAGGTGTTGCAGGCTGCCGAGTTGCACTCCGACGGTGGGATAAAGGAGTGGGTGACGGCTCTGGTGAAGCTGGAGGTGAACGAGGATGGCGGAGCTGATGTGCATTTTGAGGCGTTTCAGATGAGTGATACTTGTGTTAAGTTGTTTAAGGAAGGTTGGTTTGTCACGGAGATTTGTGAGGATGATGACCCTAAGCTGTCAAAGATGAAGAAGGATGTGGTTGTTGGTGTGAAGGATATCAAGGAGGTCGACAATGACTTCTTCCTTGTCGTGGTTAAGATTGTAGATCATCAGGTATGCAACTATACTTTCTCTATTATCTTGTTATTATGCCATTTAAAACCTGAGAAACGAGGAGATCGTCAAAAAAGTTGGTACATATCTCCACTGCAGTAGAAGCTAAATGTAATCATCCCTTAATAGGAATTGGTCTGCCCGTGCTGCTTATATTATTGGAAACTGAATCAGATATTTGGCCTTCTATTTGACAGGGTCCCCTGTTGACTACATTTCCGGTTGAGAACAGAATCACTTCAGTCACTTTGAGGGCACTGAAGAATCATCTGGACCGTGCCAGGAATTTGCCGTTCGTGAAGCGCATTTCTGATTTTCACCTGCTGCTCTTAATAGCAAAGCACTTCGACATAAACAGTGACATCCCCACCATAACGGAGCACGTGCTTCAGCAGAAACCTATACCTGAAGGGTATGAGCTTATTATCGAGTCATTAGCCAATGCATCTTGAAGATCATTTTAAAGTAGCTCCTGAAGAAGCCATCCAATACTACCCCTACCAGTCTGCAAAACTGACCATCTTGTGTACTCAGATCCCCTCTTGCCCCAGTGCACCATAACTGCATTCAAACTAGTTTTATCAATATAATGAATTTATTCAATGGTTTCAGTGTCTACATGTATTATTATTAACCTCTTATGTTTCCTAAAATGTCGATCATCATTCATTAACTATGAACTTATATTTGCAACCTTTTGGATCGTCATTCAATTCAGCAATTTATTTAAATACTTCAGCTAAATATATATAAGTTTCTAAGTTACACAATTCCCCTATTCAAATTCAGTTTATTAAAACAGTATCTTCGGGGCTCGGCCTGTCTCATTTCAATACATGATCTTTATGCCATCTAAATTCCAAAATCCGACCACATCCTAATACTTAACAAGCGCATCATCATCTCCAGAAAACAAATGCACCTTATCATCAATCAACGGATACTTAACCGACCTAACAGGCCTCGAGTTGCGTCCTCTTAGCACTACTTAAAAAACATGTATATTACCTGACTGAGACAAAGCAAGTGTGCTTCAGAGTCAACTCCTCTGAGGAAAAGTGTTAAGGGTTTTTGGCAGATGGAAGAAGCAAGTAAATGCAGAATATTGCAAGATTCTCTAAGCTATTAGCCACTGTGCTCTAGTTAAATGAAAAATAGTGAAAGAGGTCGCCGCTTACAGTTCTTCTGAACCAGTTGTCCATAACTTCAGATTGTTCAGGGACATGGATTTGGGAACATTCTGTGAATTTCATCAATTTGCTGCATTGTCTCAGGTGTAAGCTCGACTTGACATGCATTGATCACTTCTTGGAGCTGCCAGAGCTTGGTAGCACCAAAAACAGCACTAGCAACTAGAGTGTGTCTCAAGACAAATGCTGCGTCAAATAGATGAAGTACAAATCAGAAGGTGTGGCCAAAGTCAACTTGAAATTTGGAAATGAAAGAAGAACTCAATTTGTTATCGAGCCATAGATGCAAAGTACGAGTGTTTGGACCACGGTGGAGATAAGAATTTACAGAGCAATTTTGTATATACTGAAACCAACAGTTGGTCATGTGGCTGATTGTATCACCATTATATATGTGAAGATTCAATATTCAGAAGCAGTTACAAGTTACAACATCCATATGACAGTTTATACATAATGAATTCTCCAACAGATCAGCCCGTGCAGCCATAACAGGGAACTCTTGACAGTAAATGAAGTTCAATACCGGTTTTAAAGCATATTTGACAGTGACGCGTTCAAAAACTAAATGATAATTATGACATAAATCGAATCACACTATAAATTGAGGTAACGTACCAATAGCTATGGATATGGGATGGAGACCACATTTTTTAGCAATTTCAAGGTATCTCTGAAGAAAGGAACACAGTACGCCTTAGTTGTAAACAAAATGTGTAGTATATTGTAGACGACAAAGACAACCGAACAATGCTCCGCTTGCGCACATGCTCAAACAGAAATGGTACCAGGAAAACTTACAGCAGCAATGAGCACAAAAACATTTTAATGATTCAGTGTCAGGCGTTTGGCAAATAATGAATCCAGAACTATCTCAACTATGGAAAAAAGATTCAAAGAAATTCTTTGTAACCTACATGCAACAACATGGCAGCTTATCTGCTTTAATGGTCTCCCTCTCCTAGGACTCGAAAAATCATTCACACAACCATTTTACAACTTTACCAGATTTTTGGGGATAAGCCTCTTCATTATATACATGTACTGACTCGGATTGATCTGCTTACTTTGGTAGCCGCTTCAATGGTTTTATTGGACAGATTGTATCTGGATTCTCCTTCTGAATACCTGCCTGAGGAAGAAAGTCAAATCAGACATTCCTTTGCACTAAGTATATTTCTAGATAAATTATGAGTGAATGAACTGGGGGATATAAACCTTGGAAAAGGTTCAATCTTGCGTCTTTGGGACCCTTATCGGGGGAGAAGTACTTCCCAGAAAGAATTCCCATTGCCAGAGGGCTATAAGCCAGGAGACTGATTCTAATCTCAGTAAAAAAAAAAAAAAAATTAGAATCACTGTTAGGACTCACTGATAATAGCTAAAGACAATAGATATATAACAAGGTTTTAAAGTAAGGCGTATTAACTGCAGCTGTTTGTAGGACTTTCAGCAGAATACTTCAATTCAAAAATTGGTAAACCAGAATTCAAATCCTTGTTGTGATGACAGTAAGACCACTAACACCTAATAATAAAGACATCACAAATACCTCTCATGGTGACAGCATTCTGCCATTCCAGAATCAAATGTTCGGCAGAGCAAGCTATATGAGTTCTAGATGAATAACAAACAATAAAATGATGGTATGAGCTCTAGCGATCACAAATCAAGCAAGTATTTGAAAAAAAAAAAAAGCTATTATAAATAATAGAATATGTCACCTGCACTGACACTATCCTGGGCTGGTACGAAACCTTATCAGCAGCCTGAAGGAACTTCATGAGACCGTATGGTGTTTCATTACTAAGTCCAATATACCTAATCTACAATGGAAATTTTCCTTTAAAGTCAGACAATTGCTTGGGATAATTAAACAACAAAAAAAACTTGGTAAACGGTTTTGGCATCAACCTTCCCAGAATCAAATGCTCTACCCAAAGCATCAAGTTGATCTTCTATAGCAATGGAGCAAAATTGACGTGTTGGATCATACTCAGTCTCGCCAAACATTGGTACATAGCTACATTGACACCGATGCATACTTCAGACACAGGACTTTGCACTGTTTCTTTGTTTTCTAGGAAGGTTAGGGACAACAAGGGACTCATACTGAATGTAATTAATTCCATACAAACCGATCAGGCCAATGAATTTGATAGAGATCAATGTAATCAGTTCCTATGCGACGTAAACTGTAAAAATAAAAAAACGTCATCAATAAAAAAATAGTAAACCAAATATATCGAAGGAAAGCAAATGAGATGAAATCATGAAATGTCAAATCAAAATCTGAACAAAGTTGCAGATTCAAACAATCACCAAAAAGAAAATCAAGATAAACCTGCTGTCAATAGCTTCTATTATATTAGTAGCATCCACACACTTCGGCCCGCCTCGAATCCAAGTCATCTGCCCAGATGGCCCTGCAACCTACAGCAAAGACAAAAACAACAATTTTCTAACCTCCATTAGCAAACAACTCTAAATTTTACATAAAATAGAAATAATACAACACAACCTTAGTGGCCAATACAACACGGTCACGAGGTATCTTTCTTTCTCTGATCCAGCGACCCAAATACTCTTCGCTGCGCCCTTGAGTCTCAGCTCGCTGAGGAACCGGATACCTGAACTCAAAAATAAAAAACGTAAACCCTCAACTCAAAATTAGTAAACAGAATTGAAGTGAATGGTGAATAGGCAAGACAGCAAATGCATTTGTGCTTGCATTTCAGCGGAATCGTAGAAGTTGATTCCGGCGTGGAAGGCATGGTCGAGAAGCTGAAACGACTGGTGCAGCGAGTTCTGTTCGCCGAACGTCATTGTTCCTGTGAATCCATCAGCAACAAAAATCCCCATTTTTGAAAAGTTTAGATGAAAAATAAAACCTAATTCGAAAGGAAGATTGAGGAGAAAAAGAAGCAACCTAAGCAAAGCCTTGAGACCTTCAGGTCCGGCGCGAGGTGGAAGAGAGGAACAACGGCCATGAACTTCCGAGCTCTGCGCGTAAATTGCAGTGAATGGAATCAATGGGATAAGAACGATTTAGTGTGTCGAAGCGTCGTCGTTTTCCGTTCCCCGCATCATAGTCTCTCCTCACAAACCATCTAATTGATATGTCATGAATCATTTCAGTGTCTTCTTGCATTTTTCTTCACAAATCATTTCACTTTTATCTTGTCTATATCGGTCTTTATTAATCGATATGAGCTAATTTAATCAAAGGCATATTTCAACTGTTCGTCTTTTTTGAAAAAAATTTAGAACTATCCGATCTCCCTAAACAGACATTTCAAATGCTCCGTCTAATAAATTTGTTACTGAAATATTCCGTTTTTAATGAGACCGGTCTCTTTTAAAAAATAGGAAACCGGGCATAATAAGTCCGGATAGTTGTGTTTTGCAATGAGACGCTCATGTCATGACCGATCTCATCTGAATTATGCTGAATTGGATGCATAAAAATTAAAACGTGGAAAAAATGTGCAGAAGACGCCCAATCAGCAGGTATGTATGAGACCGGTCTTAACATGACCGACCTCATCAAAAAAATATGACACCGATCATGTTAAGACCGCTCTCATCAAAAAACTTGATACCGGTCATGTTGGCATCGGGCAATTGTTGATAACATTTGTGTTGGATCGTTAGGTTAGCGTAAGTTTAATTTGCGTTCACTGTGGACGTGTTCCCAAGTACAGTTTGCACAGCGGATAAATAATGTAATGCAGAAAGATAAAGTAAGGGACTCGTACACAGTAATTTATAGTGGAAACTCTAGTACAACCAATACTCAGAGAAAAATCACTATCTTTCAGATTTCACCGAAAGGATTTTAAAAAGTAGTCTTTTATTGCAGTGTACCGATATACTTTTCACAAAAGACTAGACAAGTTGAATAGCATCCGAATCTCCAATTCGCCCTAGACCACCTTCTATCTTTTATGAATCAACCGGACTGCTCTGCGGACGCTTCCCCTTTGCGTTATTCAGCAGCTTACTGGACTGGTCTATCGGACCCTTCCTCAGACGCAGCAACGTGCAGCAGCTCGAAAAACACAGATCGACCTCACCAAAATTCTGAATTCTCTTCTTTTGACCTCCATCTTGATTTGAGACTTTCAAGTTCTATTTATAGTGCTAGGATTTCCAGCTTTATCTTGTATCAAATCTTCTTGCTCCCTAATCAAGAAACTAAAAAGATAACAACAAGATAATAAATATTTCTGAATATTTGAATTATGATGACGAAATATCTAAGAGAATATCCTAACAATATTTTGAATATTTCCTAAATTACTTAATTATCTCGTTTCTAAATATCAAAAGATATTTATCTAATCAATATAGATTTAGAAACTTAATAATAAAAAATTTAGGAATATTCTATTGCGTCGCGTGTGAATCCGTCCACACGCTGCTCTCTGTGGAAAGGTCCCTACCCGTCCACACAGACTTCATTCTGCGCATTATTCAACTCTTCCTGTCCAATTGTCCATCTGCTTAGCTTTGTGTTTGTTCCATCAAAACCTACTGGGGTACATGCCCCCACATGTCCCAACAATTTGCTGCGTCCTCATTTCTTCTCCTCCCAACAGCTTCTCTCTTCCCCTTCACTCTCCACCCGATCTGCATATTGTGTGATTAATTCCGAAGTATTTTGGGTGCTTTTGGACCTTATATTGTGGTAAGGATGAGTTATATATGTTAGATATAGTGTTTACGTTAAAGTTGAATAGAAATGATGTTATTAGTAGGTTAATGGTCCAATAATTATGATATGTTTAAAATCTTGTGATTTAATATATTTATATATGTATGTATGTTGAATATATTCATGTTACATGATATAACATGTATGTGTGAGTCTGATATAATTGGATATAATTGAGTTAGCAGGTTTGTATATGCATGTATGTTGCATTTTTATATAGTGGGATATGTTAATTTGATTAATCCATGTCATATATAATTGGTTTAAATTTTAGTTTTTTATTGTTGAAATAATTGTTTTAATTTGTTTGTTATATTATTTGTAGGTGTTACACAAAAAAATAGAAAACATCGAAATCGATCCAATGATTATGTCGACATTTGAAACACTAAATATGCATGTAATGGATGAGTTGCCCTGGATGAGATGAAATTCTTAGACCAACTGGACACCGACAATGTATTTATGATTTCAGAATCCCAACTTGTATGAGATATCCCAGGATTCAGTGATGTGTCAGCATGGGATACAAATGAGTACCTGGGTAGAAGATATGGACAATACGAGACAATTGGGGTGAGAAAGACATTTAGCAGAAAAGATGATGCAATCTATGTCGTGCAGAAGTACTCCATATTGAATCGCGTTGAATATGCGACTAGGAAGTCAGACTCTCATATGTTAATTCTTCACATAGGGAGGGAAAGAGTAGTTGTCCCTGGCGGATTCGAATAACAAAGAAAAGGAACTCATCGTTTTGGGAGGTCACAAAGTACCGAGGGAACCATACATGCAACACTGGCTTTATTGCTAAGGAGAATGTCCACCTCATAAGACATTTCATAGCATGAAAATCGACGACGTCATTAGTGAAATATTGAGATTCTCACCTGCTGAAATCAGAGTTGGTCAACGGACAAAATCTCCTCGCGTTAAGTTGATCCGGGTAGCCTGAGTTGATTCGTGCACTTGCTTGGGCGAATCAACATTGTATTTTGCTCGATTCTCTCGTGTTTGCCCTTTAAATGGTCTTGATGTAAACTAAGAAGTTATACCCTTTGAGTTAGCTTTTCAAAAAAATATGGCACGCCTCTATCAGATACAAATCATATTCTCGGCGAGCGTTTGATGACGAATAGGTCAATCTTCCCAGATTTGGTATGTATTTGTCTGAATTTTTGTGTTTGCCTTATTTTGCTCTAAACGGACTACAAAGCCTCAATTTAATATAATTTGACCTGAAACGAGAGTATAGTGATAAAAACACAATGAAAAGTTTGAGAGAGAAGCGAAATTCATCATTGAATGAAGCGAATAATCGATAAGAAATTAACCGATCAGCCACTTCGATACGCACTAAGTAACCTTATGCACACACTTTCCCACTTTTCTTCCTCTGTACCAGTAACAACTTCTCCTTCAAGTGGTAATCTTGTCAGCAGGCCCACATCCTGCAAGGTGACTGTACATTCTCCAGTCATCATATTAAATGTATGAATCTCTTGTCTCCATCGCTTTAAAAGTAAAGTGATTAATGCCCAATCCACCTCAATGTTATGCAATTGAGTCCATGGATAAAACTCATCTCTAGCAATAAACGGAACAATCCGATGGTCCATTTCCCACATCTTGCGATGGACTAACTTTAAAAAACTTCATGCTTGCTGTAAAGAAGAGCAATGTCGGCCCCAAAATGACTTTCGGAATAACAAGAGATTATAACACACATACAAATGTACACTTACATGATCAATCCATAGTTCACCTGAACGGTGTGTCGGTTGTTGCGTCAAAATGGAATCATTGAACCAGGCTCAACTATGTGTTCTATATCCATCTGGATTATAAAAAATAAAATGGCCAATGTCGGATAACTGATCATCATCATCATCAACATCATCATCATAGGCAGCATCATCATAAGCATCCTAATCATCATCATCATCTTCTTCAAAGGGTTCGAGTCAAAGTCGGATGTGCCCGCCACATAGGAGAGATGGAAGAAGGAAGATGAGAGGACTTGGAGAAGACAAGACGCTCAGATCTATTTTTCAAATGAGACCGGAGAAGGGGCGTATTTGTACGATCCATCTAGTTACTTATTTCAATTGTTTAATTACATTTTGCGTGTGATAGATTACTTCTTTGTAGTGTTTCGCATCGCAGGTGTATCAAGACCGCTTTTGAGCTTTACGACATATTTGGAGCATTTTAGGCCTCATTCAATCACTCAGAATGCAAGGGAGTAGCGAGAAGAAGTTCGGGTGAATTTTGGTTGATCAAGGACAAAGAGAAGAAGTGATTCGCGCAAGGAGGATTGACTCGACCAGGTTGATTCGCCCAAGCAGGTTGATTCGCCCAGCTCCGAAGGCCACTGATTATTTGATTCGACCAACATGGTCGAATCACTTTGGAGCTAGCCCGAATCACTATTGATTCGCCCAAGCCCTGCACGAATCACCTTGGAGCTTGCCCGAATCAAATTTGATTCGCTCAGCAAGGGAACGACACTGCCACTTTGATTCTCCAGCCCTGGACGAATCACTTGCCAAGCCTTGCACGAATCACTTTCGATTCGTGCAAAGAAGGTCAGCCCGGTCCAAATTCTGAAGTATAAAAAGAATGAGAGAAAAAACTCTAGCCGGCTTTTGACAGTCTTTTACGGTGATGATTTGAAAAATACCTTGGACGAAGGATCATCGAGAAGTGAGCAACACATCGCGGAACAATTTTTTAATATTTTTCTGTACTCTTTAATTTCATTGTTATTATATGGATTGTAGTAGCTAAACCCTATTTTCAGTTTGAAGATTTGTATTGCAACTTACGGTTTGAGATACTTATGTTTCATATTTCGATTTGGTGAACTACTGTTCTTCGTATGAATTGCATGCTTTGATTATCAAGTTAGCATAGCCTAACGGTGAAACTGAATTGATATCTATTGCGTGATACTTGATTTGGAGTGCCATAATAGAGAAACCTAACGGTAAAACTGATTTGGTATTGTTAGTCGAGTAATAGTTAACCTATTCGAAAACTTAGCGATTAAGAATATGTAGAACATTGAAGTCAGCATTACCTTAGCAGAATTGTTAGACTAGGAACATTAGTTTTACTAATTGATGCATGTTTCATTCGTTGATTACCAGTTGTAATGTATATTCCTGAACTGAATCTTTCTGAAATTGTTCATCAACAATCTTCTTGCAAACCCCATTTTTGTGACAATTGTTAGTAAAACGCTTACTGCTTGCTAGCATAGTATGAGAATATAAATTTAATTTTGGCGGACACAACGACGTGCCGTCAATCAATTATAACATAACCGGTCTTCTTAATTTGCCGGTGATATCACAATGGTCTCAAGTTAAATGTATTTCGTCATGCGTTTCATCCAACTAAGCATAATTCAGATGAAACCGGTCTTATAATGCCCGATTTCCTGTTTTTTAAAAAAGATCGGGCTTGTCATGACCGATTTCATTAAAAAACGAGGCATTTCAGAAACGAATTTATCTGACGGGACATTTAAAATATCTATTTGGGAGAGAGGACAGTTCTAAATTTTTTAAGGTTTTGTCTATGCTTCTTTCCTGTGTGTTTATTTTTTCCATTTTACTTGGTTTTTGGTTTATTGAATAATGAGACATGTGGGGTTTTGCTATGTTGTTTATTGGGATAGTTGCAGGTTCAAACCTCAAGTTTGGCAGTGGTGAGAACACGCTCGGAGACTTCAAACCTGAATCACTTTAAAAAATAAAAAAAGCAGTACAAATACAAGAAGCATTCGTATCATTTTTACAGAGGATTTTGATATTTACATATAAATAAACAGAGAGGGATAGGATAGGATAGGATAAGATAGTTGAGTTGTGAGAAAGAAGCAGAAACCAACATAACAAGTCTTCTGAAGCAGCAGTGGATTTTAAATACTTCACACCCACCCTTTGATGAATTTCAATCTGCGTAATGTACATAGGAAGAGATCACCATGAACATGGCTTGGATGGGTAGCACAAGTCCAGCAGCAGGTTCCCTCGAACCATATGGCGAGAGATGCGTGTAATCCTGACTGTAAACTTGCAACACCAAGATTGTCCACAGGCCCATAATTTACAATAGTTTCACGGATCTGATGGAAGAAGGAAAAATGACGTGTTTCAATATGTAGTAGAAGGGGAGTGCAACAGATTTGGAGTGATTGATGCGGGTTTGATAGTGTTACCTTCTTCGGAGAATGCAAACATTCCACCAAACATATCTTGGTCGTCTTCATTGTCCCCTTTGTTCTGATTCTCACTTTCCAAGTTAATACTGCTGTTTTTTGCACCATCATTTGCAACATTTGGTTTGTGGCTGATGCCAGCAGCATCAGATGCTTTGCAATATTCCTCCTGGAAACATTGGCTGAAGTCTATTGAGGTTTTTGACATTTGAGATACCTTTTCATTCACATCATTGTGGGAACTGAAAGAATCAGAACTGAATTGATCCCCACTGTAGGCATTGTCTGAAGAAGCTGTGTTTATAATCCCGACAGCTCCTCCTGCAGAAAGCAAGTTACCGTCAGCACTGCATGAACTGTTATTGTCACAATTACTTATGTGGGTTTCCTGGCTTTTGGATTCGCCAAATTTGCCACTTGATATCAGAGGCTCAGCATTGAAACCTCCTCTTTGCTCGTTCGAAAATTCGTCCAGCATGTGAGAATTCTGTGCATAGGACTTTTCGTAATGCAGTTGGTCCAGGTCTAGTAGATTTTCAACTCTTCTTGATGATCCTGAAGAAAAATCATATATTAAATCAATGCGCAGAAACACATCTGCTAACATCGATCTTAGCACTAATTTATAAACACTGTTTAAACATACACTCACTTTCAAAGACCCAAATAGCTGTATAAATATGTGGAGAAATAAGTTTAAATACACATATTGGAAGCCATGGTCTTACCCCCATCGGAGCTCTCAGTAGAGCTAAGAGATGCCGGATTGGAGTGATTGATGACAATTTCTTCAGTGACCCTGCCTTCAGGAACTTTTCCTTTAGCTTGACTAGAATCGGAAAATGAAGTATAATGATCCCCAGATACACCTCTGCAAGTATCATGCATATGGTAATCAGCCTTGCAAGCCATCCATCTCTCATATAAAGATTAATACTAAATCATAGTTGATACACCATCATGGTTAGTCAAAGTAAATAATTCTTCTGTTCAGTGTTGTTCCTGCTTTGTGTTAGACTTGCTACTTCAAAATGTGTTAATTGTATAACACATGATATCGCAGATCTACTACTAAAGTCAACCCATTAAGCACAAAATGCTAATTAGTGCCTAAGAGTACTGCGGAAATCACCTGTCATTCCAATTTAATTTGGTACCATGGTAATGCTCAAAAACAGGCAACGGATCCTTTTGGCTTATTTCAACTTCGTTAACAAGGAGCTTCTCGATTTCAATCTCTCCCTCAATATTTTCATCAACTTTTGAGAGGATCATCATGTGAAATGACATCTACAAGAGGACAATTTGCTGTAACTCATGAAGAACCATATTCAAATTCAAAGAACATTTGCAATGAAATGTACCTTAGACTCATGCCAAGAGAAGCTCCCAAAGTTTCTTTGAACCTCAGCCTTCGCTAGATAAAAGTGAGACCTGTCATGAGATTTTGCACTTCCAATATTTCCTGATTTCTTTTCCTCTACTCCCTGATAATCTGAGTTGCAAGCATCCTTGTTTTGATCAACAGCTGAAGCTTCTTGCTTGGAGTAGTTAGGAAGCAAAATACATTCTTCCCTTTCCAGCCAATCTGTTCTTCTGCATACATCCCACCACTGGACCGCTTCCACGGTAACCCTTAATTCATCATATTTGCTATTTTCAACTAAATCTGGTTGAATTCTTGAACCCCCATCATATGTTTTAGGCCCAAGTGCGGGCAAAAGTTTATGTTGAACAACGTGGCCTGATGGTGTATAAACTAAAAGATGTTCCAAGGTGTTGTATTTTGTGTTAACATGCTGAGGACTGCAAGGAATAGAATTGTGAAATACAGCCGCTACCGCTCCAGATGGAACAGAACCCTTTCCAGTTGAAAATGCTGCAGCATTGCCAACGGTGCCAAGCCAACCCGAATCACTGTTTCTTAAACGAGTGACAACAGCTAGGGAAAGAGGTGATGGTGCTGGAAAAGCTGGCTGATTTTTAATGCAAGAAGAAACAGACCACCATGGTAGAGGCATGACTGGAGACAAGGTCGGCTCCTCACTCTCGGAATAAATGGTCTGAAATTTTGCATCACCACCAAATGGTGAAAGAAAAAAGACATGGCATGTCCCTTTTGATGATACAATAGCAAGCCATTGACTATATCGACTGAAGCAGATGTCTTGAATTACCTGTCACGTGCACCATGAGTAATCAGATAGTCTGTTAGTCACCCTAAACTTACATGAAAGAAAAGTAAACACAGTACTGAAGGCTAGAATTATACTGACTGCTGATCTTATTCCACGGTGTAGCCTGTAAAGATGCACATGAGATGACCTCCAATCATAATTCTTGGTGTTTGAACAGCCATGAGTCACAGAGGGAATAATTCGGAAAATGTTGATGTTATTTCCATAAACTGAGGCCGTGACCAGAAGAGTGCCACTTGGATCAAAACATATTGCAGAAATGGGGCTAGAATGAGCCTTGAATTGAGATATAATGTCTCGAGTAACGAAGTCCTTTACCACAACCTGTAATTTTTTGGATCCACAATTAGAAACATAGGCACTGCGGGCTGACCAGAAGACTAAAACAAAAATAAAGCACTTGGCATCTGGTGAGTACAAACTCGCAACTAAATCCTTCATATAATTTTGAAACATTTAATCAGATAAAGTTAAAAAAACCTACGACTAGAGAGTAGACTATCTAAAGCAGTATCCTTGCTTTTTTCATTTGATGAAAAACAAGAAAACTGATTCGCACAAAGAAACTTACAACTCCAGCGTTATCTGTGTCAGAAGCTAATTGGCAGCCAGTTTTCCACCCTGAATTTGATGTGACTGGAGAACTAGAACCTTCGGGATGAAAATCTTGGTAGTATTTGGAGATAGATTTGTAACTCTTGTCTCCTAAATTAATAATCCCAGCAGCCAATTGTTTACTAGATTCCACTGCATAACGAGCCACCAAAGTGCTACTGCTTGGTGACGTTGACAAACCAGCACCAGGAGAAGAAATAAGGTATTGAGGGCTCAAGCGGACAGTATTTGATGACAATGGTGAACTGGAAGCATATGCTAACCATCTTGGTCCTACAGCCATAGGACCATAACCAATATTAACCCCAGCTGTTCCATGACCTCCCAACTGAGGAACAGGATAGGTCAAAACGCTAAACTTATTTACAAGAGTCAGTGCATCAAAGCAGTATATCTGTCACAGAATAAGCAAATTATTAGCATAGGTATATCATAATATTGGATATAATGAATAACCCTGAATTAATAGTGCAACAAACAACATGGCGAGGCTTACTTGTGATGGAAGACCTACGGCCACTATACGCCGGCTGCATCTGACCATACATACAGCAGAACGGAATCTTAGAACATGTGCATAACTGTGAGACCTGAGAGAGTAGAATCGAACAGCAGTAGGAGAGTTAGTCGAGTTTCCTGAAAGAGGCTCCAGACTACCATCTCTGCCCACATTTATCGCCTGATTGGAACCCACGGACGAATCATTAGCTTCATCACCTGCAACTACCAACAATAAAGGGTGTGATTCCCTAAACCCTTCTTCTCCACTGGACATATCAGGCAAGGGAAGCATCTGCAAGAATGTAACGGCACCGTCGCGCTTTGATACCAGTTCATTAACATTTGAGGCATCATCCACATCAAGGACCTGGAAGCCATTTTGATATCCAAGCAAAAGTACATTCTTGGAGGAAGACGAATCAAGCTCTAGTTTGTCAAATCCAGCCCAGGTTACCTGTCAGTCCAATAAAATTTTAGCAGGTTATTGCAAAAGTAAGCTAATGTCGCATCACATTATAGTAAGCTAATGTCGCAAGTTTCACAGTACACGATAGGAAAAGAACAAGTATAACTGAAATTTTCAAAGTCAAGGGAAGACATGATCTGTTGTAATAGCATCTGACAAACTCCCATGTATTTACATATTCACATGCAATTGGAAGGACTATCCGAACAAATTCCATTAGCATGCCTATACTTCTGAAGTGACAAAAACATAGTGCCATAATTGCACCAAATGATTGGCTAGATTTGATCAATTAAATGTACTAATGCACTACTTGAATCAAGCACAAATGAAGAAATCCAAACCCCAACTGGAAATACTATCTATTCAGCTCAGAAAGCCTCCAGCTCTCAGACAGCTACATAAGCGGCAACCCTATCCATAAACAAAAAAATTGTGTAATGTGAAACAACATATGCACACTTTCCCAAAATACGATACATCCAGTGCCGTGATGAGACTTCAAATAGCTAAAATGGTTGGATTAGTTTTTTAAATTAATATAATGGGACACATGTATAATCAAATATATGTTCCAACTAATCTCAATCTCAAGAGAAGTTTATTAAGACACGTATGTATAGATTGGAAGCACCAAACCAAGGTTTATTTTCAGGTTATTTCCGTTCAATCTTCACAAAGGACTCAGTTATGCTTCCGCATATGCACTATAAAACATTGGATTCAGCCTCACACGAGCTCAAATTCCAAATAGTCAACAAGCAATAGATTAACCATCAACAAAGCAACCAACAATATTTCACCAGCAACACAAGCATCAAATCAATTCGGCAATTCCTACCAGCAAAACACATCCAAATTGATTAAAATCAACAATCACCAAATCACAACCACAAACGACAACAAAAAAAGTAGAGAAATACCTGATCCTTGTGATCATCGGCAGCTGCAGCAATCGAAGCCGCCACCGACGCCCCGGCCGACCTAACGGTGGACGCAACAGTGCTAGCATTCGTCGAAACAGTCCTAATACAAGACGATATGATCTTCAACGAGTTCGGGAACAACCCACCGTTGTTCCGTCCCTTGCTCTTCCCCATTCTCCCCTCAGATCAATCAACCACCTACCCTCTCAAATTTCAAAAACCGAAAATCATCAAACGATCGGCGACGATCGTGGCTTCCATCAGCTCCGAAGATCCTCAAAAATATAATTAAATACCCCACCAAAAACAAAGAAATCCCGGCTGCTGCTGCTGCTCGGCGTTGGATTGACGATGAGATGAGAGAGTTGGGGCTGAGGATTGAAGTCTAGCTGTCGTTTGATTTAGGCTTGACTAGTTGCAAGAAAGAGGCTTTGTGTGGACTTGTTTGTCAATCAGCTTCACGTTTTCTCTCTCTTCTTCCTTTGCTTCTTCTTCATCATCATCTTCTCTGTTAAACACCCAATACCAATACAACTCGTCTACGCACTGTTCTTCTCCTTCCTCTAATTATTATTATAATAATTAAATTTTAAATAAATATTCTTCTGAAACACCGGCACAAACGCAAGCGCTCTTCCCGTCATTATTTATTTCTTAAGTAATCATTTTCTTTTGTTTAATAAATAAGTAAACTAAATTAATATAATAAAGGAAACAGGAACTTGGGCTTTGTTTTTTTGGGCTTCTGGATTGGCGGCCCAACTCATACGACAACCCTCAATAACGGCTCAAAGCTTCCCAACCGCCGTAGGAATAAATTCGGTTTGATCCGTATATTTCTTTTCTATTCTACCACAAATCTTCTCTGTCCTATCTCATTGAAAACGAATCACAGTCGTTGAAATATTTAATCGATAAATTTTATCGAAAAATATATTTTGGTTGCACCCTGCAATCATCTCTTTTTATTTAAAATAAAAGATTAATAATTTCTTAAATATACTCTGAATGAATGAGTTGATGCAAAATTAAAGCACGTCATATATAGAAGAAGACAAAACAACAATGAAATGAATATTTAAATGGAAAAAAATTGGACTTTCACGCCCCAAACTTGACAAATCATTTCAATTTGTCTGAATATTTCCGCATTTTATATATTTGGTAAATAATATTTTTTATATGTCATTTAGCATTTGCGGTTCCACCCGGAAAAAGTCTGAACCGTTCGATCGAAACGGTCGAACCGGTGCGGCATGACGGTGTGACTCGCTTATTTACGCACTCGGTGCAATATAGCGAAATCGCATTACAGAGGCACATCTCCATCTTCTCAAAGCCGAACGATAGACACACAACACTGCAAGCAACCACTGAAAGCGATAGCTTTGTTTCGTGCGTAGGAATATGAGATTTTGAAAGCTTGGATTTGGACTTTCTCCGATCGATTTTGGATACTTAACGTCCTGAGGCGATGAATTTCTTCAAATCGGTGTTCGCCGACGAGGCGGATTCAGAATCGGAAGCTCTGGCGTCCGAATCGAAGGACGAGGGATCAAATCAGGACGATTTGGAATCGGATTCGGACCCGGAATCGAAATCTCCATCGGATGCGGGAAAATCAAACCCTAGTTCCGAATCGGCTTCGGCTGCCAGGAGCGGTTGGGACTTCGAAGGCTTGATAAAAACCCTCGCGACCAAATCGGAGTCGGTGATCGACACGTACAAACGCGATCTCAAGGAATTCAGCACCGGATTGAAGGCGGAGACGGCTGTGTTCCGTGAAGTGGCGAACAGGGCGGTGAAGGAGCTGCCGAAAGCTGGAGTATCCACGTTCGATGATTTGAAGACGACGGTTTTGAAAGGTACTACGCAGATCATCTCTCAAGGCAAGGAGGCGCTGCTGTCGCTTGATCAGGAAATCAGCTCTCCTGGCGCGAGGATTGGTGAGACCAGGAGCTTGAATTACAACAGGATTGACACCAGGTTGAGGGCGATACAGATTGATAAGGAGACTTATTGCTTGGAGCCTGAGGATTTGGATGAGTATAAGAAGTGGAAATCTGGGTTTGTGCTGGAGGAGCAAGGCGAGGAGTTGGGGAAGTTGTTCGAGGAAAATGCAGCAATGGAGAATATTTATCATAAGATTGTGCCTAGTGAGATTGATCCTGAGACATTTTGGGTTAGATATTTTTATAAAGTGCATAAGTTGAAGCAGGCTGAGGAGGCCAGGGCTAGTTTCTTGAAGAAGGCAATTGCTGAGGAGGAGGAGTTGAGTTGGGATGTGGATGAGGAAAAAGAGGATAGCGATGATGGTGACGGTGAGGATGGTAAAAGAGGAGGTGAGAGTAGTAAGGTTGGGGAAGCTACTGTGTCTGAGAATGAGAAGAAGTTGGTGAAGAGCGAATATGAGAAAGAAAATGTCGTTGCGGATGTGAAGAAGGGTTTGGGGAGTGATGGGGAGTTTTCTAAGGAGGCTGTGAAGGTTGGTAGTGTTGTGAAGGAGTCGCAAGATGGAGGGAAAGTTGGAGAGAATGTTGAGGAAACAAAAGTTATGAATGAGAAAGAAAAAGAGAAGGTTGAGAACACTGTGGACAAGGAGGAAAACAAGCCTGCTGCACCAGCGCCAGTACAATTGGAGAAGGAAGTTAAGGGTAAGGGTGATGAATCTGCATTGAAAGCGGAAGTGGGAACAACAACAGATGAGGATCTTGAGTGGAATGAGATTCAGGATGAGGGAAGTGACAACGAGAAGCCAGTATCTCCCCGCAAGAGTGGCGATAAGGCTGAGCTTCAGAAGCGGCTGAGCTCTGCCTTTGAAGATGAGGACTTGAGTTGGGATATCGATGATGATGATGATGATTAGCCTATCAAACCTTGATGGACCGGTATGCATGTATTGGATTGAAGTCTTTGCAATTTGTATGTAGTTCTGCTATTGGAATACAGTAGCTCGCCATTATCGATCCACACGTAAGCATTTCTTCTATTGGCTGATTACCTGGTCCTTGTTATATGTCTGAATAGCGTATTCACTTTGATTATTCGTACAACAAATGTGTTATTGGTGTTCTTCTCTATAAAATTTCAAAGATGCACTAGATAGTCATATGCTGTCTGTACGTCTTCTGTTAAAGTGTTTTATGGAGTTGGTATCAGGCATAAAACCAAACACACAAGACACAAGAGCCTGGAAAGTAAGAGGCAAATCTCAAGAATTTCAAAAAGAGGAAAACATCTGTTGTTGTGAGCTTATACTGTGTTATGTTTTGTTTTGTGCAAGATAGAACATGTAACATATCTTATCTACAAAATGGAAAACCTTAACTATAAAATTAGAAGATTCACACTCAGGTGAACAAAAGCAAAAACTCTCCTGCTTCTAATATGAGAAGAATAATGTTGAAGAAAACAATGAATGAACAAGCACTCCTACAATTTACTGGAAATTGTTTGTACATCGAATCGAGGGAGAGCACAATATAATATAGAGCTTGTGATTTGCCACTTAACCATTTTTTTCCATTTCAGACAATCGCCTATGCAGAAATGGGTTCAGCTCCTCGAGTTTCGGATGGCGTGGGTAATGCCAATAGGCGACTCCTCTGAGCCCGTGGAGGAAGATGCTTCGTGTGGTTCCTTGAGTTGGCATTGCACGGAAGAAAAACTCCTGTCCCTCCCTGCTGCATTCTCCGAGTATGATTCAGCGAAGGGGCAGGTGCTGGGGTTAACATGAACATAGGAACAGGAAGAACTCCCCATTGGGGCATCCCGTCCATTGAGGTATAGCCGCTGATGCCTCCGTTTGGCATTTGGTACAGGTTTGTTGGTGCTGTGTCTGGAATAGGTTTCATTATGGTATTCTGGTTGGTCTCTGACCTCACACGGAAAAATGTAATGACTGCCCTTTTTGTTGGAGAAGGGCACATAGCATGTGCAGCTGTGTCAGAACTATTTCCTCGCATCACAAGGAGAGACCTGCATCGTTTTAGATACGATTATACGAAGATATAAACTATGTAATACTAATACAGCAGTCTCACTGGTTCTAATTGTTTCAGGTTTTCTAGCAGGAGCATCATACCCTTCATTAAGCGAAACCATCTGCGGGGCTTTGTAGTTCCCTTCATCGTCGCTTACAAGAGTACAACCTAAAGCCATAACTGATTCAGAGAGGCACAGTGAGGTAATAGGTTGCTCAACATGTGGTGGTTTCAGGTAGGGCTGTGAGTACTCCCCCTGCAGACAGATCAAATACAACATCTCAGAACCCGACTCAACAGACTTTGCTTGCTGCGCATACTCGTTTATCTGGAAAGAAACTTACCTCGTCAAAGAAGTTAATGACGCAACTGTTTGGCCTCCTACTGGGTATTATGCGCCATTGAACAAGGTGATCTATCACATTTTCAAGAAGCGTAGGGACTTTGTCTATATGATCTGTGAATTTACAAGGCGTTGTTGCTGTCACTTTACAGGAATTTGATCAATCACATTTCAGTTTCAGAAATGCAATAAGTATGAAATTCATTTGTGGCTTACTCTTCTGCGTCCCCTCTCTCATGGGCCTGAAAATTGGCTCCCCAAACTGAATGAGCTCTCTTTTGTTCCCTTTCATTTGCTGGTTGAAAATTTTAAAAGTCTCCCCTGCACTCTCAAATTCCATACAAATAAGGAATCTTTTTTAAAAATTACATATAATTGAAACTTACTTTTACAAAAGCCATACTCAAAATTTTATTTGACAGTTTTGAAACAGTCCGTTTTTGGCATAGGCCGTTTTGTCTCGTTCGTTAACTTTTTTGGCTGAGCTGGATCCAAGTTGGTAGTAATGTGGCAAACCCCTTATGCTATTAGCAGTTCGCAAAATTATTGCCAACTCAGATCCAATTCAGCGGAGAAATTTAAAAAAATGAGACAAAGCGGCTAGCGGTTAGTTCACCTGAAATACAATTTTGAATCTTGCAGGGTGTAGTTTAGCGGAGCTCCCACAGAAAAATTAACTTACCTGGAAGCTGGCCATTTTGGCCAGCAATACGGAGCTCTGTCACAAAGCCACTAAGCTTAGCAAGCTCATTCTCCATGAATACGTCATCGTACACCTTCAATCCTCTCACCACATTCACCTGCCGACCACAATCAGCTGATATTACACAACAACACATCACACAACTGATCAGTCACCACGGCTTACAAAGCCGATGCATGTCCCAGGCTCATATGCACAACTGACGAAAATTTTTCCATTTCGCGATCTTTTCGTTCTCAATCTGTCATCTAATTTAGAATTTAAACAAACCACCATTCTTTTGTCATGGCGTAAATGTGTCATCTAATTCAGCATTTTAAACAAATCACCGGTACCTGGAATAGAAATGTGAAAATACATGGAAATGGGAAAATCTCACCTTATGCCCATTCACCAACTCCTTGGCAATAAATCCCTTAGTCAACTTAATCCGTGCCTGACGCTCCTCACACTCCTGGTGATTCTCACATATCTCCACATTCCCATGCCCACGCAACCCTGCGCATCATCAGTCGCAATAAACCCAAACTGAACAGTGTCTCGGTTCGATCTTAGTCAACCATATCGCAAATTACGGAACAGTGAACAGAAAACAAGAAAACAAAGTGGGCGGCTAGATTCCAAAGCCGCCCTCCCATGAAATATGACGCTCTCAGATTTCTGACTATATGGCCTATGCAGCTATATGCTTCACCACTCCCAAAATCTTTCTTACTATAATGTCATATCCTGCTCTGTTCCCATACCTCGATTTACTCAATATTATTTTCCGACATATTTTTCTTCTTTGTTTTATACAAACCCTTTTGAACGTTTCTCATTTTGGAGATGCAAACATTTTTAGAAGAATCTGGTGGAGAATATACCATTTAAAGCCACATCTAATTAAGAAAAGAAATTAAATTAAATCTGATCTGAAAAAGTGGAGCAACCCAGACGTGTAGGGCTTTTTCAAAACCCTAAAAATGGAGAGAGAGAGAGAGAGCTGCGCATCGGGAGCCGGAGATTATTCCGATGATCAATTAATTAACATCTGATCAATGAATTGATGAAGATGATGACAAATTAAATGAAGAAAATAAATAAATACCTCCGTCAGTAATGTCGCTGTCCGGTGAGTCGTCATCCTCAGCGTCAAGCTCCTCCTTCGCATCCTCGATCAGATTGTTGATTTCTGGCTTGGTCTCGGATTGTATCGTCTCTGACTTCTTCATCATTTTCTTCTCCATCACGTGCTGTAGCTCGATCGCCACGTCAGCGATCGAGTGGTACTTCTGCATCTGGATAATCTGGATCCAGTTCATCCGCCGTCGGTGAATCGCCGAGAACACTGAATCATACTCGCTTCCATTCTCTTCCGCGCCGCGCTGCTCCAGCTGCGCGATGTGACCACAGAGCTCGTCGATTATGGCGTTCGCCGCTGCGAACTCGCCTCTGAACCACGCGATTATGGCGTCGCGCGCAAAGGTCTCCGTTGATGGATCCTTCGGCGGAGCTCGGGCGGGATTCACCATAGACATCGATCTCGACGACGGCTCACGGACGCTCGAATATTCCGAAGACTTCGCTCGCGAACAACGAGAAAGATAGACGAAAGGGAGAAAAAGAGAGCAATGAACTTCGGCTTCCGCAACTCGATTTGTCGGAATTTCGAATCGCAGAGGTAGAGATATAAAGAGAAGACGATGAGGGCTTGGTGAAGAGAAAGGTTGGCGAAATATTTATACAAGGAAGTGATGACGTGTCGATCCACGTAGGATTCTCGGTGCCGAGTTGCCAGAAATACCTCAAATATTGATGACGTGGAAGTTACGGGGTTATGAGATTTGTATGTGTGAAAAATGGTGCAGACTTGATGCAAGTTGAAAATAATTGCTTAATAATGATGACGTAAGGAAATAAGATACAGGATTAGTAATTATTTGAGATTCAAAAATAGGTTTGTTTTACATAGAGATTCCATTCAAGTAACACATCATCATGTTGATCGTAACTAATTATAAATAAAAGATCGTTAAAAAATTGAAATATTTAAAAATATTATCTTTCTAACATTTTGTTTGAATCTTTCTTTAATTCATAGTATGCGGTTATAAATAAACTAGTCTTTCTCGTGGCAAGCATAGACCAAACCCAAAAGGACACAACTTGAAAAAGAATGCATTTTATTTATAAGCCCTTAAGTTAAGTATCATTATTAGAGTTGACGTAGTTTTAATGTTAAAATGTCGTATGTTATTTGAAAAAAAAGTTTAAATATAAAAAATTACATCGTATTATAAACTCATAACATAAAACGACCACACATCATAACTGACTGTATTTTAATGCGCTGTACTGAATCTGATTCTCTATTTTTAAACACCCTTTATATAAATGGCGTTAAAGGTGAATGCACTTGAGATGGCCTCATGATGAAAGAACCCATCACACATATCTTCAATAAAGCTTCTAACCCGCATCAAAATGGTCCTCCAAATTGCAACCCCATCCCTTGCCTCTACATCCCATCTTTCTTAGAACCCTAAACCCTAGCGCATATTTGTATGTAGAGTCAACAATTTAGCATCATTGTACCGTTTGGAATCCTAAACCCTAAATTGCGTGCTTGATACATTCTAGAATCTGTATCGTATCTCTGTACACAACGTGCTTTTGATATCTTGTATGTGAAACTTGGTGGCATATAAGTATCAAAAGCTAGTGTGGACCATGTAATAATTCACTGAGATATATTCCTCTCAAACGCTATATGGTGCTTGCGCAGAGCACTATGGATGAACTGCCTTGCCCTTGCTTGGATTCATGATGTCCATGGAACATTTTTTTTGGGTGGGATAGGATTCCATTGCAGTTTAAAAAGGGGAGGTGAGTTTCGTCAATATGATGTTTGTGTTTGAGTTTTAGTTTTGGTTACGGCTTTAATGTTAAGGAAACATGCGATAACAGAACTGGTCTCTCGATTTCTTTTAAAAATATCGATTTTATCAAGGCGGGTTTTTTGAAAAAATGTCGACTCGGTTAGTTGTGTCCAAGGTGGATCCAAGTTGTCATCCACATAGGATACCGATTATACTAAGATCGGCGTCGTAGAAACTTGAAATTCAATTGACGTCCTTGTAGGAGTACAATCGCAGTAAACAGGGACTTGTAATTAATCAGTGCATATCAAATTGGAATTGGTAAACAGAGCAACAAAAAACCAGAATTGATGTTGAAGCTTGCTCGGGAATTTCCTCAAAGGGTATTGCCTCCCTTTCGTGCTGGGTGTGGTTTAGCAATCGGCTTCCCAGGATCCGACAACAAAACTTCAACCTGACTGCATTGATTAGTTGAAGCGAAATGGAATTGCTGCCTTCTGTCTATCACGAAAGCAGAGGTTGTAGGCCACTGAAAGACAAGTGGAGGATTGCTGTAATTCGTATTCTTTCAAAGGAGGACGCGGCCCTCCTTTTATAGTAATCCAGAGGCAACCGCAGCGCAACTGCCGAACTGCCCACTTCTCCAGGAACTTACATGATCGTCCAACTTCCCAAAACATAGAGAAGAGGGAGAGACTCGGCTGAATTTCCAAAGAGATAAGCAAAGACTAAGTGCGAGTCTTTTAATCTACAAACACAAAGCTGCGTAGCTCTGTGATTTAAGAAATTGCATATTATATGGTTGATATCAGGTCACATAGTGACTTAGCAGAAATGCAAAACTAAGTTGTCATCTTGCACCCCGAATGGAGCTACATTTATGTCCGCACACAAGTTTCTTCACGTTTTCGACTCGTGATTTAAAATATGGCGATAATGAAATAGTACCATTTACGAGCCGAAAACATGATTTACAATATGGCAGTAATGAAATAGTACCATTTATAAATTTCTTCACGTTTTCCGCTCGTGATTTAAAATGGCGGTAATGAAATAATACCATTTACGAGCCAAAAACGTGATTTTGCCATATTGAAATAGTACCATTTACAAGTTTCTTCACGTTTTCGGCTCGTGATTTAAAACGGAGCTAACGCCAGTCTCTTTTAAGATATGGCAGTAATGAAATCTCAAATATTGTACTGATAGAATTCGAATTCAAATTAGGGCATTTTAAAATAACATTCCGCCAATGTGGATGGCTCGCGTCCTCGAGCACATCAAATCGTTTGGGTTTTGTTTGGCATTTGTTCAAATCCCGAGGTCCAACTATTAGAGTTGGCAAGTAGAGCGGCTCTAATTTTAGGAGATCACATTATTAATTTTGATTTTATTTACGACTGAATTACGCGACGGTAATGAAACCAGCACGTAAATATACAATGATTTTCCAGTGTTATGTGACAGTTTAATTGACAGTTATTATTCAAACAATTTATGCAATAAGTTTACGACGGAGCTGCAATAGTGCCATTTACGACGATAAGCTAGCGCGTCGTAATTCTGTCGTACGGTAAGTGACATAGCTGGGTCGAGCAGTAATTTCCATCAGTTGTATGAAGAACAACCTGAAGAACCTAATGAAGCAACATCCAAATCATATAATATATTTGAATCGAGATGCGAACCTATATTTGAAGGTTGACAGAACTGTCTATTCCAATGAAATTGCTTCAAATTAAAGCAGATCATGAATTATCGGAAGCATCATATGATTCAATTTGCGGGACAACTGAGAATTTGATTGACCGCCACAATCGGGTGCCTACTACATTTTGTCACGAAAAAAAACTGGTGAATGGACTGGGCATGAGGTACACTTGAATTAATGTATGTGTAGACTGTTGTATGATTTACTATGTAGAGGACAAGAATTTGTTAAATTGTCATTTTTGTGGAAAACCAAGATACAAAAAGTCACGTAAATCGCAGGGCTCGAGCAATTACAACAGAAATGCGAGATCTCAAATGTTCTACCTTTCTATCACACTTCATCTTCAAAGGTTGTAAATGATTGAAACAATAACTACACACATGAGCTGACATTTAAATAGAGCTAGAGATGACACTATTATGGTGCACCCTTCAGATGGAGAGTTATGGAAACATTTTGATCGAACTATCCCGACTTTAGTTCTGACTCTCACAATGTAAGATTGTGTTTGTGTTCAGCTGATTTTAGTTATTTTGTATGTCGGTAAAATTATACTCATGTTGGCCTGTTATGTCGACGCCTTATAATTTGCTCCCATATTTGTGCATGAACGCGATACATGTGGTTGACTGTTTTAAATCCAGGGCCCAAAAATAAAAAACGCATTGATATATCTGCATCCTTTGATCACTGACTTGCTCACTTTGTGAAATGTTGAAATAGATACATTTAATGTGTACCACAAGTAAACTTTCAGAATGAAGGTTGTTCTAATGGGGACATTATTTGATTTTTCTGTATACGTATGTTATCTAGATGATAAACTCAATGACGCTTAGGATATTCATATTGCATTGAACATATGAAGACGTTTGTGCTTAAGATTAAAAGTAAGACTACTTATTTTGATTTACATAAATTTTTTGCCTAAAAACCATTCATACACCTAAACCATCAATGTTTATATCCAGGACGGTTAGAATTCGATGCTCCAGTAGACATAGGCAACGGTCACGTGGTTTACGAACAGTAGAAGATAGTATTTGAACAAGACGTAAATGAAAAACTCCTGGGTTTTGGTAATTATCACAACTGGATAAAGAAATGCATATTTTTAGAGTTAGCTTATTGGGAAGATATGAAATTAAGACATAATCTTGATGTCATGCACATTGAGAAAATTTTGTTCGAAAATTTCTTTAACATCATGATGAAATTCAAAGGAAAAATAAAAGACAATGGAGCTAAGTGTCGAAAAGACGTTGGTTTGTACTGGAACAGTCCAGAGTTGGAATTACAGATTCTTCGAGGTAAGTTAGTCGCTGCAAAAGCTAACTATGCACTTAGGCCTTGTTCTTTTACATTTAATTTTTCAGTAAATAAATTAAATTCAGTAAAATTAAATTAAGTACATTAATTATTATTTTTATTGTGGTAGTGTGGTGTTGTGGTGTGGTGGTATAGTGGTTGTATTGGAGTGTTCGGTTATTGTGGTGGTGTTGTTATTAGGGTAGTGGTGATAGTGATGTTGTGGATGTGTTGTGGTGTTGGCGGTGGTTTTGTGGTTGGGGTGGTGGGTGAGGGTGATGTGATGTGGTGTGGTGATGTTGTGATGTTGTGATGATGGTGATAGGAAATAGATGAATAGTAATTTAAGTACTTAAATTAAGTTTAGTACTTAAGTAAAATAAGTTGAGCTCAAAATATGTTATTGATTAAAGGACTCCGGTTTCTAGATGGTTACTCGGTCATATTGGCGACCATGTCGATCAACAACAATGTAAGTTGATGGGGGTATAAAAGCCATGATGCACACGTATTTGTAGAGAGGTTAATGCTGATTGCATTTCGAGGGATGCTTACCACCATTATATGGCAACCTAAAGCAGAATTATGTAAAAAATTTAAGATATTTGTGCTTCATCATTAGATATCGACCGCATTATGATTTATAAGGTAAATGTTGTTGAAAATCTTATGCAAGTTAGAGATAGTTTTCCCGCATTCCTTCTTGGATGCTATGAACCATTTACCAATTCATGTTGCAAAAGAAACTATACTTGATTATTCGACGGTTAATTAATGCTTATGTGATGGAAGTCGACGTCCATACTAACTAGCTAGCTATAGTGACCTCAACATTCAATTGTTTGAAAGTACATATCCTATAACCCAAGACTCCGGATAGTATATACCCTTTGAAGAATGCAAACCCTTTTTAATGCTTTCTTTGACAAATCGATTGCGGATCGGATAATTTACATACTCACTTTACCTAAAACTAATGGCAATGTGGATCTTCATGGAGGCACCCTGGCGGGCAGGCACGTTCATGTTCTCCATATGTAGGAAAAATACTGTTTGAATCATTTTTTTTTTTTTTTTTCTATTCTACCTCAAATCCCACCAGAGCTCCTGTTCTGCTCCATCGCATAAGCATATGTAGGAAAAATACTGTTTGAATCATTCAATTACACCCTTTCCAATTTGTTATCGAAATGGGCTGCGAGAAGCTATAGATTTCACACAGGTATCATTCAGGAGAGTAATTTCAAAATCAGCATTTTGCACAAATAACATTTAGATCATCATCATGGGGTACACTGTCAGTTATATAGAATGCTGTATAACATGTGTAAGAATTTTCATAAAGAGAAATAACAGTTGCTCCACAGCCACCTAGGTATTGCATTTTTGGTAAGCTCAACTGTCCAAAAGGATATCAGAATATGCATCCCATTTGCAACTGTGCAGGATATATTTGTGTCAGGAATCTGGAATCATATAATTGTGACACCAACTTCTGAGCTTGCATCGGACGGTATTTTACTCCCCCTTTGAGACCTCTTGGTCGCGACGAGCAAAGTCTCCTCTTCATCGTCAATTACCTGTTTCTTAACAAGCTCACCTTTGAATACAGGATGGATGTATTCATCATGAAGGTAATTGCGCAAATTTAGAGTGGGATCTGTTGCCTTTTCCAACGTATCCTTCACCATTGCTTCCTGTTCACATGTTATACACAAAATAAGGAGTGAGTGAGCGAGCGAGCTTCTTGGCTTTCAGTCAATCAGCTCAGGGATATGAAGTAATTGTTCGTTGGCTTAACCTGTAGAGGGTATCTCACAAATGCTGATTCAAAGCGTCCCTTGCAAAACGAGTGGAACCATATGGTTAGAATAGGAAGAACGAGGATGATTGGCGTTGAATTAGCAGCTTTTTCCGTGCTTAACAGCCCCATGAACAAAAGTTGTGCTATGATAAGGCCAATAATTAGACGTCGATGGACACCTGGCCAGAAGGCTGCAGCACTCTCATACTTCCTGTCGTAGACGTTAATAATCTGCAAAACCAGCAATTTTTTTGAACCACTAGCTAACATATGGTGTGGTACTACACTACTAATTCCTGTTGTGGTAACTCATATTACCTGATGGCGGAAGACCAAATATGCAAAGGCAAAGAATGCAACAACAAAGGGAAGAAGAATAGGAGTAACTGTAGAATAAACAAGTCCAAGCAAGAAATAAAATTGAATCCGAGGTTCATATACAGCAAAGTCCAAGCTCCCAGGATCCATAGCTTCCTCTTTATCTTCCTCTGTCTTAACCAGGAAGGTATTCTTCAAATGAAACATTATTAAAGGAACTAATCTCAGGATTTCAGCTGCAACTCCTGCCCATCCATCAACCATAATATATGTGATGAAAAAAGTAGCCTTCATTGGTATCGCTACCCCAACAGTTTTAGGAATCCTGCATACAAAAGAAATTTTTTTATCACTAACCAATAGTTGACTCGCATTACAGCACACAGTAAATAAAACCCAACGATCCAACAGAGGACTCATTTTGTGTGCAGATTCCTTTATCAGCCAATTAACTATTCACATTGTTCAAGCCTGAGTTTTACGAGGAAGGAACTTGTATGAGACAGAAAATGCTCTTTAGAATGAGCTTCAATTGACATTCATATAACCATGTATCATGGATTTGCACAGTATTTACCTGGATTTTCTTCTTCTTTTATTTACCTGGATTTACAACAGCTAAAAGACAAGCAGACACTTTTCAGACTCTTTAATCTTAATTTTTAGGTAAAAATAAGCAGGCAAAACAAAATCAAATAATATTGTTAGGCATGGATGGATAGAACAGATTCTCCTCTTTTTTTTTTTTTTTTTTAAAGAAGGGTCATTTTTCATCAACATTAGTAACATATAGTAAAAAATAAAACTTCATCAAGAAACTTACTCAGTGGGGGGCTCATTAACAAAACTATTCAGCTGCTCAAATGCAGTGCCTGTAATGATGCTTCCAAGGAAAACATTTATTAAAATGAAGAGATGGTATTTCCCAGCAGATCTCCTCTCTAATGACGAGAGTGATACAAATCCCTCTACTTTTGACATAGTCATAAGAATTGTCGGAAGAAGAGCAAGAAATATCTTGAGAGCTATTCCAGGGAGAAAGCCTTGAATTATAGACTTTACAGTCTTCCTGCAATGCAATAACACTTATTAATTATATATTGGCAATCAGAGTTGTATGCGTGTGTCTCACTTGGATGATAAACTAACATTTCAATTAGTGGCTTCAAGAATGGAAGAACTTTCTCAATCCCCTCAATGTTAGCTAGAGACTGCACAAATGCGATTGGAATCATAAAGAAGAACGTAAGGAAAAAGAGAGACACAGCCATGATCAGTCTGCGGATTGCAAGTTCAACATATGGTATTCTCAAATTTGCCCAATATACATCACGTGGTTCAGGAGCCCATTCGGTCAACCATATTGTAGGATTACTAGACTGTTGAGTCTGGGCACAAACAGCTGCACCCCACCGTGACCTGAACGAGACAAATGCTGCAGGTACAATTGCCTTAGAGTCACTCAGAACCCTTTCTCTTTCTTCAGCTTCCTTCAACAAATATCGGAAACATAATAAAATAAGGAGTTTCAGACAAATACAAAATATAAAAATGCAGACAATCCACTTAAAAAAAAAAAATATTTGTCCTAAGATGGAAATATTAATCGTTATTTCCTTCATGAGGTTTTTTCAAAGATAAGCAAAAATTAAATTATTGGCCTTCGTCCATGGGAGATAATACTTGCTATGAGGGTTTAGCTTCATTTGCATCCATGATAAGTGAGACCAGATCACGAAAGAAATTGTCCAGAAAGCAAATTCAAAAATGCGATGCAACTGATCTATTATGTTATGTTGTCACTTGATTTTGAAACTAGCAAAGTCGACTTTTTATAATGTCACTCATTTATAACTTTAACTTCATCAAAGACGAATAAGGTAGCCATCACTAACATTTAAATATTTCTGGACTATATTCACAAAAACACCAGGAAGGCAAGAAGATGCACACCGCAATTAAAATAATTTCAGTCAATAAGAGTATAAGAAAGAAGAATGACAGACAACTGAAGAGAAGTGGAACTGACTTCTTGTTTCAGCTGCTCGATCTTATCTGTATAATAATCAATAGCATCCACAGTTTTTCCTATGAGACCAAGTAATCCTGTCTATAAATATAAGATATGAGATGACAGAAATGTGAAATGAGTTTCAAATAACCAAAACCAAACAAGAAGAATGACCAACAAGTTTGTCATACTTTTGTAGTTGGCTTCTTTGAAGGGTTTCGTTCATGCTTTGTCTGGTAGTAAACAAGCCAATTCTGTGAACTTTTTTTCGCCGCAACCAAATCAGCAAGCTTATTTGCATTATATACAACCTGTAGTTTCACATGATAATAGAGTGAGGCAGACAGAGGATGTGAAAAATTGGATAAGATTTTTGTTTCAGTTTAAATAACATATAGACACATAGATACAGACCTGATGCAACAGATAATTATCTGGATGGTTCACACGGAAAAAATGCTCCACGTGTGAGCTAACTGATTCATCAGGATCTGGAGGAACATTTCTCACAAGAACCTGTAAAAGAAAATAGTAGTGAAAGAGAGAAAATGTAAACAAAGGCTAACTGACTGAAAATACTTATAAACTAGTTCTGGCAGGCTGCCCGGTCAATAACGGTCATGATATATAGTTCTATGCTAATGTGGTTGTAGAAAGTAACACACTCAAGGTACAAAAATCGAAACATGGACTACAGTCACATAATTTACATAGAATGTTTTCTCTGAGAACAAGGAAACACGCTCCACTAATCCGGCAAAAGAAAAAAAAAGCATGTAAGAGAATGAATAAAATTAGATCTGTAAAAGCAGACAGACCGTAAATTGATCAGGACGGCGACCTTCAGCTGCTAAAAACCGCAACCTCATATTTGCTATAACTTTGTATTCCCGATACTGCACATAAAAAGTCCATAATGTGACAGCATATGCCATTGCAGTATGAGCCCAGTATCTGGAAGGATCAAAGAGGCAGGAATGATTTTTTAACATGAATACTTGAAGAGTTGAAGACTAACCAAAGGTGATCAAACTGTAAAATTATATAACAAGAAGAGTCATCTGATCGTTGACAATGAAAATTTTAAGAGGGGATGCTAAAAAGAGTGAAGGATTAAAGAAAGATGATAGTTATGTAACCTTTGGGATCCACGAGGGATATTGGATATAGAAAGTTTGTCGATATCACTGAACTTCAGATCCTTAGTATTTTCTAATCTTCCTCCAGTCATATTGACAGGTACCAAAACCAAAAGAGATAGGATAGTTATAGGAACAAAGATTTTCAAGCTGCAAAATAATTAACAGAAAGCCTACATCAATCTATCCGAAGCACTCTGTATGTGCTATATCATATACAGTTCAAGCAAACTCACCCTAGAAGGTAAATTCGAACATAAACGGCTGAATCCAAACCAGCATGATCTATAAGCTCAGGCTCTGGCATTTTTAAAGCAGCTGGCATCCAATTCAAAAACCGTATATATGTTCTGCAATCACAGTTCACAAACTTTCCAATAAATGCTTTTCCTGATACCCTCGGGCTATCCCTTATCCTCTTAAGATACCATTTGGGGAAATAGACTCGATCATTCAAGGGCTGAAGTCTCAGTATAGCAAATGCCACAAGGAAGGCAAGTGCACTTAGAAGATTAATAGCAGCAGCAACCCCAATGTCTTGAAGCGTCGCCATTTTCTAAACACAATTATCCTACAAACAATTACAATTTACAAAAAACAATTAACGCAGTAAGCAAGCACAAATCCACCCTTAATGGCAACGCACAAGGCCTACTCATACGAAGAAAAAAAAACTCTACAATTTCCCCAAATCATTCAAATCCTCAATTGCATTCAATTTTGAATCACCAAAACTAGTAACCAACACACAAAAATCTGCATGCAATATTCAAATCTACGTCCCTTCTTTCCAATTACAACACACACATTGCCGCAACGTTCACGAACCCTAAATCTTCTAAAACGTAACAAAGGCCTGATAATCTCCTTCATGCAGATTATTACCTTATTCCTGAACGCTGATCACCTCGGAATACAAAATCAAAGATACGACGCCAAGTTCATTTTCTCAACGGTAAACACTAGAGACGGATTTGGCGCTCGCGGTGTGGAATTTTCCCGGCAATCGGAGACCGGGTTTGCCAAATCGGCGGAGCTCATGCGAGAACGCCTTTATCTATAATAATGACGTAAATAGTATTACAAAAAAGATCATAAATGAATCCGACCCGTTAGTATTTCTTATTTTTGATGACCCCATACTATTCTAGTTTTACAAATTGACCCTAATTTTAAATTTGGATTCTTTTAGAGCATATGTAGCGGTCGACTTTCTTCAAGAACAATCAGTAAGTGATTGTTTCAATTTGTGCGCAGCGGCGATTGCTCGGTGAGAATGAATGTTCGAGGAGGAAGAACTTTCTCGGAGGATGCTCGTCGAGGAAGCGAGGGAGAAGTTACTGGGCGCGGATGTTCTTATTCTTCTTATCATCGCACGAAATTATTCCGTGAGAATTGTTCGTAAAGGAAGCGAGGAAAAAATTACTCCTGGAGAACTTTCTCCAAAAGAAAACTGCTGCATATGCCCTTAGAGCCTTTTCAAATTATCAATTATTTAAATACTGAACTTATTTTAATTAAATAATTTATCATAATTTAAATGATAAAGAAAAATACGAAAATTTGAAAGTTTGAAGTTCAAAATAATAACTTAAAATTACAATAGTTTGGGGGTGAAATTGTATCAGAATAATACTTTGGGGGTGAGATTATAAAACTATCTAAATTGTAAATTGGGCTGAAGATGGGCCATAGATTTGTCAGGCCCAAAGTCCGAACAAGGATCCGTATCGGTGTAAAATCTGTCGCGTACATTCGTTCGGACAGCGTGCACGTTAGCATCCGACAAATTATCACCGTAGAGATACGGAGCGCACGTTAGCATACAGCCTGACAAAATCAAAGAAAATTGTGAAACTCTTTTTCTTTAGTTGTCGCCTTCTCTCCTCTTCCCCAAATCCCAATTAGGGTTTTCAAGAACGCAGTCCGCGTTGGCCGTAGGACTTGAGTGCAATCATCTCGGCATCGATGCTGGGGCGCCTGTGATCTGGCGTTTTCAATGCCTGGTTGTTGGTTTGACGAATCGCGGCGTTTTTCGGGACCTAGGCAGTTAAGAATTGGTTTGGGTGTTGGTATAGGTGCAGGGAAGCGGTTTAGGAATTCTTATATGGTGTAGGGTTGTTTATTAAGGTGTGTTGATGTTGCGCTTTCGTTCTTGGATGAATTGAAAGTTGCCGATGGCGCCGAATCGGAGGAAGAGTAAAGCGTCGTCGGCGGCAGCTACTGCTGCGGCGCGGCAGAAGTGGAAGGTGGGCGATCTTGTCCTGGCAAAGGTCAAGGGATTCCCGGCTTGGCCTGCCACGGTATTTATGTATTTGGAGTTGAAGCTACTTTTTTGTCTGTCTAACAAGTCCTAGTTATTTATGTTGATTCCTGTGTGCGCAATTTGGCAAGTCAAGGGATTGTATATAGTTGGTTGTTTTCTTTTGTAGTCCTTAGATATGCGGCAAAACTTTGGTTCCTTTCTGTTTTTCTATGTTCTTGGTAAGTTTTGGTGGTATTGTCCTCACTTGGTAGAGTTTTTCTTTGGATGGCATTTGGTAAGATTTAGTGTTTCACGTTTCTATATACTTTTTCTTATCTTTTGGAAACTCAACTTGCAGCAAAACATATCTAGTTGAGCTTGAAATCATCTATTTCAAAACTTGTCAGTCTAGCTTGAGATGGATTGGTTCATCATTACCGCGATTACACTCAAGATCCTAAGTAAAATGATGACTTTTTTTGTTGTGATTGTATAACTGTTTATATAATGAGTTGAATGCGGATGCTATCTGTTGGGCAGGTAAGTGAACCAGAGAAATGGGGTTACAAGCCTGATAGCAAAAAAGTGCTTGTCTTCTTCTTTGGAACAAATCAAATGTGAGTCCACAATCCACTTCTCTTTTAATTATATAGTTTTAGCCTCTGTGATTGGTTTGTGTAATGATAAGATTGTCTGTAATCGTGTTGTAAATCATGTTTACATTTGTATACATTGTTAATATGAAAAATTAATGATTTGAGGTGACCTTCAAAGTTTAGATCCGAGTTACTTTTTTCTTGTGATTCTAAGAGAAATTGTGATTGAAATCAGGTAGCTTAAGCAAATGGAGGTGCTTTGTTACCTGTAAACTGGCATGTAAGATCAGGTCAGAATATCATTCATGGCTGAGATTCTAGATAGGAGCATTATAAATAGAAGTCTCTACATAGTAACATGTGACCTATTGTCAAGGTTGGTGGTTGTAGTGTCAACAAATGTTGCATTAACTCCCCAATATGTGCCTGGAGTGGTGTGGAAATTTAATTAAAGCCTATAGCTAGTTTGAAGATATCAAATTTAATCATGTAAGGATTTCTCTAACCAAACAGTTAGGCGGAAGTATCGATTTCTTACAGCAGCATGCTTTTCATTTTTGATTTAATGCAGCTATATTAGATATGTTGCAATACATAAACCTAATGTATGCTGATTGTGGTAACGACAGTGTACTATCTAGAAACCTTTACCGACTGTATATTATTATATGTCATTGGTTAAAGGTTGCGTGTCCGCGTCGACGGACTACTTATTTCAATTTTATAGCAAGAGTCGACGGACTCTTCTAGTTGAGTAGTGTCTGTAATAATAGTTTCATTCTGTATCTTGCTTTCTGCTTGACTAAATGCGCAGTCATTCCATGTCTGACACCATTTATTGCGAGGAAATAAATGACGCCAAATTTCAAGTTTTATAAATTTTTGATGAGGGTTTAGGCATTCTAGTATGTGTCATAAGTGCCAAACGGAGTGGCATTTTGGTTAAGTCTCAACTAATGTTTTATATTTCGTTTTAGATAACATGTGTAAATGACCTCTGAATTTAGGTTATTGTAGTAACTATATCGGTGAGTTTTGATCGAGCTACATGACTACTGTATGCTTCCGTTGTTCGGCGTCGCTATCTCATTCAATGAGTTAGTTATTTTTTCTTTGATAGAAGACTTAGTTTACAGTATACACACGTCTCTTGGGTGATTCTGAGTTAGAGGACCTGATACTATGATTGTGAATTAAGAGGAATAATTCGCAGAAAAGTTGTAAAAAATGTCTTCACTGACTCATGAGAAGACGTGGGCTAGAATCATGATGGCCATTTGTATAGAGTACCCTATGTGTAAAAAGTTGTTTTACCGACACATTAATTGGTGAACAGTGCAGTCTGTCTAAACATGAGTTAATCAGATGTGCTCTGAGGTGAGAGCCAGCCTTCTTATGAGATTGGATAGATGTCTTTAAGAGGCACTGTAGGCCAGCAATTTAGCTGTGTTTGCCACTAAATTTGGCACTTACTGTTAGTTGATAATACTCAATAAATATTGATATGAGCTATGTTATTCACAATAAACTGTCTGCCAATGAGAAGATGAGATTCATGTATACGCTAGAGATGCGAAAGCTATAGGAAAGGGTGTTGTCCATCTTAGATTTGTCTTATTTTTTATTAATTACTAGAACTGAATGGTCATATGACCTTGGTTGAGGACTTTGACCTGCTGAGGATAGAAACGTTAAGAAATATGGCAACTTTAGGAAACTTAATATATGACTGTAACAGTGGCTTATAAGGCACAATGGCGATGGGCTCGTGATTCATTCAGATAGGGGCAATGCAATTTATAATGAGTTATAGGAGGGGAAGTTGAGGCATGATGGCCATAACTCCAGTTGACATGTTGTTAGAAAGTGTACTTCATTGGCACAATCAATGGTTATCTTTGTCTGGATATAGGAAGATGAGATGTGCATAAGGTTAGAGAAACCTGTGTTTGAAAGTGATTGTATTAGTTTTTGAGCCAATTATCTTAAGTATTTTGTTAGAGATGAGTGTTAGGAACTGAATGATACCCTTCTGATTTTCACTGTGGAGGTCAAAGAATTTAATTAGCTGACTACATTCTTTATGGGAAAAGATATTCAAGCATTCTTGAAGTGGGCTGCCTGATAACATGTGTGTCAATTATTTGCAAGCTTTATTATGTGATACTTAAAAAATCCACATTAGAAAGCACCTGAGCATCTTCTATTGACTTTCGTAGAATATCTGTTAGGTATTTGTGGACCACACATCGTGTATCTCTTCAATGTCAGTCTTTCCTTACATTTTCTTGGTTGAATGATATAATGTATTTTCAGACAACTAGCTAGATCTTATGGAACATGCTTTTGTAAGGCACCAGCGATATTTGTTTAGACTGTTGATAAATTTGTGACTGAAGAACACTATTTATAAAACATTGTTTGTGAGATTAATTAGTTTATGGTGAAGAGGAATTACAATGTCTTGTAGCAATCATGCAATATATCAGAATTCAAATCATATTTATGTGGGAAGCTTCCTTATCAATTAAGGTTAGGGGATTCAAATAATTTTCATGCTGCAATACGTTTCTCTATTCATGTTAGCTATCATTACTTTTGTTCTAGGTTAATCCTCATTTAATGCTGATGCTACTTAGGTAAACAAACTTACTTTAACTAGATAAGTGGCACAATGCCTCTAGTTGGTCAATTGATAGTGAGCACTCACTGGAACTGCTCTATGTTCCTCTTTAATTACTATTGTGATATTTCATGTTGATTGGTGTGAAGTGTCTGTGAGGAAGCGGCATCATCGATTTTAAATGTTACGAAGTTAGTTTCAGTTGACAATCTCGTATTTGTTGCAGAGCCTTTTGCAGCCATGTAGATGTTGAGGCATTTACAGAAGAAAAAAAACAATCTCTTCAAGGAAAACGGTATGGAAAAGGTGCCGATTTTGTCCGCGCTGTACAAGAAATCATAGAAAGTTACGATAAGTTGAAATCACAGAGCCAAGACGATGACCTCAAACATGGTGTTGAAGTTATTGTGACAGATGGTGAAAATTCAGTAGTGAGCATGGTCAACCCTGGGACAAAGGATCAGATGCGCAATTACCCCGAGCCTTTGATACCTCAACAAAATGGTTCTATCTCAACCAAGAAAATATTGGAAGCGAGCCCTCCATTGGAGGATGCAACATCTGTGAAGGATGAAAACCAAAACTCTCCCCACATAACTAGTAGCAGTAAAACTCCTTTAGAGCCTGCCCATGTATTAAGAAAAAAGCCTGGAGGCTTGAATTCACTTGCCAATGTCAAACAGAGAAGAGCATTTTCAACTCGAAGGTCAAGAACTTCAAGGATAGATGCACTCAGACAACAGGATAAGAAATTGCCTTCTGAAGATAGTGTTATGGGTACAGGAAATATAGTTGCTAGTGCTTTATACAATGGATCTTCCAGACAGACCAACCCTGGGATGTCACCCCCTGAAGATAAAAAACCAGTAGATTCTTCTCTGCTAGTTTCAAGTTGTAGCCCTGAGGACAACATGTCTGGGATCGCCTCACTGGAGTGTAATTCAATTAATATGTCGGAAGGAAATGGTTTTGATTCCACATGCATACCTGATCATATTGGGATAGCTGGTAACTTGAATGAAAATGTTGGACTGACCAAAAAACATGGTCTTGACATAAAGGCTGTCTTTGTTAAAAAGAGAAGAAAACCGAATCGCAAGAGATTTGCCACTAACGGCCAAGAATTGACTGCTTCTAGTGATAAAAATGCAGATTTAGTTTTTGGAGCGCACACCTATAGACTTAATTCACCTAATGCATGTGAGAAGTCTAACGAATCTCCTTCCGAGGTAGACGGCGATGAGTACCTACCACTGGTCAAACGAGCCAGGGTCCGTATGGGTAAGCTTTCAGACGCCGAGGGTCATGTTGAGATCTTCATGCATGACATAGAAGAGAAGTCAACTAATGGATGTTCTCTAACTGTTTCAAATGGACTGTCCATGAACTCGCTGAATTACGCTTCATCCATTGGACATGATTTAATTGCAATGAAAGAACCAGCTGACGGCTTAGTAGCTCAAGTTGATTGTACTGTTTCCATTAACGAGGCTCAACCTGATAACTTCTGCAAAGGCCAGCCTTCTGACAAAGTGGTTGGTGAAGCTGGCTTACCTCCCTCAAAACATCCCTACCTAGATTTAGAGGCTATGTCAGTCAGTGCACCTGAAGGTTCTCAACAATGTGCTGAAGAACAGTTACCTAAGTCATCTGCTGTTACTGTTTCTGGTATTTCTTCTGTGGCCGAAGCTGCTGCCACAATAAGCACAAACCATGTAGTTGATGACACTTTAGAAGTTAATGTGAACACTGCTTGTAAAAATGACATGGAGGTTGATTTGCCCACCAATACTGCTATTCTGAATCCACCATGCATACAAGAATCAAAGATTAATTCAATAGAGACTGTTGATACCAAGCAAAGTAGCAGTTTTTCTGCGGAGGAAGGTGGAATTAGTAACGCAGTGCATGATGCTTCTGATGTTAATAGTTGGTCTCTTCACACTGAAGGGCACAAGGATAGTTCTGCCAATAATCAGTTTTCTGGTCATCAGGCTCATTACAATGTGAAGAAAAGTTCCGATTCAAGTCAAGGTATTGCTGAACCTCCAGACCATAAAATAATGTCTTCAGACCATACTAAAATAAGCAAATGTTTGGTCAGGAAAGATGATGGTGATGCATCCAAGGTTACGCAGAACATTGATCCTGATATGTGTGGTCAGGATGAATTTATTCATACTGAAATTTTACTACTGCCGCTCAGTGAGGAGATGCCAGTTAATAGCATGTAAGATGATGTATCCGCATACTTGCAGTACTGGATACCTGCTTGCATAACATTTGATTTATGTTTGTCTTATCTAATTATGCATTTTGAGTTGTAGGTCTGTACTTGATGGAGAAGTCAAAGTTCTCTCATGCATAAAATCTGGAACTTCAACAGAGGTCGTGGACACAAATCACGATCTATCACGCCTTGCTTCTGATTCTGATGAGCATTCTGGTGAAAAGGTTTCTTTAGGAGTCCAAACCAGCCCATCTTCTATTAGTGGTCTTTTTCAGCCTTCACAATTGGCATCATTACTCTACCCCGTCAGCTCCACTCCAAAAGGTAGTCATCCTCAGAATAATGACTTTGTTTGTCCAGCCGATAAACTGCTGGTAAAAAGAGAGGAAGGCAATATAGATGCTGATGCTGGTCGGTATGGTACATCGGGGTCAACTGGAAAGGTAACAAATTATGTTGAAGCTAGAGCATCGCTAACATTATTTGGGAATGCACTTGGGACTTTGACAAGGACCAAGGACAGCATTGGCCGAGCGACACGCATGGCTATTGAATGTGCAAAAGCTGGCCTCGCGGTCAAGGTTAGTTTTGAAGTTGATCATTATCTTCTTCTTTTTCCACATTTGTTTCTTGTATTGGCTGATATCGAGTGTGATACATCTATGCCTGTGTTGTGCTTGCTGGAGTTGTTTGTTTGCGGTCCTTCTCATTTTTGAAATGATCTGTATCTTTAAATTGATGAATTCAATTCAGATTAACCAGATGGATGAACTAACCATTTGTTGAAGATGCAAAAAGAAGATAAGAAAATAAAGGGAGGCTAGAGTTTTAGAGATGCGTAAAGAGTGTTTTCTGATACAATAAAGAAAGAGAGAAAATAGGCAAAAAATAATAAATTTAAAGTCTAAACTACCCTTATAAAATATAAATATATTACTATTTAATATCCACCCTTAAACTAAAGATGCAATGGTGGAAAGCATCGAGAGTTTGCTAACTAAGAAACGAAAATGTGATATAGAACTTTCAAAATATAGCCCAACATAGATTTTCTTTTCAGAAAATTCTTCATAACATAACGCCAATACGAGTAATTATGCTCATCCAATTGCATGTTGATAGTCTGAAGTCATCACGAATGAAGAAAATAAAGTTGCAAAATTTCTAATTCAGATGCAAAACCCTCAAAACTTCTCATTCAGATGCAAAGTTGCAAAATTCAAAATTATGATGGGAAACTCTCGAAATCTAAGCCAATGCGAAGTTTTAAAATCTCAAATTTAGATGCTAAGAAGAGAATAAAAGAAACTGCTAAATTGGTGATCCACGAGCTTAGCGAGTGACTAATCCTAACGCACTCAATAACTGGTAGCTATGATATCATGTTGAAGTTGCAAATAGAAGAGAAGAAAACAAAATGAGGCTAGGGTTTCATAGATGCATAAAGAGTTTTTTAACACAATACAGAAAGCAAGAATAAATGTGTATCAAATAATAAACTTAAAAATTAAACTACCCATATGAAAAGTAAAAATGTAGCACAAAAATGGAAATGGAAACCGAAGACGAAAACCGTGAGAAATCAAGAAGCGGCCAATCAAAATAACGGAAATCACAAGAAACCGCAAAATTAAATATTTATAATTTTATGATGTTTTGAAATTTTAACCTATTAATCTTTATGAAAGCACACAATTGCTAATATAATGACATAAAAATTGATGGATCATTGGACAAAGTCATTACAAAAATTAAAACAAATAAAATAAACATATAGTTCAACATCATAACGTAACCATATAAAGATAAGTGATTCAATGACTCCATCAATGACACCAAAGCAACTACCAAAAACCGACATCCACACACGAAGCATTCAAATTCCGACAACATCATATTTAGCATCATAACAATCGCTGTCAAGCACGGTGGCACCTTAACGAACCCTCATTAAGGCGAAAACATCATTTACTGAAGCGGCGAGTTCATGCTTCCTAGCTATTGTGGTTGATTCGGCCAGCAATTTAGGTTAGAAACTAAAACGACATAGTTTAGGTTAAAATAATTATATTAATTTCATTTTTCTTTAAAATTTGAGGTTTTTGAAAGTTTCTCGAGGTTTCCGTGAAGTTTTCAATTCGTGAACCGTTTCAGAAACCTCAGTTGATTGTTTCTTGAGGTTTTTGAAGTTTTCGAATTTCCGAAATGGAAATGCTTATCAATTTAAGGTTTTTGTGCTAGATAGCCCAACACTAACACCACAAAATGAGAATTATTGATAGATCATTGACATTCTAATATTCACTGTGATGGTAAAATGAGCAACAAATTGAATATAGTTGTGGGCTTATTATGGCTAGGATAAGACTGGAAATAAATTAGAATGTAATTAATAAAAACATTATTGTTTATATATATATATATATTAAAACATTATTGTATATATATATATATATATATTAAAATTTTATAATTTAGGTATGTTTGGAAGTACATACTTAATTAATTCAGCAAAAAAAATTTTGTTTATTGACCAAGAGCTTGCTCTCCCTCATGTGTCCTTACTAAATATATGTTATTCAGGTAGTTGATATCCTTTCCCGAACATTGGAAAATGAGTCCAGCTTAAACAGAAAGGTGGATCTGTTTTTTCTGGTGGATTCAATGATGCAGTGCTCCAGAGGACTGAAAGGTGGCATGATTTTATTTTCCTGTGTTTTACTAATTCTCTAGGTATGCCACATGTTTCGGTTTGCGTTTTCTTCGTAGGAAGCTGAGACTGTTTTGTTTTAAACCATCAGGTGAGGTTGGTGGAATATACCCTTCAGCAATACAAGCAGCTCTACCAAGATTGTTGTCTGCTGCTGCCCCTACGGGAGATGCAGCCAATGAAAATCGTAGGCAGTGTCTGAAAGTAAATATATATATGTAGTTCTTTTGCATGGTGTTTGATTCCAACAGATGGCATTTATTGACTTCTTGTTGTTCAAGTAGGTTTTGAAACTCTGGCTGGAGAGACGAATTCTTCCTGATTCTGTTATCCGTCACCATATGCAAAGCCTTGATTCCTTTAGAAGCGACTCATATTCTTCGGGCCCTTTCTCTCGCCGGTCTTCCAGAACGGAGAGGGCCTTCCATGACCCAGTAAGGGAAATGGAGGGTATGCTTGTGGATGAGTATGGAAGGTATGTTGCTCTGGCATTTTTATCCTAATGCTGGTTTGATTAATAATAAAATCTAATATTATGTGAAATTTCCCTCAAATCTTTTGTATCAGCAATTCAAGTTTCCAGCTTTCTGGGTTTTGTATGCCTCCTATACGAAAGGATGATTCTGATGGGAGTGATTCTGACGGGGAGAATTTTGAGGCTGTTACCCCTGAACACGATTCGGGAACACCTGAAGAGCCGGAACCGTCCAATGGTGAAAAGCATAGACATATATTGGAAGATGTAGATGGTGAACTTGAAATGGAAGACGTGGCTCCTGAAGCTGAAATGAATTCGACTAGTGATATTGGAGGAATCAGTATACAGATATCAAACAACGAAGCCAATTTCACGTCGTTGTGTGCTCCTCCATTACCAAGTGATGTGCCTCCATCATCTCCACCACTTCCAACTTCTCCTCCGCCTCCTCATGTCCCACCTCCACCTCCACCTCCACCTCTTGTCCCTCACCAACATCGTTCCGTGCATGCGCCTCCTCTCCACCCTCCACCTTCAGTCCATTCCCTGCATGCACAACATCCTGTCTGTCCGTCACATAGCCATTCATTGCCATTAGCCAGTGATCGTGCCGTACCACCACATCATATGGTGCATCCTCTTCCTCCATCTGCTCCTGGTTGTCTGCCTCCAGTTTATCTCTCCGCTCCTGTCCATCCTTCAACTAATGGTCCTGATTTGATGCCCTATGTCAATAGAAATGTGAGTTAAACTCCTGAAATTGTGTTGAAGCTATTAGGTGGATATTGAACATATTACGTATATATTAATGTGTTCTTTTCCTTTTGTGCCCTGCAGAGTTCAGTTGACAATTTGCCACCTGCTTCACCGAGGACTCGACAAGCTTATGGTGATTCATTGGACTATCACAATATACAGAGGCAAATGGGTATGCAAAACCCTTCAACAAGTTGCTCGTTTGACAGCTTTTCAGGGCCTCGCCATGCTGCTCATCCAAGTAATGGTCATGCAGGGCATCCTTCGAACGGTGTTAGGCATTCGGATTGCCCAAATTATGATAACAGGGGTTATAATGCTCGGCCCTCTCCATTGGGCCCTCAGAATAATTTTTCCTCTGTTCAGGGAGATCATAGGGGTCATCACCCATGGAGGGAAAGGCCGCCTCAGTCCTACTCGGGCAACTACCATCGAGGATCTAGTAGAGATGATAGGAATTTCTACAATGACCATAATTGGAGGAAACCCGGTGGTGTAGAGCGGTACGAGGACAGGAGATATTATGGACCCCCACTTCCTGGTAAGAAGATTCAGCTATTAGATCTTTGTACTGAATACAAGTAGTCAGGTACCACTACCCATCAAATGGTGGGTCAATGTATTTACAGTCATCCTCTGCTCAAATCGTGTTGGCATTTTTGTAGGTGATAAAGTTGGAGGACCGTATACTCCACATCCCCATTTGGGGCCATCTAATGAACATAACAGGGGAAGTAAAGGGTGGGGATATCCACCCAGAGAAATGCATCATAGAAATTCCATGCCTGTCAGACCCTCTTCTGAAGGTAGAAGGCCATAGCATTGTTTCTCTTTAAATTTTTTCACCAGTGCAAAAAGAAACAGGAACTGCCACAACTATCATCGTTGGATCTGTATAATCATTGATTCTGAACCCTCTTTGCTTTGCCTTCAAGGTCCAAGATATTGGCGACAATGATTGGTGGAATATCTCTCGGCACTGTGGCTCATCTGCTAAATAAGAAGATCTCGTCTTTGCAGGCACCATGACATCTTGGAAGACGATTCTGCAAATCATAGGGTGACGCCTTAAATCAAAGCTTGTAGATTTGTAAAGTAGTCCCCATCCTTCTAATTATGGCCAGTGATCCATTGCCATATATCTGGGGCGCATAAAGTTTAGGGATTCCTTTAGCCCTATCTGATAGAAATCAGATAGGATTATAATATTAACTTGTGGGGCACCGCTATATACAAGTCTTGTGCTCACTAGTGGCCATGTTTAATCCAAATGAGGCCTGCAACTAGACCTTCTTGTCAGATTTGTGCTCTGTTTATGTCCTAAGCAAAAACGTGTTTCCATGTCTCAGGAGCTGAACAACATGGGTGCTTGACCAACTCCTCAGTTTTGTTCCATAGAATTATATTTATAAATCTACCTGCATCCTCAGTCCCATCTATATAAGCCGCTGCCTGTCGTCCTCTTTTTGATGATACATAGAGTAGAGCAGAAAGAGCTTCTTATTTATCCGTTATGCCTTTGACCGCATCAGCTCTCCAAACGACGCCGTCCTCTCTCGTTTGTCGTTAAAATTTTAGAAAGTTTTTTCAATCTGTCATCATTTTCAAAGTTTCTTGTAAAATTGCTTTGAGTGTGAAGTTTATTTTTAAAATATTATATTTTTAATAAATCGTTAGGGAAAGTATTTATTTATTTTTTAAATTAAAATGCTGATCGAAGGATGATAGGAAGTGAGTTATAATTTTTAAGTAACGATTTAACCTATTTTTTATCAAATCCGTAGTCGTAATAGCAGTATGTCCGGTGCAAAATCCAGATTAGGGCTTGGCGTGCGCAAAACTGAACTCTTAAAACCCATACCAGTTTTGGAAGAAATAAAAAAAAGTGTCAGATTCAAAAAAAATTCAAAATTGTAGCGATAGGGATTGGGGTTGTGAACAAGTCAGATCAGCGACTACCGATCGGGGCTGTGCTCGGTGTTAGCGCGCATGCATCGATCGATCGATGGGAAGCAAACGAAAGATCGGTGCAAATGCTCTGACGGTGAATCAACTTACTGTGTCGTGTTTGATTTAGCAGATTACGATGATATTGTTTGTGCGTATGTGTTTTTGTTTTTGAAATGGGGTTTCTCGGTTGAGGTTTCAGAGAGTTTAAGCCTTCGGGTTTCCGTACACCTTTTTTTTTGAATCCGATTGCTCGATTAGGCTGTGCATGCGGTGGTTTCATCTTAAAGCATGTGGGTTGAAATTGGTGATTCGTAGGTTGTTTTTGACTTGGATTGTTCCGATTCTTAGAACTGAACTATAATTCAGGTAACATTTGGCTCACTGAGGTTCGAGAAATCACAGATTAGGGTTTGAAAGTTTCTTACATTATTTTACTGGGTTGATAATTAGAGTTGCGAGTTCCTGAAATTCAGAAATGTCTATTTCTTGCTTATATGAAGGTAATTACTACTACTTGTTTCTGAATCGATTGACGACCAGGTTGATGAGTTATGCCATGTAACTGTTTGATGTCTTCGTGTCTTGATCGAGTTGTCAAACCACTCTACTTAGCATGTAATGACATTATAGCTTAATGTGACATGTGAATGTTTTGAGTCTAGGGGAAACGTTCCGGTACGGGAAGAAAGGAACAAGATAGGACCCCGGTCATGGTGAAAACGAAGCATGTCAATGTACCCTTTGAAAGGAAGAAAATGAAAACAGTGACTCGAAGTCGAAGATCGCAAAGGATTATGAACTTGGTTAGGCCTGCTGAAAATCAAAACAAAAAGGTAAATGTTTATGAGTTGGAGGACAGTGGCAGTGAAACAGAAGTCGAACTGGGGGTTAAAGAAAAGTCTGCCGAACCAGTCACGGAGCCTCCGGGATTGGCAAATGGTAATGGTAGAAATGGAAAAGGGGGAAGACCTCGAAAGATTAAGAAAACTCATGAAGTGGTCAATATGCCTCGGGGACTGAATGACGGTGTTGCGGCTGGTAGAACTATAGAAGAGCAGCGAGGTAACGACACAGAGAAAACTCAAGAAGTGGTCAATATGCCTCGGGGGCTGAATGACGGTGTTGCGGCTGGTAGAACTGTAGAAGAGCAACGAGTTAACAATGCAGAGAAAACTCAAGAAGTGGTCAACATGCCTCTGGGACTGAATGATGGTGTTACTGCTAGAACAGAAGTAGCGCATCAAGACAACAATGCAGACGAAAATCAGGAAGCAGCAATTAAGGTCGCGCGATTTCTTGAACATGATATTTTTTTTATATGATTGTGGTGGTATTTAGCTTCTTTGATAAAAAAAAAAAAGGCTTGAGATTTCACTTTTGCTATATGGAACAGTCTGTTGAGAGGTCATCAAGTCAAAACATCAGCGACCAGGGGAGTAGATACAAAACTCTTTATATCAAAGCGATGAAGAGGGTTAGTGCTGATTTTTTTTGACATAAAATTGAAGTTTACATCTTTAGTTTAATGGACACTTCTACTTTCGCTATCCATGGCAATGCAAAATGTTATACACTTCTATTAATCTGTTCCACTTTCACTAATAAGCAGCTAGACGCAGTAACAGAAGAAAGAAATGTGCTAAGCCGGCAGTTAGCTGTGGCTCAGGCAAAGATTGGAGTGGTATGCTTGTTGAATATGTAGTTTTACCCGTCTGATATGTTTACTTCTAAGTGGTTGCTACTAGTTTGTACTAATTAATCTAAAGCATGAGTTGCCTAATAAAAACTGTTTGTTCAATACTCTAACCTCTCTTTTGCCAACTATAAGCAGCTTCATGATTTCAGGGATCAACTTAGTGAGGTCACTGAAAAACTAGATGTCGCTAATGAAAGACTGGAAGTGGTATGGTTCCGTTCTATTTAATGTTCTCAGCGCCGTATGTTGCTATTATGTACATCAGTGCCATGTTATCATCGCAAAGCTGGTCTGGTCAGAGCATTTTGAACTTTTGATCGTAGAATGTAAAATAAAAGAAGATAGTCCGTGGTCCGTTTTTCACTTGGTGCATTTTCATTTAGTGCGAGTCAAATAGGCTTTCATGCTGAAGGTATTGTTTTGGGCTGCATGCTAACTTGATCATCTTGAATGCTTCAGACCTATGGTGTTTTCAACTGCTCAGTGCTCATTTTTTCAAATTTTGAATAAAAGGAAGTTGAATTTTGATTTTAGAAGAACCGGCAACAATTTAAACAACATCAATTTTTTTTTTGGTTTCTTTGCTGAAGCTAAAACATCCGTCTCTAACTGCAGTACCAGAAGACAATGAGCCCTCAAATGGTGGATATGCTGAGAGATTTCCTTACAACTACCACTCAGTCCCAAACTGCGGAAGTTCCACAGAACATGAGTTCAGAGAAAGATGCAGGCATGAACAAAGCCACCAAGCCTTGTACCCGAAGAAGCTCAAAAAAAAGGAAGCACAATTGAGATTTGAGTTTCACAGTTCCATGCTAATCATCTCATGAACATTAGACTTTACATCGAGCTTGAGTACTTTCCTGCAGTCTCTTCTGTTCCTTAGCTCTGTATCTGTATAGTTGCATTTCAGGCCATACATGTCTGTGAGCTCTTTGTTAGTTACTTGAATAGAAAATTATTTTTGAGAACTCCATTTTCACAAATTCAGGTTGTCAGAGTATACTCAAATGTAGAGTAATAAGGCTATGGTTTGCATACCTCAAAATCAATGTTAGAGGCTTCATAGATTAGGAGAGAGTCCATGGATGACCAAACCTGCACTTCCACTTAGAAAAATCATTCATCTTTGCTGCAGGATCTCTGTTAAAAGACATCTTCCTTGAGAGAGCAACAAGAACTTAAATAGTGAAAGTTGCATCATGGCAAAAACTCGTGTTGCTGCAACAAATTCTTGAGTAAGAATTGTGTGGTTCACATAAAGGCCGAACAAAATATGCATCAACCCTTTAAATTCCAAAACTACAACGAATTATAATTTTAAATATTATCAGAAAAGAAAATATAAATGCATGAAATAGGTGTTCATGAATCACAATATTATTGAAACAATTTCAAAGTCATGTACCAAACAATGTCCAAATCAAACTACTTTCAAATAGATTTTTAAATCGTCATAATTTAAAGAAGATGTTGCGTTCAAGCAAGTCAATATCTAAGCTAGCAAATGACTAACCATTTATCTTAACATTCTTGTCTAGCAATATATTTGAGATATAGATTCAAGTTACAAAAAATAAGCCCGTCATTCATCTATGATATATAGGGATAGTCTGCGAGCTTTTGGAGCAAAGCTCATTCCTAACTTTTAATCGGCATTTTATAAAATTAAATAACTTCATTTTTAAAATTATTTATTTACTCATATTCTACCATTTATAAATGACTGATCAAATGACTCAGGCGAGTCAATGTCAACTCGCCCTGGCTAAGCCGAGTTAACACGAGCCAAAGACCCTGGCTCGGCCAGCTCGGTCTTCTGTTAAACTCAAATTCATGCTTAGCTCGCCCGGTCTACCAGCCTTCGCTCCGCCGAGCCAGCCCGAGCGAACAAGGTGGCTCGGTCGAGTCAAACTAGAAAGAGTGACGCCAATGGCACTAGAAAATACGTAAAATCATCCTTACATATGGTGATCACGAGGGTGACCTATCCTATCATTGTATTGAGATAGACTGAATTTATCACAAATTTACACAGCTTAATCATTCGACTAGAATTGGTGATTGAGAGGTACGAATTGACGCGAATAAACATACCGATGGTGTGAAACTTGGGTGTATAGGACACACTTCCCAAAAACCAAAGAAAGAACGAGAGTTGATTGTGGTTTAATAAATGTGCAAGTCTTAATCTAATCATCTAAACTCAATATACTGCACGCACTTGCAATGCTTGGAGTCATAAACACTAATGAGTAAAATAGCATCCTAATATGCACCTTTAGTCTTGATATAAATCTCTCTTTCTCTCTTTGGCTAATTAAATAACTTGGCATTAAACAATTAAGTAAACCAACTTTCGTTAAAAGGAATAATTATATTTATTCACAATTACATTAGTGCACTAGGCTAAAAAATGCTCCTGCGCAAAAAACTACCAACATCACCAACCAAAACACAATCACATCAACTACTACGACTAGCTACTAAAACCATCCATGTCGTCCTTCATGTTAGGTATGACTTCAACTTAGGTTAAGCAACCAAAAAAACCCACTTATTCGATATTAAATGATCTATTTTTCAAATTTACAGACTGCCCCAGATGCCTTGCATCAAAAAAAAAGGAAAAAAATGATTTAAAAGAAGAAAGGATTCCAAGATTTATATGATCATAAAAATTGGAAGCAGGTACTTGAGAATGTGAATTTAGAAATTGGAAACATGTACTTCCACAAAGTAAATTTAGATATGGGGTAGTAAAACAAAATACATCAATCTTAAAACAATGTATTTTTGATGTAATTTTATATGAAGAAAATTTTAAAAATAAAAAACTACATCGTAGCAGTAAATACTGATATAAAATAACGTTGTATTATAATTGATTATATTTATTTGTGCATTATCTGCTTCCAAAAAATGGGCAGAGGCACATACATAATTCTATTAATCCGAAATCTCTCAAATCCACCAAATTGGGAATCAAATTGTTATGATCTTTATAGAATAGAGAAAAGATCGAGGAAGAGAACAATGGGAGAGAAGAAGAACGGAAGTAACTGATACGACTTCGATTCAAATTCAATTTGTAAACGGTCATAATTCAACGGTCGGATTATGGAGGATCCCTCGGTGGGCCCAACGGTCGAATTCTTAATGGGTCGAATTATTGGGCTCGCCATTTAAACGGTCATAATGCATGCTTGCAGCCCAATAATTTTTACGGGGTACGTGAACGAAGATGCTTATGATTGTTCTAACGGGCGCGTAGAGTGCGTAGGTTAGTGTAGCTGTCTTGATTGATTTTCAGATTTCAATATTTATAAATATCCAAAATGAAGTGCCGACAGGTGGCGTGAGAGAGAAATTTGCGGTAAAGTTAGGTAACTGTGGACGTGAGATTCCTTGTGATTCCAAAAGTGGTTGCATCGATTTGGAACAAGGAATGTGAGCAGTGACTCGGATTCTGGGAAGCATCAGATCAGGACTACTGCAGCTCTCATTTGGGAAGCTGCTGGCATTTGATTTGCTGGAGCTCTGGGGTGGTATGCTTTTTGCTGCTGATGTTGTTGTTGTTGCTGATGAACTGGGTCTGGGAATGGGATCTTTGCTGTAAAGATTTGATCTTGTTAAGTGGGTCTATGCTGAATGTCAATTGATGTCATGTATTGACTTTTGAGGTAGCCTGGAGATGTGTGTTATTAGGGTTTTTTAGTGGCCTGAAATTAGCTCCATGGTTGAGTTTTGTTTTTAGTCTGCAAAGATATGTGTATGTAGATAAGCACAATCAGTGCATATATGAGGAACATCTATGTTACCAGATGTAGGGTATGCTGGTTGTATGAGCTCATAGCTTTACGCGTATTGTAAATTTGAATATTGTAGTTTTTGCTGTTCCGAATTGTAACTGGAAACTGGCGCTGAAGAAGTTAAAATGCAAGTATCTCTTACGAGATTGACCATGATGTTATAGTATGTCTTTGGTAATTTAAGTTTATTTGCTTAAAAAAAATTGCGCATTGGATTGAAAAATGGTTTACTGTGATTTTTCCTATGTATGGAATTAGTCCTGCCGGAATTGACATGCAGTAACTTCAATTAGCATATCATGAATTACAAATATACATGTAATCTTTTGCAGCGAGCTGATGGTAACTGTGGCAGTTGAAAGGGAAATGACTGACTCGGAATTGTATCAAGCTATGGGGCTTCAAGTAGCTTCCAGAAGAGAAATTAAGAAGCCTCGAGTATTGTCAATGTTGTCCCTGGTTTTAGACAGACTTGTTGAGAAGAACGAGGCTTTGATACAATCAAAAGAAATTAAAGACACTGTTACAAATTTTCATGGACTTAAAGCGCCAGACTTGAGCATTCAACAGTATATTGAGCGCATCTTTACATATTCATCCTGCAGTCCATCTTGCTTTGTCGTTGCTCACATCTATTTAGACAGATTGCTTCAGCGCCAAAATATGCATTTGACTTCTCTGAATGTCCATCGACTGTTAATCACTGGTGTTATGGCCGCTGCAAAGTTCATGGATGATGCGTATGAACCTTCTTGTATCTCATTCTTTGTGTGAAGTTTGGTTGTCTTGCAGGGTTAACTATTTTTGTTTTCTTTTCGCTTTGATATTTTGAATTTTAAAAGGTTGCTAAGTTGCTCATCCGCATGACGCTGCAGGTTCTTCAATAACGCATATTATGCCAGGGTTGGAGGAGTAAGCAGGAAAGAGTTGAACAAGCTGGAGATGACATTCTTGTTTGGTCTGGATTTCAGACTTCAAGTAACTGTGGAAACATTTTCCAAGTGCTGCTTCATGCTTCAATCAGAGGCTTTGAGTGGTCTAAAGATTGAAAGGTCCATCCCAGTTTGTGGGGTTAAAGGGACTTGGTTGCAAAAAGATGTTACAACATGTGCCGCTACAATAGCGAGATAATGGTGTTGACACGCCAGCCAAGTCTAGCTTTATAGATGAAACTAGAGTGTACTATGCACCTGTCTACATGTTATGATGCTCTTCAGCACTTGTTGCGCTGTATAATTGAACCATTACTGATTTTATGTCATGATAATTCCATCATGCTTGCTATTCGTGCCCTCATGGAGCATCTTCAGGTTAAATATATCATTTGAACTAATGCATATTGAAATCAGAAAATTCAGGTAGGGAAAGTTTCAGATGTCATTAGATTAATGAGATGAAAATAATTCTAATATTCTACACGTTGAACTAATTGGTTCTGACCTGCAAAAAACTGGATCCACGCTTCATCACCTTGAGCGAATTCTTCAAAATCTCAGTTGTAAAAAAAACCTTGTGGCCATTATCTGAGATCAACCTTTGTACAACACATTCGGAGTCTGTCAGTTTTTACTCCCAAAATCTGCATTTGTTGGGCCATTGAGAACTTCGCTGAAGTAGTAACATAAATCTGGCATGGCTCGTTCAAGCACACTGCTAAACCTGCCATTTTACAGACAAAAGAGTGACCATGAATCAGTTCATGTGGCATGAAGTAGAATCGCAACAAACATCATCAAAAAAAATTGCATGTGGAAGGAGTCTTTAGGTAATAGTGTGTACCATGTTTTACTGCAAAGATGTTTGAAGTTGGTCAGAATATACTGGAGACATGATTTCTTCAAGACCTTGGCATTAAAAGTCTCAGATAACTCATACATTCTCTCGAGATTTTCAAAACATATGTCCTGTAAAAATAAATCAACACATTATTAACAGCATGAATTTTACTCAGAAAGCGGTAGATGCATTTTATAATACACTTCCTAACCAATGCAATGGCAGATTCACAGAGCCGCTTCAGACCATCGATGAGGTATTGATCTGCAACAACTAATAAATCTTGTGCAAGGCTTGAGCTGACTTCAACATGGCAAGTGTAAATGTATCTGGCAACAGATACACAAATCATCAGTGTTAACTGGTAATGAGAGTCGACAGTTCCAGAAAAACATTGAAAAAAATCCTTACCTCATCATTAACTCAAACACATCCCACTTGATATTTGGAATAATGACGTCTGTATCATTATTTTCCTGTAAGAATGGAATTAAAATGGTACCAACAGATGTACTAAAGTAAGAATACCACAGGACACAAACAAGGCTCCTCTCTCAGCAATTTAACATTTATATTTAAGGTTTTGTTATCTTACTCTGTAGCCACCATCAAACATTGCACGAAATGCATCAGAAGAGGCAAGCAAACACACTTTATGAGCATGAAATGGTTTCCCTGCAGATAATAACGGGTAAAATAATGTTAATAGGGTTAAGGGTTGACAAAATAAAGTGGAAAGTGATATGCGGCCAAGAGACTAGATTTAAACCTTCAACAAAGAAGGTGACGTCAGAATTTTTCTTATTGTTTACATACTGCTCATCCAGACACACCTGCAAGATATAGAAAAGGTCATACCTTACTCCAAAATTATTGAAAATTTTATTGTTTTGTCTCTCCAAATGTGTTTTGTGTTGAGATTAGAAATCCGCATTATTTGGTAAACTGAGCAAAGAATATGCAACCTAGCAATGAGCCTATAATGAGCTATGGTGTTGTCTTTTATGAAAGTGAGCAAAAATATGGAGAGTGGACAGGGACGGACAAATATATATTACCTTCGGAGAATGAGACTGTAGCCCAAATTCTGCAACAAACAACTCTGCAGCTTTTTCATCCAATTTAGAAAGGGCTTCTGAACTAAGCTGTTTCTGAGTCATGCTTCCATTTGCGAGAAGATCCAGTAGGATATTCAAACCTTCAAAAATGAAAAAAAAACTGTAGAATCAGCAGCTGAGAGTTACTTAGTTGATAATAAATAACGCCCAATGTAATGTTGATACCATTGTTATTAATGAAGATTGTTTTCAGTTGACCAGGGGAGCAGATATGTGCAAGGCCCAAAGCAATAGATTTTTGGAAATTCTTCTGGGACACCTTCATTAGATGTATCATCCTATTCAATACCTGAAGGTAGAATATATCAAGTTGCAAGTCCATAATTCAACAGCGCAGAAGGCTCCTACTTTAAATTAAATCAAAACATTTCTTAATTTTACTTACTCGCCCACACATCTTCTCCTGAAGTCTACTCAATGTCTTTGACACACAGTCCTTGGTTTGCTGCAGTGAATTCAATTTATGAATAAAGCATGAATGTTCAACGCTACCCAAAAAACAGAGTGACTAGGACAAAGGAAAAACCTAGTCATTTATTATGTATCAACAAGACTGAAAAATGATTAGTTACCAGCGCAACGAAATTAGTTTCAAGCAACTTAGTTACGCCTCCAACCTTTATGAAATCAGGAACATTATCCTACAATATAAATTTTGAATCAGTTCCAGCTCACTACTTCAGAAACAGTTGCTGTGAACATGTAAAGGACTGGAACATATCCTTACGTCATTATCAACAAGCCCATACAACGCAAATGCTGCATTATGCTGCAGAGGCGCATGTTTTGAATCAAGATTCTTTAGCAGTGGCAATATACCACCGCTGTGAGCAATTCCTGCCTGATTGTGTACATCCTGAAAATTGTAATACTATCGAGGTGAATAAAAAAACTAAGACAGTCGACGATTCAAGTTAAGACAAACAAAGGTCAGGCTTGAAGGTTGCATCAGAACTCAGTAATGTAAGTAGGTAGAAATCAAGTGCGTTGGTTTTTTCCCAAAAGAACCCAGAACAAGAAAGACACTAAAGTGAACTGTGTACCAGAGAGAGAAAATTTGTTACCTGCGCAAGTCTTCCAAGTGCAAAGGATGCCATTTCTTTAAGATGAACATCAGGAGAACTAAGTATATTGATTAAAGGTTCGATAGCACCTCTTTGAGCAATGTGTGCCTGCATGGAATTCTTCTTTTAACAAGATTTTATAAAATTGATAGATTTGCAAAGAGCAACCCCGGGATAGATATCTACATGATCAAGTCTATAAATACATGTAAGATCAACCAGAAAACAAAGCACACCCCATTTACCTTGCATTCAGAATCAGTAGCAGCAAATTGTCCAATTAACAATGCGGCTTCTCTCTGGGTTTCAGGGCAGCAAGAACTGTCATCAGAAGGCCATAAATATCAGATACATTGAAGAAAACCAAATGCTTGCACGTTGAACTAACCACTCAAGTTGTTAAAGAACCTTAATAGTCCTATGACAGGTTGCAGGGCTCCAGCTTGCAGAACTTTTTGTTTTATGTCAGGGGATGAATGCACTAGGTTTCCAATAACACCTACCTGTTAGAGAACTGAACATTTAATATTTCCAGCAGTGTGCATCCAGCACAAAAGTTGAGATTTCTACATAAGCCGAAGTTTGAACAAGAGATTAGATACCACTTCATAGTGTAATCCAGGATCTTCGGATTGCAGCAACAACACAATAGTACCGAGAGCATCACAGTCTACAATCTGTGACAAATAGTAAACAGGTCCATGAAAATTGACATTCTAAAATCAAATGAAAGACAACTGTAGTAATCACCAACCTGGATTTTGTTCTCTTCGTTTCTAAATGCAAGGGTCCGTAGTGCAGCGGCAACAGCAGTTTGTACCTTCAAATCATCAGACTTCAATGACTCAACAAGCAGAGGGATCGCGCCTGCATTCCTGGTATATAAAATATATAATTTCAGGCACCTGCAACAGAAAAAACACATGCAAAGACTAATAAAAATTAGTAACATAAAAGCAAACCTAACAAAGGTTTTGATGTTGTTGTTTTCATGTGCAAGGTTACAAATTGCATCAGCAGCTCTCCTGATCACTCTGTTAACTGCCTTAGAACTAAGCCCCTCAATAGATAGCTTGAGTAGATTGACCAGCAAAGGTAAATGTCCTTCATCAACAAATTGTTGTGCATACTCATCCTGTAGAAAACATGAAACTGAGATTCTTAGACAACCAGCTACAAGTTGAGAGAGAGAAAACAAGATCGTCCACTAATCAGCCATTAAAGTCACGCCAATAGCAACAACTACCAATTAAATTTAACTTCAATCAAAATACAAATTCAAAATGTAGAAACCAAAGAGGCCTAAATCCAGGAAATTACTTTGATTGCAATTCTTGCTATGGCGCAAGCACATTTTTCCTCAACTTCAAGCTCATAGGCAATAAAACCACCTCCCATATCTGGTAACGGGGACTCAAGATGTTTGACCAGAGCTGGAAGCGCTCCATTTCTAACAAGTAATTCCACACTATCCTCTGCGAGCAGAACACAAAACCAGTAAAAATGACTTGACTGACACCATCAATTCAAACCTCAAAATCAATTTGCAATGAAACCTCAAACAACATCTCCACACGCCTCATTAACTTGAATAACCAAGTTCAACTAACCGTTCTTTGCAATTTCCGACAAATAATGCGCAGCGCGCTTCGCCGCAGCACGATCTGATTCAGATCGGGATCCGGCCGGAACCGAATTCAGAATCCCAATCTGCTCCTCAATCGGACAACCTCTACAAGCGCGAACTCTACGAGACGCACCAGATCCGTACACCACATCACGAGCCTCCGGTTCTTCACCTTCGAATTCGAACTCCTGCTTCCTCTTGAGCCCCTTAGCCCTCAATTTCGACTCACTCGTGGCAGCGGCTCGCTGGCGCTTCTGCTGACCTACCATGACGAGCAACGCCGGATTCACAACCGGACGAAGTTTATCGATCGGCTAGCAACTCGGAGAATTACAGAGCAGCCGAGACCGAGTGGTTTGACACATCCAAAAGCGCCGAAGGCGCTTACATGTAGCGAGAGAATTTCAAGCGACTTCGCGCCATTTCGAAACTCGTAAAAAATTTGGTCAAAGACTTCGCCTCCCGCCATTGATGATGATTCATGCTCTCGCCGATTCACAATTGGGCTTCTTAATGGGCCTCACAGGCCCAAACAAGCCTACTCTGACATGGGCCTCTTCGGCCCATTAAAGTTTAGCTAAGGAGATTTCTGACATGGGTTTCAAGTTTCACAGTTCACTTTTTAAATGCTCCAGAGATGTGTCGTTTAGTATCGGTTGGCATTCGTGCGTCGCTCTCGATCACAAGCATCATATTGTCCCGTTTAGCATAGATTTTAACGTGTTGTTATTGCATCTATCTATCGCAGCACGACGTCGTTTCCGAGATACTTCCGTGATCTCATTCTTAAAGCTGGTGTAGGGTTAGGGTTTATAAAATGGCAAGTTTCCAGTTCTAGGGTTTGACATTCACACTCCTAAGTAAAGCTGCCTCAACTGCACATCCACGTGGAGTGGAGGCTCCAGTAATGCTTACATTCATGCACACATTCACTTTTGTTCAACACTCTGTTGACCTAGCAATTAATAGTAAACCATTTAAGAAAAATAAAAGAAAATTTGTACATCCACTTCCGTAAATTTTGTATGAGTTAGGATGTATCATCAGGAATCGAATTTTAATCGTTGTAATGTTTGACGTTCTTTTTATTACTAAACCACGCTCTGATGGAGTATTAAACGAGACTTAACATACAATAAATAAGAGTATTTTAAACTCTAGCCCCAATAACTTAACAAATATGTAGGTTGCTACATATCCATGAGAGATCTATATATGCATAGATGAGAGCTGTAAACATTGCGCATGCCCCAATAATATCAGACATCGTACTCTCTAGGGTTTGTTGGAGAGTTGACTAGGGTTACTATTGAATTTTCTATAGTCACTCAACCGACATAACCACATACTAAAATCTCTCGTGAAAGTGAACTCGAGTCTATGAGTAAACTTTGCGCTAACAGTAAGGATGCATCAATTTAAATCGAGACACGTCAATTACTGATTGAAAATAAATAAGAAAATAAGGCACGCTTGCGTATGGTTTAGGTTGCATTATAAGTTTTCATACCCACATGTACCTATTATTAGCAAAACCTTCGGAGTGCGTATCTCTGATGTTTACCCATTTGACCTCAAATCGCTATTCATTGAATAATAATCGTTGAGATATTTGACGTACATAAATCCTAAACTAAATCGCACCTGAATGGTGCAGCTAGTGAGGTTATAATTGAGTAAAGTCCATTGCAGATTATGAAAGATAGATCTAATAATTTCATCCATCGACAACCTAGTTCGATACGGACCATGATACCACCTGCACGAGTTTGCGAATAAGAAAGAACATGGGTATGGACCATGATTCCGTATGATAAGATTCATTTTGTTTGATATTATTTGATGCGTGCCATCATGCTTAGCTACATCAAAACGGTACACATTGGAATCTTGCTATGCTACATGGGCAAGTCCATTGCGGATTAAGGAAGAAAGCTCTACCAACATCATAATACTTTCGGTAAATGTGTTGACTATTTTGTTATCAACATACTGTTTAGATTTTAAAGTACAGTGATTTAAAAGAATGATGACGATGATAATTAATAGTGAAAACCGATTAAATTTATAACGATTCGAATCAAATTATTCGAGGAAGTCCTATCGTTTCACACGTCCTTTACCGAGGGGGGCATGTACTACGACGACATCAGCACTACACTTGTACAATCCAAATTCGATCATTGTGTTTACATAGCACCGCATTTATGTTCTTACAGGGACCAGGTGCCCTCCGGGCGGGCACATCTGCCACAGCTCGATGTGTCCCAATCCTCGGCCCTACCCTCTCCGATGTCATCCTCACCAAACGTTTACGGGTGACACGAATCCCATAACCAATTAATCTCACGCGTTTACATAAAGGAAATTAAAATATTTAATGATATTATTTTTTATAATTCGATACGAAACAATTACAAACGAAAGATCGTTAAAAAATCGGTATACATCTATTTTATCACAGAAGCTAAATGTAATCATCATTTAATAAGAACAACTGTCCACAATGGAAATCAAATGTAAAAAATATTTCTCATTACACACTTTGTTATGTTCTTGTTTTAATGTCTGGCCTATTTTTTTAACTTATCATTTCAGTTCGGTAAATTAAATATTTATTTCAGTTCGGATAAATTCAGTTAAAAGGGAACCGAATGGAACGCATCCTTACTAACAATATTTTGGGCATGAAGGAAAGTTTGATCGGACACATATCTCAAAATTGTATTTCCCAATTTAATTTATAATGTTAAAAATAATATGAATTTTCTTAACGTCCAATTTTGTGATCGATTAAAATTTAATTGGGTTTCAGACTTTAGGTGATGAGCCATGAACGTGGGATTTTTTATTGAAATGAGAGGGCATGGGAAATTGAACCAACCAAGTGACCAACAAGACAACAGCGTACATTAATTGAACCACGAACCAAAACGATTAAACCAGTTAACGGCCGTTATCGAGGGGGCTAACGGCCGTTAATTTACAGGGACTCGGAGGCAGACTCGTCTTCCTGGACGCGACCAGTCTCAGCACGAAACTCTCCACTCTGTCGCTGTTCGTCGCAGTCATCAACCTCTTCCCGCCAAACGGCAACGACTGCACTCCTCGCTCCCCCATCTTCCCCTGCAAGTCGATTATCCAGTTCAAGTTTGGATTTTGAGGGAGTTTTGGGAGCTGGGGATGATCTGATTTGTTGAAATTTGAAGGGAAGGAGTTACCTGGATTCGGACGTAGTCGGAGTTGTTCCAGCAGAAGGCGTTTCCGATCATCTGGTCGACTGTTTCGGACACGCCGTCGAGGACAATGTCGATGACGCGAGAGGTTTCGCTCTGGCGGAGATGATGGCCTTTGCTGACTCTGTTTTGAGGGTTGCAGAGCTGGCCGTTGCCGAGGGAGAGGACGAGCAAGTCCTCCACGCCGGTGACGTTCGGGAAGTCACGCTTGTTGTGCAAGACGTGAGTGACGGCGGCAGCTGTGGGGTTGTTCATTACAAGGCCGCCGTCGACGGCGAAGCAAGTTGTTTTGCCGTCGGTTGAGGTTAGAGGAAACGGGTTGAAGAGGGTGGGAGTTGCTGACGTGGCGTGGCAGATTTTCCACAGTTCGAAATCGAAGCTGGGAGAGTCACTCGCGTCGGCTCTGGAGAAGACGAAAGGAGCAGAGCTGTGGAGGTCGAAACAGGGGACGAGAAGAGGCTTACAAGTGTCGCGCAGCGTTAATTGTTTCCCATCGATTTTTCTCACGAAAGCTTCTTTGAGCACCCGATCCACGCTCTTCCCGGAATATCTCTTCCTCTGCCGGAATATTCCGCTCCCGGTCGCCTTAAACATCTCCGGTCTTCTCCTGACCAGATACCCGACAGCTTCTGCAGCTGAAAACAGAGGACGGCCGGAGCCGCCGTCGGCAGTGATCATTGCTGCGAGAATCGCGCCTATCCCGCTCCCGGTCACGATGTCGAAAAAATCGACAATCATGGCATCTGGGTCGTTGGTCTTGCGACGAATCTGGTCCTCTAAATTGATCAGAGCCTCGCCGGCCACAATGACGCTCGTCCCGCCTCCGTCGATGCTCAAAACCCTCGTCTTCTTCCCGCTCTCGCAGTCGTGCAGCCATTTCTGCTCCAGCTTGGAGAATATCTCCAGCGTCGCTTGTCCCAAATCCATCTCTTCACCGACACTGTTTCAGAAAAAACCGATCTTGAAAAGAGCAGTGAAAAACGGCTTACTGTGAATTCTGAGCTGTCAAAGATGAAGATGATGAAAATGCAGACGCGAAATCCGTGAATGAGAAAGCGTCACGTATTGCCGATGAAGTGCATTAACTGGGAATGTAAGCGGGTTTGGTAAGAGAGAGAGAGTAAGAACGAGCGAGTGCGCTTAACTCTGTGTGCGCTTAACTAGCAATTTTTATACACACGCAATGCTCTGTTTCGCTCTCTTGCTGCCTCCATTGATTTTACTGGTTGCAGCATTAACTTTATGATTCTCTTTCTACCGAGAACGACAGAGGGTCACGTGCGTCGCTGGTTCGACACGTGCAGCTTCCTGTCCGACGATGATGCGGCATCTTCGGCTCGTTCTGCGGAGCCTCTCAGGCCAGGCCCATTATCAGCTCGGCCCAATTATAGTCGTCTTCGTCTTTTGCAGCTTCTTCTTCTCGATTCAATTTTTTCGGAAAAAAATTTAGAATTGATTCGTCTCTCAAATTAAATATCAGAAACGAATTTATCAGACACGACATTTAAAAATTTTGTTCTTTGTTTCTATATTTTCATTTAACTCTGTAGGCATTGTTGTATATTGTGGCCAAACAGTCTGGCCTGCAAATAAAAAGCTTGAGAAGGTTTTGTAAGTGACGTTTCAAAGGTTCATTGTGCCTCTGCACTCATTAAACAAACTCTTATGGTGTTTTGTTGAGAATATGCATTTGAAAATTTGTCCTACATGACTCATAAGACAAGACTTTTGAGTCATATAGGAGTGTAAACTGAAATATCTAACCATTTCCACATGTTTTGCAGGAAAGAAACTATCAAAAGACAGTACCAAGTTTTTCGAAGCTTATCTTAAGAAATTAGAACAGCTCGCCGGATAGAATTGGTCTCCCTTTCTCTTCAGCCAAGACCTGATTATTATTGGTAGCAACTAGTGAAGCATTCTCCGTTGGATCAATTCCTGAATGCCGCTAAATTAGCGAGTGGGGAGTGTTGAGAATATGTACTTTGGAAATTTGTCTCGCATCGTCTGAGAAATGAAAGAAATGCTATTATATCTTGGTTTACACAACCATGACTCATGAACCAAGGCTTTTGAATCATATAAGAGTGTAAACTGAAATATCTAACCATTTCCACATGTTTTGCAGGAAAGAAACCGTCAGAAGACAGTGCAAGTATTTCGAAGCTTATCTTAAGAAATTAGAACAGCTCGCTCGATAGAATTGGTCTCACTTTCTCTTCAGCCAAGACCTGATTATTATTGGTAGCAACTAGTGAAACATTCTCCGTTGTATCAACTCCTGAATGCCAATTACTGTTTTGGAAACAAACTCCTTTTTAACACTTCTCAAATATGCTAGAAACATTTGTCCGCTCACTCATTTACATTAGTACTCTTATGTCTCAATCTAACTACATCTCAGTAAAAGCAGCTTCTCTTAGTAAAAACAACAGCAACAACCAAGTTTATCTCAATCGGGTCGAACTTGTTTGTAACCCGGGAAGCTCATTTGCGCAAGATGGACGACAACTTGAGTTCAATTTCTTCTTTCGCTTGCTTGTCGAAGGGATCCTCTCCAATATAAAGATCCAATATAGACTTGCATAGCAATTTGCTCTGAATGCTTCCCACCTCATTCCCATCAACTACATAATAGCAAGTTTCATTTAAAATATGATAAACCATAACTTGCAAAGCAAGTTTCAATAGAGCAAGGGCAACTAGCTTTCTCTTACTTGTTGTTCGTAGTACATAGCCCTTCTCTCTTGACATGTCTATCAATGCTCCCTTCGGTATTTTGTACTCATCTTTGAACTGGGACGTGAACCTGCAGTCATTGAATCATGGACTGTCAGCTACATTCAAATTGGATCCGAAAGCAGTTTACTAGTATGCGACACATCCAATAACAAGCTCCGGACCTTTCAAGTAACTCTTTGTTACCAGGTCCGCCAAACTTTTGGAGTCTATTCCCAACCGACTCCTTAAAGGCACTGCGCACGGACCCAATGCTTAATCTACCATAAACTATTTGAAGCCTAACAGTCATAGGTATATCCCCTTCGAGAATCTCTTCACTGAAATCCTTGCTATCTTGCAAGTCGGAGATGGATTGATTTCCAAATCTTCCACTCAATACTTTCTTTACATCATTATCATCGGCATAAACACCTGAATCAAACATACATAACAGTTTCACATTAACACTGATATAAATGTGATTGAGTCATCATAAAAGGCTGCGTGCTCTCTTCAGCCTACAAGAAATTGCCAGAGTCCTAACAACGCTTCAACCCATTCCATAAATTTTAAACATTGTTCTGTCGACAACATTTGTGCAAATTCAGCAAGGATAGATCAACACATAGGTGCACAATATCAACACTTCAAACTACACGAAGCAGCGCCCAGTGCGATAGAAATCATTCAACTACCAACAAAATCATTTGAAACATATAGCTATAGTGCTTACACTTCAAGCAAAGTAACTAATTTTGGCTTTAAATCTGTTCATAGTTTTTATACCAAAACATAGAATCTCAATTCAAGTTAGGTTTAGGGTTTATGATTTAGGGTTTGAAGTTGAAGCATTGATGAAGAACATACCAAAGGCGTAAACATCGATGTTTTTCAATCCAAACACACTCTTCCTCCTCAATCCAACTCCCAAAAGGCTCTTGGAGTCACCCAAACTCGCTGGAAACGAAGCTCCGGCCTTTGATTTCTCCTCCGGAGCCACACCATCCGTCAAAGACACCGACGCCCAACCGCAATTGCTGAACCGGGGCGCCACCGCGCTCTTCACGATCAACTCTTTCGCGGCGGCCGAAACCGAAATTGCTCCTCCAACTGCAGTCGCTGCTGCGACGGCGACGCATGCTACGGTGAGCGACCGGGAAGCGAAGTGCGATGCTGAATTTGGCGGCTTGGCAGAGGGCTGAGAGAACGAGAAAGGAAACCTGAACGACACCATTGTTGTCCGTCTTCTACGAGCTCAGAATCTGCGAAGTTGGATTTTGCGCGTGAAGGAGACATCGCAATTGGGCTTCTAATGGGCCTGTTAACGCTGTTTTTGGCCCAATAAGAGCCCAACAACTACCAAGCATAAAATACAACTGGTGAGTTAACATTCAATCAATTTTATCAAAACCCTAATTTCTCTCTACCTTCGCTGCAGAGCACCAACCTCAAATCTAGACGATCTCTCTGCAACCTGGTATGTCGCATTTCTTTCCCTCGTATCTGAATCAACCAGATTCCTCCTGCGTTTCCGAATTTTGACTTTTTATTTTGTTTTTCTACCAGATCGGCAGCAGTCATCAACGGCGATGGCTCTTGTAAGTCTAAATTTTATGCTTACTTGTAGATTTCTTGCTTTCAATTTCCGTAAAGATTTGAGTTTTTGTATGTGGCTATGCGATTGTGCTGGAAGACTTGTTTAATACGTTTTTAATTTTTATGAATTGTGTAAGATCCTGCATAGCCCTGCCAACAAAAACGCATACAAGGCACTTATTGCTGCTGAGTACAGTGGCGTGAAGGTACATTTGGTGGAGAATTTTGAAATGGGGATTTCAAATAAGACCCAAGAGTATCTGAAGATGAATCCCATCGGAAAGGTGTGTTACAGGAGCAGGATTTGAGCATATTAGTGAATAGCTTTTTTCTTTTTGATTGTGAAGATGTTGGTATTTGGATGAATAGGTTCCAGTTTTGGAGACTCCCGATGGTTCTATATTTGAGAGTAATGCCATTGCACGATATGGTACAGCTAGATTTCACATTTTTTCTTTTTTCATGTTTTGAAATTACCGCATCTATCTGGATTAGACTAACATATTTTTAAAACTTGTTCTTGCAGTTAGTAAGTTGAAGGCTGATAACCCTCTTTTCGGCTCTTCACACATTGACTATGTAAGGGTTCATGTTGTATGCATGCCTAATAGCACCATATTCGTATTATTTTTGTGTATCTTTTTGACATAGCTGCTGTCTCCATTGTATTGTTCGACATGTCGGAAGTTCTGCTAAAACATTTTCATAAAAATTTATACATAATACTATGTGATTAACAACATGATCAAAATTTTGAATGCATTTCACGTGAATTGCGAGTGGTTCTTTAGGTGGACTTTCCGTGTATCTTTTAAAGAGTTGTCCCTAGTGTTGGAATGGACTGAAAGACATTTTTGCATATGAAACCGTCCCATTGTTGTCTTAGTTACATGGTCCCTTGTTTTTAGTATTCATTTAATCACATATCCACTTCGATGACCGTTTATTAATTGATAAATTTTTTAATACATATGTTTTTTCTCATTTGCCAGGGTCACATCGAGCAATGGATTGATTTTGCTACATTGGAAATCGACACTAATATATCACGTTGGCTTTATCCACGATTGGGTTATGCACCATACATTCTCCCAGTTAGTACCTTCTCCTGCTACTCTTAACGAGATAGTCTGTTCTTAGGCTTGATGTCTCATGACGAGTAACTAACTATTTGTCTCGTGCCTTGTTTTTTTTATAAGAATCTTGTTTCCACTCGTGTCCTGTTCTTAATAGACGAATCAATTACTTTTTCGTTTTTGTACTGTAGGCTGAGGAGGCAGCAATTACGGCATTGAAGAGAGCCCTCGGTGCCCTCAACTTGCATCTGGCTTCCAACACATACTTAGTTGGTCATTCTGTGACATTGGCTGATATCATCATGACTTGTAACTTGTTTTCTGGATTTTCCTATATCTTGACAAAGAACTTCACTTCTGAATTTCCTCATGTTGAAAGATACTTCTGGACATTGGTTCATCAGCCAATCTTCAGGAAGAGATTTGGTGAAGTGAAACAGGCTGAATCAGTTCCCCCGGTGGCTGGAAAGAAGCCAGCTCAGCAAAAAGAGCCTGCAGAATCCAAGGCCAAGGATGAGCCAAAGAAAGAAGCAAAGAAAGAAGAAAAACCTAAAGCACCTGAACCCTCTGCTGAAGAAGAGGCTCCTAAGCCCAAGGCAAAGAATCCTCTGGATCTACTCCCTCCAAGTCCGATGGTATTAGATGACTGGAAGAGATTGTACTCAAATACCAAATCCAACTTCCGTGAGGTTGCCATTAAAGGTACTATCTTGGTTTGTAACTGTTGTCTTTAGATGTTCTATAGAGTGGATATTAGTTAGTTTATGAGTAAATGTTTGGTACATCAGAATTTGTTAGTGGTTTCATGCAATTTAAAGTGAGCACCACTCTTTAAAGAGTGGTGCTCACTTTAAATTAGTTCATCAATTTTATTGCACTATAGATCGAGTCTTACTCTTTTGATAAAATTTTGGCAGCATGAGTTACACAAAATACCATATGAGCTGTGTTTCATGAGTAGCATATACTTATGTTTTCGACGCAGCATTTCTGCTTGATCATGCAGTTAGTTATTGACTTAATTTTTACTCTCTTTGTCATCTTCTTGGATTTGTTTTATGTGTTTGGTTAAACTAAAATTTTTCTTGATATTTAGGTTTTTGGGACATGTATGATCCAGAAGGTTATTGTCTTTGGTTCTGCGACTACAAGTACAATGATGAGAACACGGTGTCTTTCGTGACACTGAATAAAGTTGGAGGGTTCTTGCAACGGATGGACTTGGCACGTAAGTATGCCTTCGGCAAAATGCTCATTATCGGGTCAGAGGCTCCATACAAGGTAAAGGGTTTGTGGCTATTCCGTGGCCAAGAGATCCCGCAATTCATAATGGACGAATGCTACGACATGGAGCTCTACGAATGGAAAAAAGTGGACATCAGTGATGAAGGGCAGAAGGAACGTGTTAGCCAGATGATTGAAGACCATGAGCCTTTCGAGGGAGAGTCTTTGTTGGATGCCAAATGCTTCAAGTAAAACACCAAGTGCTGCTATACTATCAATTACTTTAACCTCCTTATGGCTTCTATGGTGGAACTAGCATGAGTGATCTCTGGGTTTTATTTTGTTTGGTTGCAATTTCTTCTTTTGTGGGATTCTTATTTGTTTCATTACAATTTTGATGATGAGAGATTTGAACTATTATATTTGTCAAAATTAAGAGGCGACTGAACACTTTCTCCTATGATCAAAACTTGGTCTTTTGGAAATCTTAAATTAAGTTGATCTCAGCTATATGCTACTAAGGAACAGAACAAATTGTTTGATTTTATGACCCAAAATAGTAACGACTACAATAATGATTGAAGCAAACGACGCCGTGCTGTGACTCAGAGCAGAGAGTGCTGTATAAATGACGGAGCTGTGAGCTTGGTCGATCAGCAAGTCAAAAGTCAAAGCGATCAGTCAGCGAGAGTCCTGCATTTTGGAGAAACGTCCGGAGATAGATAGATTGATAATGGCGGCAGAGAAGCCGGTGATGATTGTCGGAATCGACGAAAGCGAGCACAGCTTCTACGCTTTGAATTGGACGATCGATCATTTCTTCGCTCCATATGCTCCGAATCATCCCTTCAACCTCATCCTTGTTCACGCTAAACCCTTGGCCGCGTCTGCGGTAGGGCTGGTCGGTCCTGGTAAGTCCAACTACGGATCGATTAAACTCATCACTGAGTTTTGTTGTGTTTAATGGTGAAGAAATATGTGATTTTGGTGTCTGATGATTCCATGATTTTGAAATCTCAGCTACTCGGTTTGGTCGAGGGGTCAAGTTTTGGGTTTGTGATTGGTTTTGATTTGAAGGTTTTAGTTTGTGGATAAGGGATTGGTGAATGGTGATTGATGTGTGGTTATTGGCTGCGATGCCAGGTGCTGCTGACGTGTTGCCATTCATCGAAGCTGACTTGAAGATGGTAGCTGCCCGAGTTTTGGAGAAAGCCAAGGAGATATGCCTCAGTAAGCAGGTTTGAAATTAAACAGTCAATAAACTTCGTTGAAAGTTTTAGATTGGTAGCTTTTTTTTTTTGGTTTTCCACTCCATCTTTTTCAAGTTTGTTTCCAAAATGATCCGATTTTAACAACCCGCTACTAACGGTTTGTTCCTCGTTGTACATATCGTGTGACACATCATCGCTGACATGATACTAGAAGTAGCGGTTTGTACACGAATCAAATATGATTCGCCCAAACAAAGCTCGAATCAAAGTGTCAATAGGTTTCGCGTTTTAATTCCGTTGATAATGCCGCTGATTTCCATTGCAATGAATGACTTATTGAAGTGAACATTATCCTTCAGAATAATATCTCTCTTGCAACCTCTCCCTACCTAGTAATCTCCTACATAGTGGCCTTGAGTTTTTTAACGGTTCGGTCATGCCACGCGCAATTACTAGTCCCATCCCTGCAATTAAGGATCATTCGACACCCATCTGACTTGTACGTTTGATATTCAATCCAGTTCAATGGCGAAGACAGAATTTTTTTTGACCGGGGGCAAATTTTTTCTCAAAGTAATAATAATGTAAATACGTTACAATTGTTCCTTGCGAGTTTTCATTTTCATGAAATGCTCAATCACATCATCATTACGAATGGTACGAAAAATATCTTTTTCAATGTAACAGATAAGTGACTCGCTCAAAAAAGAATCTCCCATACGGTTGCGCAAATCTGTCTTCACAATCTTCATTGCTGAAAACATCTCTCAACGGTTGTAGTGGTGACCGACAATGTCAAAGCTAGCCTCAAAAGTCGATATATTAATGGAAATGCAAGGTGTTTTCCAGTTTCAACCATCAATCTACTCAAAACACTAAGATCCTTCAAGTTAGAAAATCTCACATCTTCTCGAACATTGTCTATATAAATGCGCAATTGATGCTCAAGAGTCATTCGATCCCCAAAATCAAAGTCATTCGGATAAAGTGTGGCCAATCTCATCAACTTCGAATGATCAAAAATAACGAAATGATTATGTTGGACTCAGTGAAGCCATACAAATAAGAAGTTCAGAATTAACCTCATTAAAACGATCATTGAATTCTCGCATCACACAATCCACCACTGTATAGAAACAATTCACTTGAAGATGTTGAAAGTTAGTGATATTAGATTTTTGTCTAGGCCGGCGTAGATCAACACAGTGGCGGAGGCATGCTTTGGGGAGGGGGGGCTGCCGTCCCCGTTCATTTTTCAAATTTCAGTATATATTACGTATGATTAGCTTGAATTTTTTTAGATTTATACAAATTGTCCCCGGTAATTTTAAATCTATGCCCCCCATTATTTCAAGATGAGTACAAACTCAAATTAATAGAGTAAAGATTATTCATTTTTTTCTTAAATACAAATAAACAATGACTTAAAATTAGAGTTTGATTATATAAATTTGGATCATTTGTAACTTGTATAAAGGAGCGGATCCAGGCTTAGGTTACTTGGGCTAGCCCAAGTAGTTCTAAGGCCAATTTTTATTTTTTTTTATTTTTTTTTGCGATTCCTTCCTGAATCTTGATCCGATTGCAGACCAGATCCATTGCAGCCGCAGTGCTTTTCCTTCCCGCGCCGTCGCTTCCTGCTCGCTCACCTCTAAGGACATCTGCACCCGTTTGGGATCTATCTCCAATTGAGAACAATCTACCTCACTTTAAGATCGTTCTCCTCAATTTCAAATGCAGCGATGAAGAGATAGATGCGGAGGAGATCGAACGATCTGGATGGAGGAGAGAGAAAAGGGAAGGAGGAAGGAGAAGGTCACGTGCTTTGGGTGAATTAGTTTAAATTTTATTTTACAGGAACGTTCATGAGGCGGCAATATTTCTCAGGTTCATTTAAATAAACTGCGTATAGAACTGAACATGCTCCGTAAGTTTGTATACAAATTTTAATTTGTGTCTATTTTTTATTTTGTGTCTATAATTATGGACATGTTGATTTATATATGCAATTCACTTTTTGTTATGAATTTTTATATTGACAGAATCAAAGATAGACTTCCTCTTGAAACGAAAGAATCTAAATATAGATGACAATGGTAGCAGCTCAAATACAAATGCAGCAAAATCAATTCGTGCGGATACTTCTTCCGGTCCGGAGTTTTTTGATATGGATGATCTTCCTAATGATCCTGCCCATAGAAAAAAAATAACTGACTATCATCCAAATCAAAGAGATGAAGTGCGACGGAGATATTTGGTGAGAGGACCTTGCCAACCTCATGCTCATAATTTTTAGAAAAGAAAGATAGGAAATTCGTTGAGGCGATTTAATTCTGATTGGTTTATTCAGTATGGTAATTGGATAGAGTATAACATGAAGAAGGAAAAAGCGTATTGCTTGTGTTGTTATTTATTCAGGGAGCCCGATAATGATACGTTTGTGACAGAAGGTTTTGATTGTTGGAACAAGACTGAAAGATTTTCTTTGCACGTGGGGATGTCAATAGCTCCCATAATAATGCAGTGAAAAAATGTGATGATTTGATGCGACAAGATCAGTCGATTGCAGTTGTCCTTCGTAAAAAAGATGATATTATGAAGACTGAACATCGTATTCAGTTAAATGCTTCCATTGATGCTTTTAGATTTTCATTGCATCAAGGATTGGCATTTCGTGGACATGATGAGTCTGAGAGTCAAAGAATCAAGGAAATTTCATAAAATTGATAAAGTACACCGCTACACAAAATGAGAGCATTAACAAAGTTGTCTTGATGAATGCTCTCGGCAATAACCAAATGAAGTCTCCAGATATTCAGAAGGACATTGTTCATTGCTTTTCTCAAAAGGTACTTTCTTCTATACTTAAAGAAATTGGCGATGGTGTATTCGCTTTGTTAGTGGATGAGTCTAGTGATGTTTCTTATAAGGAGCAAATGACGGTGATTTTGCGATTTGTTGACGAATTTGGAATTATTAAAGAGAGATTCATGGGTGTTATTCATGTAAATGATACATCAGCAGCAAGCCTCAAAAGTGCGATCGATTCACCGTTCAGTGAACTTGGGCTTAATTTGCATTAGAGAACAGGGTTATGATGGAGCAAGTAATATGAGGGGTGAGTTTAATAGATTAAGAGCTTTAATTTAACAAGAAAATAGCTCAGCTTATTACGTGCATTGCTTTGCTCATCGGCTGCAACTAGTTATTGTAGCAATTTTGAAGAAACATTTTGAAGTTGGTGACTTTTTTGAACAAATATCTGTATTGGTGAGTGTGGTTGGGGCATCATGCAAAAGAAAGGATATTATGCTAGAACTCAATAGAGAACAAGTAAAAAATGCCATATGTAATCATGAAATCAGAACAGGAAGTGGATTAAATCAAGAAATCACTTTGTCGAGGCCGGGAAATACACGATGGGGTTCTCATTACCGGACGCTTTTGCGTTTGATTAAGTTATTTCCTGTGATTCTGAAAGTGCTCGAGTATATTGAGGAACAAGGGTCAGACAACGGGAAAAGGCGCCAGGCGTATGGTCTTCTCAAATATTTGCAATCATTTAATTTTGCATTTTATTTGCAAGCCTCACAGAATCTTTATCAGAGGTCCTTCAAAGAAAAGATCAAGACATTTTGAATGTCATGTCGATGGTAACATCAACGAAACAACAATTACAATCAATTAGAGATGTGGAATGGAATTCTCTTTTGTTGAAGGTATCATCATTTTGCATAGACCATGACCTTCCAAGTTAAAATATGGAAGATGAGTTTGTTGACCATCCGATAAAATAATAAGTATAAGTACAAAATATAAATACAAAAAAATACACCTTAGCTGATTTAACTGATTGGGAGGGTTCAGAGACTCCTAAGTTATATGTATTTCATGGAGAAATCATATCTATTCTGGGACCTTTTGTAAATGTTTTAGATTTTATGCAGGTAACTGATATGCTTTTTGAAGTCATGGAAGGAGATGCTAGGAATGTTCTGTGTGAGACTGTTGATAAACACCAAGCTTCCATGTTGGTTGTGGGCAGCCATGGATATGGTGTGATTAAAAGGTATACAATTCAGCTTGATTCTCATGTTATTTTCTTCTGGTACTAACTTATAATTGTGTTCTGTCGAATTCATACATTGTTGCTTCCTGATCGTTCAAGTGTCTCGAGTATAGTTGATCTCTCTTTTATTTCTTTATGCAGAGCCGTTATAGGCAGCGTTAGCGATTACTGTGCTCATCATGCCAATTGCTCAGTGATGATTGTGAAGAGGCCAAAGATCAAACACTGAGCCATACCACCGCTGCAAGGTCAAAAATCTTTTCAAAAATTAAACGTTTGCTGTTGTATTTGATACCTGTTACAAATGCCTATATGTATTCTGTAATAAGATATAAGTTGTGTTCTCTTTGTCAGGCCATATCGTCTTCATCCCTACTATTTTGGAGCGTTCATATATGTAATAATCTGCAACTATGGGTCATTTGATGTTTTTGCTAAGGTATTGCCTTTCCTCAATTGTTCCAAAAATAGTCGATGTAGAAAGTTGACGTGAACATAAACAGTGGATTTATTTCAGGCATCTGCAGTAGTCCGGAAACCCAACAAAAGTTAGAACTGACTGCAACATTTGATGGATGGGTGGTTTAGGGGTGATTCTATCAAGATGGAAAGATAGAAAAGAGTCCGTTGCTACATTATTATGACATGTCTACAAAATATACAACAGATTGTCCAAGTTTGTCCAAGCAACTCATGCAGGATAAGTATGAGCATGTCTGGAAAATCTGGCAAAATGAAAAATAGGATATTCAAATTAGAAGATAAAGCTTCAGGATTATAGGAGATAATGTTGATCTTTAAAGATAAAGTCGCAACAAACTTTCAAATCAATAATCTCAAAAGATCATCTCCAACAACTGTTCAAAGGATAATATCTTAACAAACTAGCTGAATTCGTGGGCTACATCTCCGTATATATGCAAGCAACACACAGCCTATGAAGGCATGCTTGGGGGAGAGAATCGTGAGCTGATCTTGAAAGATTACCCAAGCATCAAAGATAATCTGGAAAGCATTTGATCTTGAGTTATCAACGGACACCACAAGGCTGAAGAAAGTCTATTCGGGAGAAGGACTTGGACAGTGGGTAGAGACGGAAGGTCTCACATTCAGGGGAGCCTGAATGCCAATTACTATTAGATGAGTAGAGGTTAGAATAGAGAGAGAGTCTGCTGTTCTGTAACGTCCTTGTACTCGATCGTAATATAGTGAATTGGTTCCCACGGATTTGAAATAAACCCCCAGACGTAGGTAGTTTACAGCCGAACTGAGTAATCTTTCTGGTGCACGTAGTACATATGATTGATTATTATCTGTCGCTCATCATACTGTGCAGTTTGTCTAAGAAGTTATACTACCGACAAATTGGACAAATTCCTGCCATCCGGCATCAATATTTTCATAGTGGATTGATCTAAAAATTGAATTGAAAAATATACAAAAAGTCAGAGCACCTCTCCAACTCCAAATAACTCCTAATATTCTTGGTCTCAACTAGGGGGATGGAAAGAAAATGCAAGGAGGGCTACATTCCCAATTTGTGTGTGTTTCATGGATTGAAAATGAGTTATTAAGATTTTAGTGTCCTGTGTGAATTGTGAGCACTCAACGTGTGTGCATATTCTTATGCAGTCTTTATATTAGCGGCTGACTACAAGTAGCAGTATTTGATGGAATACAAGTGTCTCAAATTTGTACAAAACTTTCAAAACCACATTTTTTCTACGATATATACTAGAATGCTTTTTTAATCACAACAAAAGTCTGAAAAAAACACATGATGTGGACTAGTCACTTTAGTTTCATCTGCAGCAGCTCTAATGATTTCAGCACACATGATTTCCAATTCCCTGCTGGTTTTGTGTTTGGGGCTGGCTCCTCAGCATACCAGGTTTTTCCCAGCAGTTTCGATTTTCAGCAGATTTCAAATCAAGATGGTTTCTGGTTCTAATCCTGTGTTTGGTTTATTGTCCAGGTTGAGGGGGCAGCTAAGGAGGATGGCAGGACACCAAGCATCTGGGACACCTTTGCTGATTCAGGTGGGTTGCTTGGTTTTCAATCACCATGTTTTTTTGGCCGTGATGTGAAGTATAGCAGCATAGTCAACTCCAGGACACTCACCTGGGGGCAATGGGGATATAGCAGATGATCAGTATCACAGTTACAAGGTTCATGCTGTCTGAAGTTTGTTTCTCGTTGAACAGACACATTTCTATTGCCTGATCAAATTTTCTGAAATAGGTTGCTTTTAAAAATCGTTTCTCAAATGTTTCGTTTCGTTTTGAATTCGATCTTGTTAAGGCCGAACTCTAAAAAAAATGCTTGATTTCGGTATTGGTAAGACCGAAATCATGCGAATTCGAACGAAGTCCAATTTTAATGTCCTTAAACATCTTTATAAATACAGTTTCCTTGTGGTATCTTGATGCGATTTTTTTATCAGTAAGCATGCATATTAATGTAGGTTTATGGAACCATTGGTGTTTGGGGACTATCCTAGCTCAATGAAGGAAACCATTGGCGTCAGGCTCCCAACTTTCACATCCAATGAAGCAAGAATGGTTAAAGGTTCAGCAGCCTTTGTGGGCTTAAACCACTACTTCTCCGTACCTGTTAAGCACAAATCTATCGGTGAGAAGGCAGATTTTCAAGATTTTGTTAAATATATTAGAGTAGAGATGGATTGTTAGCGCAAAACTCCTGATTCTACTCGCTCACTTTCAGCTATATATAAGTCAGCCACTGAATATTTTATCTTTATGCGTTCATAGGGATCCCAGCTGCTCGTAAGAGCTTGTTGCATGAGGTGAGATCTTCCTCTTTCCAGATTTATTAGGCGTTTGGATTCTGTTTAGCCACTTACGTTTAACTGAAGTTAGCCCATTAATTGTGCATACAAATCTTAATCCATCACACAGACACCATTTTTGTTGAGAGATGTTCATTTGGATTTTTAACAATGCCATCTTTACGCAACTTAATTCTAAATATGTCACCTTTTTGAACTTACATCCCAAATGTCATTTTTTCACAAACCGGTTTGTATGTTTTAAAATTTTAAAAGGTTGATCGGATGCTGACTTAGCATTGAACCGTACAAAATAAAGCAAACCGTGATTCGAAGTAGCAGCGGGAGTAGCAGTTTATTTTATTTTGTACTTCCCTACAGGTTTCTTCCTCAATTCCTCCGCTCCCCTTCCAATGCCCTCGAAATCTCAGCAACAATGGTGTTGGTGGCCATTTTCTTCCTGCCACCAGAATCATATCCAGCTCCAGTACAAAGGGAAACCTTCATCCCTATAGACAGCCTTCGCCCCGGAGATAATGCAGGCGATGAGAAGGCTCCCTGTATCTGGACGGAACAACAATTTCAGCCTCTTTGGAATGCGAATTCCTTCTGCTCTCAGCAGCTAAGCTTGGGACTATGTACTTTGATGGAAAAGGAGAAGCAGATCTCTTCCATGAACTTCTTCCACCACGCAAGGGATCTCTTTTAGCGGAATTTACAATCTTTCTCTCTACAGAAGCAGATCTCTTAGAGCCGCGGGAGATGAGAACCTCTGAGGCTTCTTGCTGAAGCTGAGCTGTGCTTCTTCATTTCTTTCGGTAGCAGCCTTCCTAACTTTCCCTTCCCTCTTCATTGTTGGAAATTTTGAATTTTATTGTGCGAAGAAAATGAGAGTGTCTCGTTTTCGAGAGCTAATTTCGATGTCGTATATATATCGAATTGAATAGTTAAAATCTTGATAAAAATCCTTGCAAGGTGTACTATAAGATTGACTATTCGAACTTCTAAATTGATCAAGTATCGAATGAAATATCGGTACTCGAAGTTGCATAGAAAACATGAGAAGTTTGAGCCCATTGGGAATGGATGTCAAGGCTAATTGTTTTCACTTGGTTGAATCCCACATTGGTGGGAAAATGCAAAATGTGTGGCTTCTTATACAATCTCATGTTGAGCATGTATAAGTTGTTTGTTTTGCATTTTTTGCTAAGTCACTATGTGACATGATATCAACCATATAATATGCGATTTCCTAAGTATCAAAACTACACAGTTTTGTGGTTGGAGATTAAGGGTTTAGGGAAGTCAGGTATCTCTCCCATGATTTTGAGAAATCAGATATTACGTAATATTCTATCTTCCCACGATTTGGGAAATCAGATATTACGTAATATTCTATCTTTCCACGATTTGGGAAATCAGATAATCACGTAATATTCTACCTTCCCCGAATCTGTTGGCTCGGGATCGCTATAAAAGGAGGGCCGTGTCCTCCTTGAAAATTATCCAAATAGAAATTCGAAATCCAGCTCTCCTCCTCTCGTGTGTCAGTCGCATTGCATTCTGTTTTCGGTGATAGTCAGAAGGCAGTACCATCCAGGTCGCTTCAACTGATCGGTGCAATCAGCTTGAAGTCCAGTTGTCGTATCCTGGGAAGCCGATTGCCAAACCACATCCCAGCACGTAAGGGAGGCAATTTCGCTTTAAGGAAATTGCCGAGCAAGCTTCAACAATTCTGGTTTTGTATTTGTTCAATTTCCTTCAGTTATTCACACTGTTATAAGTTCCTGTTTTGCTGTAAATTGTCTAACAGTCTTAAAGCGAAAATTGTGGTTACAAAATAGGTTCTTAAATTGTTTTCAAGTTACTGACTGTGTTGTTTCTGTGTAGAAACTAGTCTGAGATGAACATGAACAATATGGATATTGACCAGCATGTTCCAACCATTGATGCAGTACAGCCGATGGGGACTGATGTCGTAATCAGAGTGGATCCAGTTACTGGTGCTGTCGGAGTGCATCAAGCTGCTGGAACAGGTGGAGTGCAGCAGATTGCTGCTGTTGCAGTTACTGGGACTATACCTGTGGGTCAGTTTCCTACTGCTTCAGTAGCTGTCGGACATGGGCTTAACCCACTGCTAGCTGCTACCGGAAATGGACCTGCGGGTTCTATTCCAAGCGGAACAGTGGCACAAGTGCCCCCTGCAACTATGCCGGCTGAAAAGCCTGAGAAGTTCAATGGGTTGAACTTCAAGAGGTAGAAGCAGAAGATGCATTTCTATCTGACCACTCTGGGTCTGGCTCGTTTCCTGACTAAGGATCCTTCTATTGTCAGTGAACACGATACAGATACCCAGAAGCGCATGGCATGCATGATGTGGAAAGATGTTGACTACATGTGCCGGAACTATGTCATGAATGGCCTGGCTGACAGTCCGTACAATGTGTACACGTGTATGAGGACGGCTAAAGAGTTGTGGGAGTCGTTGGACCACAAGTACCGAAGGGAGGATGCAGGCTCCAAAAAGTACATTGTGGACCGGTTCCTTGACTTTAAGATGATAGATTCTAAGACTGTTGTGAGTCAGATGCAGGAATTGCAGCTCATCTACCATGAGATTGCTGCTGAGGGAATGCTGCTGAGTGAATCATTCCAAATTGCTGCTATGATTGAGAAGCTGCCTCCAGGCTGGAGAGAGTTCAAGCACTATCTCAAGCACAAGAGCAAAGAGATGAGTCTGGAGGACATCTATGTGAAACTCCGGATTGAAGAGGAGAACCGAGGCTCTGACAAGAGGCTGAAGGTGACACCTGAGAGGGCCAACGTGGTGGAGCATGGTCAAAGCTCAAAGAAGAAGAAATTCTCTCAGAAGCTGGCTCCGAAGGGCATATCATTCAAGAGGAAGCAGCAGCCCAAGTTCCAGGGGAAGTGCTTCAACTGTAGCCAAACTGGTCACAAAGCAGATGAGTGCCCTAAGCCCAAAAGAAAGAAGAAGGAAGTCAATGTTGCTGAGGCTGATGAAGACTACCTTGTGGCTGTCATTTCGGAGCTGAACCTGGTGGACTCAAATGACAGAGACTGGTGGCTGGATACTGGTGCTACCCGCCACATCTGCTCAGTTGAAAGTGCTTTCTCCACTTTGAACAAAACTGGAACTGGAGATAAGGTGTACATGGGCAACTCAGCCACTTCTGAAGTGAAAGGGAAAGGCACGGTGATCCTGAAGTTCACCACTGGGAAGAAGTTGCAGCTGAATGATGTTCTATTCGTGCCGGATAATAAGAAGAATCTGATCTCTGGGACAGTGCTGGATAGCCATGGATTCAAGATGACCTTCCAGTCTCAGAAGGTAGTACTTGCAAAGAATGACATGTATGTTGGTAGGGGCTATGTGACAGACGGCTTGTGGAAGCTGAATGCTATTGATATCAAATCTGATGTAACTGATGTCAAATCGAAAGCTATGAATAAAATTGGTTCTTCTGCTTATTTGATTGAGGCCTCTAATGTATGACACGAACGTTTAGGACATGTGAATAATGAGTCCATCAGAAAATTAATGAATTTGGAGTGTATACCCAAAGTTCAAATTAACTTCGAACATAAATGTGAGACATGTGTTGAAGCTAAATTAACGAGGACATCTTTTCACAGAGTTGAAAGAAATACTGAGCCCCTCGAATTAATTCATAGTGATCTATGTGATTTGAAATTCTTGCCAAGTAGAGGTGGAAATAAGTATTTTGTGACTTTCATTGACGATAGTACAAAATATTGCTACATATATTTGCTTAAGAGCAAAGATGAAGCTGTTGAAAAATTTGTCACCTACAAATTAGAAGTTGAGACTCAACTTGACAAAAAAATGAAAAGAGTGAGAAGTGATCGTGGTGGTGAATATGTTGAACCGTTCGGGGCGTTTTGCGCACAACACGGTATTATTCATGAAGTGACCCCACCATACTCACCTCAGTCTAATGGTGTTGCTGAGAGAAAGAACAGAACACTAAAAGAGATGATGAATGCAATGTTGTTAAGTTCTGGATTACCCCAGCAAATGTGGGGGGAAGCCATCTTATTTGCAAACTATCTTTTAAATAGAATACCTCGCAAACGAAAGGACAAGTCCTCTTACGAACTGCTTTTAGGACATAAGCCTTCTTATAAACACTTGCGAGTGTGGGGGTGCCTAGCTAAGGTGTTGGCACCAAGTCCTAAGAAAATGAGAATAGGACCAAAAACCATTGATTGCATTTTCATTGGTTATGCGCTTAACAGCAATGCATATCGATTCCTGGTTTATAAATCACAAAATCCAAGTATTTATAAGAATGATATTTTGGAATCGAAGAATGTGTGGTTCTATGAACGTGAATTTCCATGTAAAGGTATGGTAAGTAACTTGGATACTCCTAACCAGGAATCACCTCCTGAAGAGATTGGAGAATCATCTCAAATTCAGGAATATGAACCTGAGAATGAGAGTGATTCAGAAGATCTAAGACGCAGTAAGCGAGTGAGAGTCGAAAAGTCTTTTGATCCTGATTTCTTAGCGTATATGCTTGAGGCAGAACCTCGAACATATAAGGAGGCTGTAAACTCTATTGAGGGTCCCTTATGGAAAGAAGCCATAAGAAGCGAAATTGACTCCATTATGCAGAATCATACATGGGAGTTAGTAAATCTTCCTCCTGGTAATAAACCACTTAGTTCTAGGTGGGTATTTACTAGGAAGATGAAGGTGGATGGCGCAATTGATAAGTATAAAGCGAGACTTGTAGTCAAAGGGTATAGACAGAAAGAAGGTCTAGACTACTTTGATACATTTTCTCCAGTGACAAGAATCACTTCCATTAGAATGATAATTGCCTCTGCGGCATTGCGCGATCTGGAAATTCATCAAATGGATGTGAAAACTGCATTTCTCAATGGAGAATTGGAGGAAGAAATATATATGGAACAACCTGCGGGTAGTGTTGTGCCAGGACAAGAGGGTAAAGTTTGTAGACTTATTAAATCTCTCTATGGTCTAAAACAGGCGCCAAAATAGTGGCATGAAAAATTTGACAGTGTGATGATGTCAAATGATTTTAAAATCAACGAGTGTGACAAATGTGTATACATTAAGAACACTAATCATGGATATGTGATTTTGTGTTTGTACGTTGATGATATGCTTATTGTGGGAAGCAATGAAGGCATGGTGAAGTCAACGAAAGCCATATTAAACTCTAAGTTTGATATGAAAGATTTGGGACTGGCTGATATCATTTTGGGAATCAAAATTACACGAACAACAGATGATCTCAAATTAAGTCAGTCACATTATGTGGACAAAATTCTGGACAAGTTTGGAAAAGAGAGTTCCCATGTGTCTAGAACTCCAATTGATATTTCAAGACACTTGTCTAAAAATAAGAAAGAAAGTGTCAATCAATTAGAATATGCCAGGGTGATAGGCAGTCTGATGTACTTAATGAATTGTACAAGACCAGACATAGCTTATACCGTAAGCACACTTGCAAGGTATACAAATAATCCAGGATCAGAACACTGGGAAGCAATCATGAGAGTACTGAAGTATCTACGATTCACTCGGGAATATGGGTTACACTATACCCGAGATCCTAGAGTCATTGAAGGATTTAGTGATGCCAGTCGGATTTCTGATATAAAAGATTCGAAAGCCACGAGTGGTTATGTATTTATCTTAGCAGGTGCTGCTATATCTTGGAAATCCTCTAAGCAAACTGTGATAACAAGATCCACAATGGAAGCTGAGTTTGTCGCATTAGATAAATGTGGTGAAGAAGCTAAATGGATAAGAAACTTTGTGGAGGATATTCCAGAGTGGACAAAACCTGTGCCGGCAATTTGCTTTCACTGTGATAATCAGTCAGCTATTGGACGGGCACAAAATGTCTTATATAATGGTAAGTCTAGACATATTCGTCGACACCATTAGACAGCTGCTATCTACAGGAGTCATTAGTATTGACTATGTAAGGTCCAAAGAGAACATTGCGGATCCGCTAACCAAAGGGTTAAATAGAGACCTAGTAGAGAAGTCAGCTAAAGGAATGGGATTGAAGCCCTAATGAAATAAGTTAATGTAAAAGGAAAAACCCAACCATGATGACTGGAGATCCCAAGAACTTGGTTCAATGGGACAACCTCTTTGCTGAGACAAAGTGAGATCACTGTGGGGGTAAAACCCGGACTCATTCCTTAATAATCAGTGATTTCCGTATGAGGTTAAGCTTGAAGCTTTTAATGATTCTGTGGAGTTGGAATTGGAAATTCCAAATAGGGTAATACAAGATTACCATAATAGGAATCACCTATGCGATAGAGAAGGGTGGCCGCTTCAAAGGAGAATTACGTGGGCTTAATTTTTTAGCAACTCTCGCAGAACCAGGCAGGAGTTTCAGGGCCATAATGAACCCAACCATGAGAAATGGATGTATGCCAGGACAATATCTGTGGAAGATGTGTACTTCAATTACACAATAAGACGAACAGTTCAAGGACATCGCGTCTACTGAATAGTTAGTTAAGAACGCATATCTTTCAAGGGAAGGTTCAAAGGTTATGCCCACCTATCCTTTGCAGATATTTTCCGCAGAAACTATCACCACTAGTGTCGAGTCATGATTTGTTTTCACTTACCGATTTTCTTCATGTGGGGGATTGTTGGAAATTTTGAATTTCATTGTGTGAAGAAAATGAGAGTGTCTCGTTTTCGAGAGCCAATTTCGATGTCGTATATATATCGAATTAAATAGTTAGAGTCTTGATAAAAATCCTTGCAAGGTGTACTATAAGATTGACTATTCGAACTCCTAAATTGATCAAGTATCGAATGAAATATCGGTACTCGAAGTTGCATAGAAAACATGAGAAGTTTGAGTCCATTGGGAATGGATGTCAAGGCTAATTGTTTTCACTTGGTTGAATCCCACATTGGTGGGAAAAGGCAAAATGTGTGGCTTCTTATACAATCTCATGTTGAGCATGTATAAGTTGTTTGTTTTGCATTTTTTGCTAAGTCACTATGTGACATGATATCAATCATATAATATGCGATTTTCTAAGTATCAAAACTACGCAGTGTGGTTGGAGATTAAGGGTTTAGGAAAGTCAGATATCTCTCCCATGATTTTGAGAAATCAGATATTACGTAATATTCTATCTTCCCACGATTTGGGAAATCAGATATTACGTAATATTCTATCTTTCCACGATTTGGGTAATCAGATAATCACGTAATATTCTACTTTCTCCGAATCTGTTGGCTCGGGATAGCTATAAAAGGAGGGTCGCGTCCTCCTTGAAAATTATCCAAATAGAAATTCGAAATCCAGCTCTCCTCCTCTCGTGTGTCAGTCGCATTGCATTCTGCTTTTGGTGATAGTCAGAAGGCAGTACCATTCAGGTCGCTTCAACTGATCGGTGCAATCAGCTTGAAGTCCAGTTGTCGTATCCTGGGAAGTCGATTGCCAAACCAGATCCCAGCATGTAAGGGAGGCAATTTCGCTTTAAGGAAATTGCCGAGCAAGCTTCAACAATTCTTGTTTTGTATCTTGTTCAATTTCCTTCAGTTATTCACACAGTTATTTTAAGTTCCCGTTTTGCTGTAAATTGTCTAACATTCATGTCTAAGAGCATCCCACCGTTGAGAAAGTTCTATCTCGTTGAAGAATATCTCGAGAAACAATTCTTGTTATTATTCATCAAACAGTAATAGCAATCTACACATTTTGTGCACCCATAACTATCTCGAGGAGTTTCTATTACTATTCATATTTTTTTAATAATTTTTAATTTTGATAAATATTTTTTTTAAAAGTATTGATGAATTATTGATCGGATTTCCGATAAGATTTTCAATTAAATTTTGTTATTTGTAAATCAAGTATTAAATGTAAATAAAAATAAAAATTAAGGACAACTTAAGTTTTTCGAACACAAATTAAAATTAAAATGACATTATATTAAAATTCAAATAAAGTTCATAATCTAATCATCTTGTTGAGGACGGAAATAATCTGAAAAGTACGAATCCATTTCATTGTCATTGTTGGCATCCTCTTCCTCATAACGTTGCAAAATACTCGCCTTTCTCTTTGAGAAATATTTCTTAGATTTTGGGGTCATCGTTTCTGTGTTCATTTCCATAATCCTTGACTCTTCAGCCTTTTCTTGCATCCGGTGAGTATGCTCCATTTGCTTTTGAGCAAGCTCCACTTGCATTTGTTGGATAGCCAATGCTTTTTTCTGATTTTCGGCAATGGCATGTAAAGCGTCACTATAATTATTATATGAAGTTGCGATTTTCTTACCCTTTCTCCTTGCCTCTTTCGCCGCCTTCACTCCGGCTGGTCTCACCGGACTAGATGGACTCATATGATTACTTTCGGGTGTAGAAAATATAGGTTCTTCGTGGACTTCTTCCATAACCGGACTACCATCATGGTTATACGTCGATGGAGGAGTTGCTTGCAATGGTGCACCACCTCCATAAGTCGGTGGAGGAATTGTTTCCATAGGTGCGAATGTTGGATATGACTTAACTTGTTCCCAACATTCAAAATGTATGAATATTTTTTTCTTTTTTTGCGACATACATAGTTTGAGCTTTTTGTACCTATCCATTCGAACAATAAAATATATTAGATTTAAAGAAATATTAATTAACAATAATTTTGTTGCGTAAGCTAATTAAATAATTTACCTCATCTTGCACATTACCGTCGGATTGCGGATTTCTTCTTGCATATGCAGTGCATGACGTCCAATAAGATAAATTCGGTTTCAACTTAGCAAATCGAGAAATAATGGCGGTTTTGAATCAGTAGTAATTACCTCATCGTCACGCATAACCCAATTTGATTGAAAATCGGCGTGAACTTTTTCCCACAACTTGTCGGTTCTTTGTCTATTGCCGGTAATGGATCAATCGATTGACGACAATACGAAATGCACAATTGAAAATATGCACAATTGAAATGCACATATACCAATTACCCGACATATTGAAAATATGAGAGAAGAGATGAAATATGTGAATTGAAATAAGAGAGAATAGTGAAATATTGAATATTTTGTGTGAAATTTGATGTAGAAGAGTAGTAGATTTATAGTAGTTTTTTAGATAGGAAAAAAATTATTTTTTCATAATTTTTTTCGATTTTTTAAAATATTTTTGAATTAAATCCCGTTGGGAATCTATCTGGGCCGTTGGATCAAATTTAGATCTGATCCAACGGACCAGATTTTTTTTCCGTTACAAAATCTGTCGTTAGATTGCAAGTCACGTGCAGCTTCCTCTCTCCTGCAGCTTCTCTCTCCTCCGAGCTTCGACTTCCTCGGCTTGCTCCTCCAGATCGATCTGGAGATCGATCTTCCTCCTCCAGATCGTTCTTCCTCTTCTTCTCAACCGCTGCATTTGAAAGTGGAGAGAACGTTCTCAAATTAAGATAGAACGTTCTTTTCTGGGGATAGTCTCGTCACCGGTACGGATGCCCTAAAATCTTTCTTCTTTCCTTCCGAATCTATCTTTTGAGAAGTAAATAAATAACAAATCGGTATTGGGAGTGGTGATTTGACACAAGCATGACGGTTTGCTTTATTTTATACAGTTCGGTGTTAAGTCATCATTCAATCAATTATTTAAAATTTAAAAATATTTTTAATAGGAATTTGTGGAAAAAAGTGATATTTTGGAAAGTAAATTTAAAAGGGTGGCATATTGGGAATTATGTTGTGTAAAGATGGCAAGAGTTGAAAATTTTGACGATGCGCTGCTGATCGGAAATCTGCTCTGTTACAGGGTACGTCACTTTTTACTTGATTCGTGAAATTATCATCTGTTTCCAAAATTGACTTGTTTCTTGCCTTTGTTTTGAGTTTGGCAGATCAGTAGCTTTCTTCCACCAGCCATGGCTCTTGTAAGTCCCGATTTGTGTAAGGATTAGTTTCCATGTCCAATTTCCATGACTTCTTATTGATTTGTTAGATTCATGATGAAGCTTGATCTGATTTGTTATTCTGAAGCTTGAGATTTTATGCGCTTGTGTCGAAAATTGGTGTAGTGTTGTTTTTAATGGTTGCTGTTTTTAAACCTAAAAGGTCTTGCATGCTGGGAGTACCAACAAAAATGGATACAAGGCGCTCATTGCCGCGGAGTACAGTGGTGTAAAGGTCCAATTGGTAGAGAATTTTCAAATGGGGGTTTCAAATAAGACCTCCGAGTTTCTCAAGATGAACCCCATTGGAAAGGTATGAAATGCCGCAGTAAAGAGCATTCCATTCAGTAGCTTTTTTTATTATTACCTTCGGGTTGTGATCCTTCTGGTATTTGAATGTATAGGTTCCGGTTTTGGAAACTCCAGATGGTTCAATATTTGAGAGTAATGCCATCGCCCGATACGGTACATTTAGATGATACTGTTTTTTTCTTTCGAATTCCCTAATGTATCTACAAAAAGACTAACATATTATAAAAACTTTTCTTGCAGTCGCTAGGTTGAAAGCCGATAACCCTCTTTATGGCTCTACGCTCATTGACTATGTAAGGAGTCTTGTTGAATACATTCTTTAAAAAGTAGACTGTTGTGTTTGTGTCGGTCAAAGATGCAGTCTCCGTTGTATAATTTAGACATGTTCCGATACATTCAGCAACAGAAAATACACATGCACCAATTTAGTGTGTTTGAAATAGTGACTAACTCTAAAGCTATCATTCCATTAACATTGTCGAGTGTGACTTTAGTCGCAGACACACTTCCCATGCCTCTTTTTGAAGGCTTGTAATAGGTGTTAATAGTGAGTTAAACATTTTTCCACATGAAACCTTGCTATAGATCGCTCGTAATATCTAAAGTTCATTTTTTTTCTAACAACCAATTTAATCATTCTATGCTGCATGATAACTGTTTTGTTTATATTCTTATTTTACGGAAGGATTTTTTTTTTTTTTTTTGCACTTTAATAGGGTCACATCGAGCAGTGGATTGATTTTGCATCATTGGAAATCGATGTAAATATATTACGCTGGATACTTCCGCGCGTAGGATTTGCACCATACCTGCCCCCGGTTAGTACTTGCTCTTCATTATAAAACCTCTTGAAAGGATGTGTTGGTAAACTTGTTGTTCGTGTACAAGTAACATGTCACAAACTGTCCCATGCTTATTTTTTCTTGTCTTTTTTTCTGCGCAACCTGTCCTGCATTTTTTAACGATTCATAATTAAATTGTAGGCTGAGGAGGCAGCAATTACGGCGTTGAAGAGAGCCCTCGGTGCCCTTAACTCGCATCTGGCTTCCAGCACATACTTAGTTGGTCATTCTGTGACACTGGCTGATATCATCATGACTTGTAACTTGTATTTAGGATTTTCCCGAATCATGACGAAGCCCTTTACCTCTGAATTTCCTCACGTTGAGAGATACTTTTGGACCTTGGTTAATCAGCCAAATTTCAGCAAGATAATTGGTGAAGTCAAACAGGCTGAATCTGTTCCACCTGTGGCTGGAAAGAAGCCAGCCCAGCAAACGGAGCCTGCGAAACCCAAGGCTCCAGAACCTGCTGCTGAAGAGGAGGCTCCAAAGCCCAAGGCAAAGAATCCTCTAGATCTCCTCCCTCCGAGTCCGATGGTATTAGATGACTGGAAGAGATTGTACTCAAATACCAAATCCAACTTTCGCGAGGTTGCCATCAAAGGTACAATCTCAGCTTCTAATGTTTTCATTGTTAAGAATTCAAATCAGTGGATATAGTTTAATATTTTACAAGTAATTATTTTAGTAGGTCAGCTTTCCTTAGTCATTCCCTTCTAGCTTGAAGGACTGAAAATAGATAACTGGCCTTTGGCATTTTTTTGAATTGACTGAAAATTCTGTGTGTTAGGTTTTTGGGATATGTATGATCCGGAGGGTTACTCTCTTTGGTTCTGTGACTACAAATACAATGATGAGAATACAGTGTCATTTGTGACACTGAACAAAGTTGGAGGGTTCTTGCAGCGGATGGACTTGGCTCGCAAGTATGCTTTCGGCAAGATGCTCATTATCGGGTCAGAGCCGCCATACAAAGTGAAGGGGTTGTGGCTGTTCCGTGGCCGGGAGATTCCAAAATTCATAATGGATGAGTGCTATGATATGGAGCTGTATGAATGGAAGAAGGTGGACATCAGTGATGAAGAGCAGAAGGAACGTGCTAGCCAGATGATCGAAGACTACGAACCATTTGAGGGAGAGGCTCTGTTGGATGCCAAATGTTTCAAGTAAAGCAAAGCAATGTTGTTCACCCAGGCTGCATTTTCGTACTTAAGTGTGCGTTAAATCAAACTATCGTTACCTATGATTGTCTTGTCGCCATTGTCAGTTGTTGTAGGGAGCTTAATAATTACATATATATCAAAAAATTGATACATATCTACTTTATCGAAGAAATTAAATATAATTAATTTTTAATAAAAATTCGTGTCAAAATTTTGTATAAAATAAATAACTAGACGGAACTGGGGATGATTTCATAAGCTGGCATCAATGAGGTTAATTAAGTTGATGAGTTAGAGAAGCGATATATATATATATATATATATAAGTAAAGAGGGAGTGAAGAGAGAGAGAGTTCGTCATCAATTATTCCTGGGCCCCACGCCCAACACCAATCTCTCTCCACACATCCATCCATCCATGCCGAAGCGGCCTCGCAGCTCTTCTTCCTCACCGGACTACCACCGCCATCACATTCATCCGCACTCCGTCAGCCGCGTCCTCCAACCGCCGACAGAGATGACGTCGACAGCCTTGGACTCGCTGCTCGCCGAATTTCTTGACGCCTTCGACGACGCTCCACCATCATCCTCCACGCCGCTCTCACTCGACCTCACCTTCGACCATCTGCTAGAATCTGAGGACTCCGATGCTGATCCCGAACCGTTGATCGATCGCGCTATGAGGCTCGGCGCTGCGCTTTTGGAGGCTGGGAAGCGATCTGCTAGGAAGCGAGCTTCCGCTTTCAATTCGTTCGTCTGGCCGCTGCCGCCTGATCTCACTATCAAGGTATGCTGATTCTCTACCTTTTTCGAGCACGTGGTTTGTTCGATTCCGACTGTTTTAGATACCAAATTTTGAGCAGTTTCGGTTAGCATGGAAATCCAAAGATGCGTGTTCATTTTTGTGTGCGTGTTATGACTTGGTGGTAGTGTTTATGTTCGATAGTCTGTCAACACTTCGAATTTGTGTGGATGATGAGGCTTTTCAGTTTCAGTGGATGGTGCTACTTAGATTCTCATGGGTCTGTTAAATTTATGGTTCTAAGTGAAAGTTCTTAGCTTGGTGCTTGTAGATTTGGTCATGATCTTCAAAGATCTTGGAGCTTTCCCATATATGGTGTAGGTGTTTAAATATTTAGGTCTGAATTGTTTTTGTTTGTGCAGGTGTTTGGCTTGCTTGATACCCAGACTTTGTGCTATGCTGCTGCTGCTTGTTCCATGTTCCATAAGTGTGCCATGGACCCGCTGTGCTGTGTGAACCTCAATTTGTTAACTAAGACCCCTAAAGTTAACAATGCAGTTGTTTCCAAACTGGTTCAACGAGCTGGAAAAGATCTCCAGTAAGAATGGATGTGTTAGTGTTTCTCTATCAAAATTTTGTTTTTTTAAAATTAAAATTCTTATTTTTCAGGTCTCTAAAGCTCGGCCTCATTACTAACCCTTACAAGTTAGGTGGTTATGTCCATCCTTTGATGAGGTCCACTAATACGAAAGGATCATCTATTCTTTCCAGATCTTGCTTAATTCCTTTAGGTAGTGCCACTGGGTATGTCTTGAAATGACGCAAATATTTTATGTAAACATCATTGTCATTAATTATGCCTCCCTCTTTTTAACCGTTACAAGTAATTTTTGTTGCAGTGCTCGTCTGAAACAGATGTATCTTCATAACATTGAGAGACTAGATGATTCAGCAGTCTGCACTGCGCTATCAGCATGTCCATCCCTTCTTGATTTGGAAATTGTTGGCCTGTAAGTGTTCTATGTAATACTGCTAAATCAATATCAGTTGAGCCTAATTTTTTTTAAATGTGTACTTTAATATCTGATTAGCGTAGAGGAAAAGTAACATAAGCTACTGCTATACTTAACTCGGACTTTGCTGTATGCTGCTAGGTGCTAGATTGTTATTGGTTAATCAGTTTTTCCCATGTTTGCAGTAATGTAGAGTTGAAACAAATACTGGTTTCAGTGGCCTCCAGTTGCTCTATGATGCAGCGTTTGTACTTCGATTCTTCGATAGCAGGTCTCCATCATTCTTCTATGAATTGATTTACTGGTGCTATCAATTGTTCGTAAAATACCATCATTTGTGAATTCAGGCAGAGACGATAACCTGACAGCTCCAGTTTGTGTCGATTTTGTAAGCAAATGTCCTTTCTTGACTTCATTGTCTCTTAGAGGATGTAAGCTACATGACAATAAAGTCAGGATACTCATTAAGGTATGAGGGATTGTTATCCTATCAGTTGGTCATTCATATTCATGTATATTGTGAATTAATGGTTTGCTAGGATGGGCATGGTTACAGAATACATGTGGGAAATCCCAATGTATGATTAAATTATTTACTCTTTCACTTGAAGCTAAAGACTATTTTTCAAACCCTTTTCTGTTTGACTGTCATGAGTTCATTTCTATTAAGAAAAAAAGGATGCTTTGATTCCCAAAAAAAAAAAGATATCGAGAGAGCATGAGGGTGATACACAGTTACACTCCAAAGAAAACAATTATATACAATGCCCTATCCTAGCCAAAGAGAGGTCTTGCACTTAGTTTGTTCTAAATTTACTTGTAATCCATGAGCGAATATTTAGAGGCATTTCATTTAAGTCTTCTTATGGGCAATTTTTATGCAGTCAGTGCCTTTAAACATATCCAAAGCCTTATTACCCAGCTGTCAGGGGTCATTGAGTGAGAATTAAATTATGACCTCTCATATAACCTTATTACTTACAGTTACATGGATTAATGGCTTTCCTTCAGTTGTTAGAGTGGTAACTTTTATTTGTATATTATTGATCTCGTAGCATTGCTGTAGTTTATCTGATGTGTGACCTAGATTTGTACCGTTTGCAGGGATTTCATCAACTGAGACATTTTGACGTTTCAACTTCATACTCTATCACTGGTTCCTTTCTGAGGTAATTCTTATGTTTATTCTGTGTTTCCTTCTTCTTCTCCTTGGATAATGGTTTCCTACCCCGTTCACCAATTCTCCCTCAATTTTTCTCTCAGAAACCTTGGAAACACTGCCAGTGACAACATACTCGAGGTCTTGATTTTACGTGACTGCGTGCACCTCAAGAAAGTCAGCAGAATTCTCTCTTTCTCTACGCTAATGGTTACATGGAATTTCCCATTTCTGTTCTTCGTGTATAAGTTCTGAGCTTCTATTTTATACACTGTCCTGTAGGTTGAGGTTACGGAGTTTTTCGATGCGATTCTTTCAGGAGATTTTAAGCACCTCCGACGTATTGTGAGTAAAGTTGGCTTTTATTGCAAAAATTCTATTTTTGCTACTATTGCTTTCTGGCATATATTTAACTTGCATTTTTGCAGGATATCTCTAACAGGGAGGGACTCGCACCTGAACGGGTTTGGGATGAACGGATATATAATCCAAGGTACCATCTGCCAGCAGTGGTTTTAACTTTTTTTCCCTTAACTTTGCTAACTTGTAATTCTGCTGTGCAGTCTTATTCCAATAAAGCGGTTGCGGGAATTGAGGCCCGATATTTGTGTTCTGGCAGAATTCCCTGTTGAAGCATGGTCAGGCTTTCTTCTGTTCATCATTATGTATTTGTTGGTATAAATGAAACAAATTTGGCTCTTCCTTTATTTCTAATTTGATTTGAAAGTTTCCAGCTGGAAATGAGCGATAAGATATTCACTCCTGCGATAAGACATTTTTTTTCCCCATGAAAATTAGTCCAGTAAACGCGATAAGATATTCTTTGCAGACAACTAAATTATTTGTTTATCATATATTCGCGTTGAAACATGCCAACTCCAGTTACATCGATTTTTTTCCTGGCAGCTTTAATGAGATCGATATATTGTCTGAAATGGGTTCCACTCCTCCACTGAGTATACCATCAGATCTTTGCAGTTTGGAATCTTTGCTGAATAGTTCGATGACAGATGGCTCCATACTTATTAGCACTCCAGAAGGCAGCTACACTACTGATTCAGGCAGTGGAAATGATGATGGTAATAACATGGGTGACTTAGTTCCAGATGAAAGTTCAGATGAGGTAGAGTTTGTGGCTGGCTAGGGACGACGGCATTCAGACAACCATCAAAACCACAGTGCTGCTAAACGAGTTCGGTAATTTTCTTTCCTGCAGATTATATCACTAGTAAAATGGGGTTGCAAGTTGCCATCAGTATCTTATCACCCAGTTGTAGCTCGCAACTCTCCATTTTATGAGTGATTGTTCATCACTATCTCGAAGTCTTTAGTTACTTAAATGACGCTATCTCTTTGATCCGAATAATCCTACTGTTCCTACAATAGGATACACACTTGCTTTCATGTACATTACTCCTCTAATGCAGCTCTTGATCGATCGCAGGAAGGCTCCATGGCATGCAGGATAGGAATAACCGCCCGCTGTTTTCGATTGGGGCTTGATGAAACACTCAACTCAGGAAGAACTCTCCTTTGATCATTCAGCTCCATTCCTTGGCATCTTATAGCTAGACTCAAAAGCCACTTCTCCATTTGTTTGGGGTCTCAAGCAATCTTTTACTTTAGTTATCAAAACTGCACTGCAGTTATTATTGCCTTATGTTGTTCTGGTTCCAAGTTACAATTTAACAAAAATAAAAAATTGAGCTTACAATCTTTCTTACATTATTGTAGAGAACAAACTCATGCAAATTGCAAGGCCCAATTCTTCTTCAAGTACTTGAGCCAGCAATGGGATTAACTTCCTTGCACAAAACTACAAGTTGATAATAAGAGAATACCTTACACATCCACATTTGCTTAAAGCTTTGGATATCCTATTCATTTTTCCAAGCATACAATATTATCGAGAACCCCACCCCGTGCAAATCAGATTCTCCACGCTGATGCGAGTAACGCCGAGATGAGATTGATGCATCACAGAATGGCGGCTTCTCAGAAGAGAGACATGTTTGGAACATGAAGACTGCGTTATCCATGGCATTGCCATACAGCCAGTTATGAACATCCCAATAAACTTCCACCGGCAGCCCATCAACTAAAATAGTTTGATTCCCACGAAACTTCCACTGAAGACGCTTCACCTTCATTACGGTCTTGTTATCCATTCGGATCACCAGACAAGAATCTGCCACTCCAATGTTACCACACTCAATTACAACATCATGAGTAAAGCCCTTTTCGGAAAACTGAGCTTTCGTAGCATATGACTTCTTCCCAAAAATATGTTCCCTCTTTGCAACAAATATCGATTTTGGTTTTACCCGGCCTGTGCTCATCCTTTTACACGCCTCATCCTCCAAATCCCCTAAAAGTAACACCAATTCATTCATGAACACGACGCCCACATAAAACCCTTCAACCGGTTCCAGACTGGATCCAAATTTAGCACGACTAAGATCCCAATAAATGTCAATCTTGCTAGAATCTACATCAAGGGTTTTGCATCCTTTTCGCTTGGAAAACAACCATGGCTTGATATCAACTTTACATAGACAGTGATTTGAAGCATCATCAATGGAAACACTGAGACACTGACCCATCAGATTCTTAGTCCAAGTTAGAGTGATTAAGCAAGCGTGTCTCTTCAATCTACACTTGTAAACACAGCTAACCAGATTCTGAGGTGCTCTGCAACTATTTGAAGATGGAAAGTCTCCAACTTGAACACTGTTCTCACCAAAACAAGATGGGAAGTCCCTCATGGTACTCAAAATCCAGCACTGCTAATGAAGTGTCTGCTTATGAATCTAAAGATTGAAACTTTGATCCACACGCTGGTTTAAACAAAGAATCCTGCAAAGGGTTTGTGTACCTCAATCAGTAGATGCTGAAGACCAAACCCTTAACTGAAATCAACTCCATAAAAGCTTTAACCCAGAATTGGAGGAGATGAGCTTCTGGATCAGATTCAAGATTGGAGTCTCACATGGGCTGTGGAGAAAATAAAATGTTAGATGGGAGTGATTACTTTACTAGAATAAGAAGCAGCAAGGGGAGAGCCAAAACTGTAAAAGTGTCAATCTGGAGAAAGAGAAATTGTTCATAAGAAAGAAAAAGAAACTTCTGTTTGTTTAAACCTCAACATCAATTACATGCTTTCAATTTTAGATTCAAGTAGAGAATGGCTATTTTTTTAAAAAAAGTCTGTTCTGGTTCCATCACAATCGAACTCTAATCTCTGAAATATTTGACGTATTTCATTATCACTAAATCATGCCCTGATGGACATGGCTACTTGACTTGTTCAGTGTGGAAAGTATGAACTCATGTTAACTTCCTGCATTTAATGAGTATCATTTACCAAACTCTCATTTTGAAGTTTCTTCATTTTAACAATATGAAGAATTAGTTGTCCTAACCTCCAAAAGTCTACCCCATCTCTTACTCATGCATTCCAAACTTGAGAAATTAAGAGTTTCCATAGCTTCTTGCCCTGTTGAGGAGAAAATCTTAGTCCAGAGGGATCCTAAGTTGTAAGCAAGATGTTACTATGAAGGTAGACACATTCAATGTCAAAACACAAGCCAACTTCAAAAACACACTCATCACCTATGATTTATGCTTTCATCTTACCTTATGATCATTAGCTTAATGCCACCACTAGCTATGATTAGCATTTGGATCATTTTTACCTATTCCAACCCAAACCCCCTCCAAATATCCTGTTCTGATTCCACCATCGAGATTTGAATATGAGACGTAAAATGTAAGCTTATTTTTTAGTTATTGGGTATGCACCGTAAACAATATGAAAACTATAAATAATAGATGAGATGTAACGCCCCAAAATACATTTCGTCACAAGCATAAAATCTTTTTATTTTTTGTAACAAACTCTAGATTGTATTGACGGGCAAAATTATTGTAAGTTCGAACTCGTCTCAAATACATGAAATTAAATTATACACATATATAGAAAGCTCCTCTTAAACTTAAAAAAAGTTGTACAATCCCATTTTCGTAGTTGTTCCCCAAGTTAAAACATCTTATTTTAGTGCATGTTCCTTAGAATGGAATCTTAATTTTATTATTTAGGATCTTCATTTCTTTATTTTTTTTATTATCTATTCTTACCCCTTCCACAGTCAAACCTAGTCAAACCTTGGGAAAAATCTTTATTGAAAATAAAATTTCAAGTTAAATGGGCTTGATTTTGTAATAGGCCGTCAAAGCCCAAAACGCAGGCCCAATTACAAACTCCACAGTCCACCCAATGGACGCATCCGAAATTAGGGTTTGCAAATTTGGATACGCATTTGATTCGCTCGGAGAGCCGTCAGCCGGAGAAAAGAAGAGCCGCTCAGTAGCAGCGCAGCCATGGTGAGTTTCAACATTCGATTTTCATCCGTTCTGCACTTTTTTCTCCGATTGTTGAAACCTGATAAATCTCGTTGATTTTGAATTTTTCAGTCGCTCGTAGCAGGAGAGGACTTCCAGCACATTCTCCGTGTGTTGAATACCAATGTCGACGGCAAGCAGAAGATCATGTTCGCGCTCACTTCTATCAAGGGTATCGGTCGACGTTTTGCTAACATAGTTTGCAAGAAGGCTGATGTTGACATGAACAAGAGGTCTGGATCAACATGAAGTTTCACAATCGAATAGCGTGTTTTACATTTTACTTATTTTATTGTATATGACAACTATTTGTTGTTGTTTTTCTCTTTCAATAATGGCTTTGGTACTGGTGTTTAGGATTAAATCCTTGATGATTTAGATATTTATGATAGTTGTTGCTGACCGGGTTTTAGAGTTTTCTAAGTACTATGAGAATGTAGATCTATAATTAGCAAGTCACCTGATTCACCTGCCATAGTTGAATTAGGGATAGTTAGCCATGTTATGTGTTCGGAATGCACTAGGCGTTGGCATTGTAGCATGTTTTGTGTTTGCATTTGACTCTGATTTACTATGTGTTTACAGTGTTACAGACTTTTGTAATTACTATCTTAATGACACGATATATAGACACGATTTATATTGATAATAGTTTTTTACTGGCGTATAATTTATGGCTGATGGTCTAATGCAGGGCTGGTGAAATATCAGCTGCCGAGCTTGAAAACCTTATGGTGATTGTTGCTAATCCTCGTCAGTTCAACATACCAGATTGGTTCCTTAACAGAAAGAAAGATTACAAAGATGGTAGATACTCTCAAGTTGTTTCCAATGCCCTTGACATGAAACTGCGAGATGATCTAGAGCGCCTCAAGAAGATCAGGTTAGCATCAGTCAGCACAAACTATTATTTTCTTTCACACATCGCCTTGCAAATTTCAGCCAAGCTATTGTTTTCTTAGATAATAATCATCATTCCGATATTTATTTGAAACTTTGGTTTTGTATTTGCGGTGTTTTTAGTTTTCACACCTAAATGTGAGTATCATGTTCCGGTTGTCTTACTCTTTAAACGTACTGTAGAAACCATCGCGGTCTCCGTCACTACTGGGGTCTTCGAGTCCGTGGACAGCATACCAAAACCACTGGTCGCAGGGGTAAAACAGTTGGGGTCTCCAAGAAAAGATAATTGTACCACCTACTGTTTCAACTGCCTCATCCTTGTTATATGCTGGCTTCATGCTCTATTGGGTATAGGAATTTCCATGTTTACCATCTTTGAGAAACTACCTTCAGTATTATTTTTTTTCACGTTTAAAACTAAGTTACTTATCTTGTGCGAAATCTACAATTTACTCTGCATCAATTTTAAATACATCAAAGTCAAGTACTTTACTTCTTTTTTTGAGTTTTTAACGGCTGTTTAGTCAGTTTAATTACAATGTTACTTATATTTTGCCAAGTCGGAAATATACACTGCTTCGTTTCATTCCATGTGAGCTTGTATCCTTTTTTTCTGAAGTTCCTAGCGATAATATACTCTTTTTGTGAATTGCCATTCCTATGTTCTATTGGTAGCAATCACAATGTCCTAGTTGCTTGATAATTGTCTATGGAACAGAGCATGTGCTTCATTATCTCATTTGATTTCAATCGTTTGTCTCATTCACATCTTAGGGACCATGCTTGTAACTTGGGGCATGTCCTTGCCATCTATTCACTACTGCTGCATTAACATATTAGTTGTTCTAATCCCAACTAGGACGAAATTCAAGATCCCATGTCTGTGTTTTTCATGTTCTTGCAACTAGTTCTGAGTCTGTTAATCCCAGATTCAAACTCAGGATACTTTATGAGTAAATAAAAGCTATACAAGAGACAGTATGGAAAATAGTGAGATCTGACGACTCAAGAGTAGCAGGAGTAATAGTCTCTATGATAAGAATACATTTACACATGTATGTACATCCTCATTGCTGTAACCTACTGCTTTTGGCGTAGTCAGCCTTCCGGCGACATGGTCCACTCCGCCGCACAGCTGCCGGAGCTGTGGACATATGATCAACCACGAGATCAGCAAAAGCCCCTATGATGAACTTGTGAGTAGCTTTGGGATTCAGAGCTAAGTAACAGAGGAGCAGCTCATGCAGGTACTCCCAATCACTCTTCCCTTTACTGTCCTCTCCACCCCCCGTCTCACGCGCCTCCACCATTTCCTCCATAGACCGCCTGAAATCTGCGTATGGGTCAGGGGAGTAAGTCGGGACCGCCACGGAGTTTTTAAACACGGAGGCGTCAGATTCGAGCGAGGAAGATGAAGCAGAGGAAACAGAGGAGTCAATGATGGAGTTGGACTGGCCGGGAGAGGAGATGAAGAAGCGTCGGGATGTGTAGACGGCGGACAAGTCGGGCATAGCAGATGATCCGTACTGAAGCTCGGCTGATACAGGCGGTGGTGCAGTGGTTGTGATTTGGGAGGAGTAGAGAGAGTTGAAGTTTCTGATGAAGACTGGAAATGGAGGGTCTCGATCGTCCGATGATTGCAAATCTTGCGATTGTGGCCGCTTGATCTTGGGGAAGCATGAGGCCATGGTGCTCGGCATCTCTCAGTGGTCAAGATTTGAAGATGAAGAGTGCTTGCTCTGTTTTCTTCTATGAAAGCGGCTTGCTTGCTTGGCTCTCTTTTAGATTTATGGCCTCAAGAGTTTATGTTGTGTTTTTTATGCATAGTGGATATCTAGAGCTCCTCAACCCATTACTTTATAAGCATACATTATTACTTCAATTCAGTTCAGTTTCATATTTTACGAAACAAAACTACAATTTTTAGGATTTTTATTTTGGCGAACTAAAGACAACATTTTGACCTAAATTCAACTTTTTATTTACATGAAGATGAGAGTGTGCATGAGACAAAAACTCTAGTTTTAAGATCTTGTCTACCAACAAGCTCTATTCAGAATCTTCTAACATTAAATAATGATTGTCTCATACCCTAATCTCCATAACAGCTAGTTAATGGAGATTATGTAATGTGCCAAGTCCTCTATTACAATAATGTGACAAATGTTGTCATAATCACTCGAGTAATTCCTAAATCCTAAACCCTGAACCGGTTCCAATCCTTCAAATGGATGTCTCGAGTGTCAAGTTGGGGAATGATTGAGGGTATAAATAACCATGGGAGCCTGGCAAGGGTCCAAGGTTTGTACATGAAAAGGTTGTAGCTTCAATGTTTCATGTCCTCATCGCTTAATCGTAGTGAATATGTTGTGGTCCTCTCTCTCTCTATCCCTCCTCCTCTTCGATGAAGCATACATAGATTGTTGCATAAATATTATCCTCTGCCATTGTTGTTTTCTACCCACATCAACTGACCTCCCCGTATCATTTTTGCATTATGGTATAACATGACATGTCTCCCAAAATATCCATCCGTCTCTCTCTCTCGTCCCATTTTGTCTACTTGCCTATTAATTTCTCATCCGTTAACCAATTTCTAATCCCATAATATCTATCACGTCATATTTAACCATAAGTTTCGAATCTTAGGGCATGTTCTTTTATTCTTAACTTATTTACTTAAGTACTTAACTCATTACTTAAAATATACGTGCAAAAAAACAAATGTTTACTGCACCAGATCGACTCTTAATAATTTTAGCTGTCGATTGATGAGATGATTATCAGAGGAAACAGCTCGGAGAGGGTCGACAAAGCCAACGGATTGCTGCTGGCTCGCTGGCTGGTACGTTGGAGTATTTAAATAAATTATTGTTGTTGACAAGTGACAACAAGCATGCATGATGCCCTTTGGGATTTCAATGCTCTCCAATGAACCTCAAGAATCTGACTGGCACAATAAATAAATAAATATGTATTTATTTATATCCCATACGCACTTGTGTACGGTCTAACACTATCTTAATTAAATGATTATCATTGGTTTGGCTCACATTTTTATTATAAAATGTAGTTAGTGTATGTTAATCTTCATTATTTGATTGGAGTGTTCCTTCCACGGAAGCATCCTAAACTTGTTTTAGAATATTGTTTCTTGTTTCCATAATACTATTTTTTAAAAAATTATTTTTGATTTGTAAATTTCGTAACTCACAGTCTTTGAGAAAAACAATTTATTCATGTAGTGCCGAGTTGGCATTTTAACACAAATTGCATTTTTTGTGTGCGTCGACTGTATGAAAAATAGAACAACACGCAGACGGTTGGTTCAAAAGTGGGAAATCAAAAATAAAATTTTGAAGGATACATTTTCGAAACAAAAACTCAGAAAGTGACAACACAAAATTTTTGCCCTTGTTTTAACATATGATATGTCTCATCTCGAGAACAATTACGCCAATTGGATCCACTTTTGATGATTTTCTGAACATTGGAACATCGTCCATTTTCAATCGTATACTGAAGTCGAATATCGTGTCATGACTCTATTACTGCTGAGATTGTGTGGTTGCCTTGGTTACTAACTGATATAGGTATTGTTATTTCAGACCCACTCTTATGCATTGTGACAATGCTAGTGCTATTTAAATTACTCTGAAATCTGTATACATAAGCTTACGAAACACATTGAGATTGAATGTCATTTCACTCGCCACCACTATCAAAATTAAACCATCACGTTGCCATTTATCACTTCCGTTATGCAGATTGCTGACCTTGTTACCAAGTCCATTCCACATCACGTTTTCATTTCTTAGTTGACAAACTCTCTACATTTCCCATCTTTGCATCGAGAGTTCGATGGGGATATTAGATAGTAATATAGTCATATTTCCATCTACTATAAGGGTAGTTTAGTCCGTTAACATATTATTTGTTACATATTTATTATTATTTTCTGTAATGTGTCAGACTTATTCTTTTATGCATCTATGAAACCTTACACTCCTTTTGTTCCATTCTATTTGCAATTTCAACAATAATGTTTATTTTGTTTTCATTTTCAATGATGAACAAAACATAAAAAATATTTATCCTTCAAATTTTATTTCATAACTCAAAATTTTCAAAAACTAAACTCGGCCGAAAGTTATCTTAAGAGTGCGTTTTGTGGTATTTTAAGGTGGATTTGTAAGCTATTTGGAATATCATCTAAACAGTTCCCCATTTTAACTAAACCGATACATCAACTGCAGTAAATATAAAGCTTCTCCTAAACTCAAAACAGCTATAACCTCCTAACATCAACTACATCACCAACTTCACCAAAAGGTAAAGATGCCAACTTTACCATCTTTCTCACCGGTTCAACTAAACCCAACTTCTAATTTTCAATACCCACTAAAATATTAATCCAACTTTCACAACTCTCTATGTCAAATTGAAACTTATTCAAGATCAAAAACTCGAAGCTCTGACCCGACTGCAACAAAACAAACTTCTGTGTGTCCATTGAACCGGATTAACGTAGTTTGCAGACTATTGTCTCAATCATGAGTTTACATGATGCACAAACAAAAAAGAACCGCTAGAATTTCCTATTATAATTTTCCTATATGCTTAAGGAGTTATACGTTTAGTGCGTCTCGCAAGTATTTTGTTATCGTTATGACATTATAACCAAAGTTTTATTTCAAAGTTATGGATCGTTGGCGACACAACCCACAATGACAAATAAAATTTTCAGCCGATGTAGGGTCAATCAGAATCTCTATTGTCAATTCTAACATGTGGTCGCAAAAACAGTCTCAAGAGATTCTAGCATCATATATATATATATATATAAGAGGACAAATCTTACAAGTGGAAATGTAATGGTGAACACTATAATCAACAACGGACCATAAATGTGTGATCATTTTCACATCAAGGGGCTCACACTAGCCAATGACGCGAATGATAGACCGATTATCAAGATATGAACCGATAATTTGAGCGAGTTGCCGTTGGGTGATCCGTTTGCAGATGGACCCAGAGCCGATCCTGACCCTACAATTCCAATATATTTTTAGTCCAAGAACTGATTTCATCACACAATGAGCAAATGATGGAATGAAAAATTAACAAGGAAGTAAACCGGAAGATGGGTCTGATGGAATGACAGGGTTCCGATCAGCAGGCTGATCTCCGGTCGAGGCTGTTGGGGAGCCGATTGGAGCGGCCCCTGCAGGACCGGTTGCCGGCCCATCCGCAGCTGCTGCATTTTTACCAACTTGTGAAACTGACGAGCATAAAAAAAAAATTTAAGGACTAATTGCTGCAGGGGATTTCTTACGGTTACACTGGCTGACCGGCGGAGTCTTCACATTGCAGGACCCGGGCAGCTCCAATGCCCGAGTCTGGTTAATAGTGATCCCCAAAATACTGCCACCGCCGAGGGCGGTGCACAGACACCGGGGGTCAGACTGCACAACATTGGCTAGCTGCGTACAGCAATTAGGGGATGGGGTGGAAGAGTTCCCGGTGATGAAATTCAAGCACGGCGAGAGTCTCAGAAGCGCGGTGGTGCAGCCTGACTGAGCCATGGTCTCGCCACATGAAATCCCCAAAAGCATAAGGACAATTAGACCCACTTGGGTCCCCTTGAAACCAGCCATGTCCTACTCAAAGGATTTGCTGTCGAAGGTTTTGGGCACTAGAGTCCTTAAAAAGAGTAATTTCAGGGCGGGTTGGGTTTATTTTGGTGGCCAACTCTCACCTTTGGAGATTGCTTGCGCCACAAGGTACCATAAATTGTAACAATTTTCATACACAAGTAACTCTTGGAACAATTCAAGATGCAGTGCTGGACAAATTAGCTGAAAATCAGCATTGGGAATGAGCTGAATCGAATTCAAGTCATCCATTCCTGAAACGCCACCTTCTAGTTTGCCATCTCAAATGGTCTCATTGCAGCAAAACCAGGTTGTATTAATATTATTGTATTTGATTTGACTGCACCGAATCTAAATCCGTAAAAATTATATCGTATTTAACTTGTTGGTCATGAACTCAATACCTAATATTTGAAAATAAAATACGATGCGTCCAAATACAGCTAATTATAATGCGATATAGTTGTGTATTTGTTAGGACGGTTTCGAAGGTAGCAGCAGTCGTCAATGGGCCGAAAGAAGGGCCAGTTGGCCCAATATAACGCACCATATTGTCGACCCGACCCGACCCAATAAGATCGTCCACTCGGTCAGGCGGTCTTCTCTGACCTGTTTTCTGGAAAATCGCAAGCTGAGTGTAATCTGTTTACCGATTAATCGGCGAGCCGAGCGTCTCCGAATCGATGCCGCCGTTTAAGAAATCGAAGAAAATCAGCAAGGATTTGAAGAAGATGAAGAAGCGGAAAGTTTCGAATGCGGCTCCGGTCGATCCAACGGCGGTTGATACGGAGTGGTGGGAGAGCTTCTGGGAGAAGAATTCGCCTGCTGTAGGTACGATCATGCTACCATTCGAGCTCTTAGCTATGGTTGGTTATCCTTGGATATGATCACATGATCCTTTGTTTATGGCTAGTGCGAGTCTGAGTGAAAGTTAGGGTTTTTGTTTGATTTCTGATTTAATGACTGAAATGAAATTGGGGATATCTCAACCAGGATTTGGTTTTTGAAAATGATTGCATATATGAAAAATTAGTGGATTGCCAGAACGTTTAGGGGAACAAGTGGTTGGGTTGGACTTGAGTTTATATATCATAGTGTAATTTCTGATTATCGGAAAGATGGTGCTCTCTAAATGTCACACTGGTAAAGTATTTATAGTGATTAAGATGTTGGGCATAGGTTTTTATGGACAAAGTGGTTAGGGGACAACAGCGGATTGGAGAGTATCAGACTGTTCTCTTATGAGTTAGCACAGAATGTACATTTTGGTATCAAGAAATATGATAGCATAGCTCGGAGAGTGCTACTGTTTCGGTGGCTGGTATTCACAATTCAGCCATTGGTAGCGCTTTGGATGACCTGGTATTTACTATTCAACCATTGGTAGGACTTTGGATGACCCGAAAGAAGCTCTTTACATGATGAGTTGTAAAAAAACTCCCTAGTTTAGTATGCCTGCTTACCAATTTTCTGTTTATATTTGTTGACTATTTTGTATTGCATTGTATCTTTTTGTGCATCTTCCGATACATAATTTATAACTTCAGATTTTAGCATGCGGAACATTTGGAGTATAAGAGTTACCACTCATTGGATTCATAATTTGTTAATAAGTTTTTTTTTTTTGCTAGTAGTAATTATTTTTGTTAAAGTTAAATGGTCTTCTATTTTTTCAATATCAGGGTTAACCAGCTCACAAGATGAGGAAGGGTTCAGACACTTCTTTAGGGTGTCAAAGTCAACTTTTGATTACATCTGCTCTCTTGTCAGAGAGAATCTCATCTCAAGACCGCCTTCAGGACTCATTAATATTGAGGGAAGGCTTCTCAGTGTCGAAAAACAAGCTGCGATAGCTCTACGAAGATTAGCATCAGGCGAGTCACAAGTCTCAGTTGGAGCTTCCTTCGGAGTGGGACAGTCCACAGTATCTCAGGTGACATGGAGATTCATCGAAGCAATGGAGGAACATGCAAAGCATCATCTGAAGTGGCCAGACTCCACTAGACTCGAGGAGATTAAAACGAAATTCGAAGCGATGTATGGATTGCCCAGTTGTTGCGGGGCTATTGATGCAACACATATTATCATGACTCTCCCAGCTGTTGAAACTTCGGGAGACTGGTGCGACCAAGAGAAAAACTACAGCATGTTTGTGCAAGGAATCGTGGACCACGAGCTCAGATTTCTTGATTTTGTGGCAGGCTGGCCAGGGGGCATGACTCTATCCAGACTACTGAAATTCTCCAGCTTTTACAAACTCAGCGAGGCTGGGGAGCGTCTGAATGGCCGTCCAAAAACAATAACTGATGGAGTAAAGATCAGAGAATACATAGTGGGTGGATCTGCATACCCTCTTCTCCCATGGCTCATAACTCCGGACAAAAGCGATGGCGCTCCACCAACAATGGCCAATCTCAACAGATTTCTCAACCCTGCAAGCTCACTAGCATCAAAAGCGTTTTGTCAGCTGAAGGGCAACTGGAGAATCCTCAGCAAGGTGCTGTGGAGACCAGACAAGAGAAAACTGCCCAGCATTATCCTGGTCTGTTGCTTGCTTCATAACATCCTAATTGATTCACGCGACAGGCTCGATCCAGATATATCTTTACCTGGTCATCACGACTCTCCCTACGAAGAACAACACTCCAAACAAGCGGATCCTCTTGGAACATCCTTGCGACACAATCTAGCCGACCACTTGCACAACCCCAAACAGATATTCTCCTAAGTGCCATCCCCATGTCTATATTTCACCTAACATTGTCGGATTCAGATGCAATACAGTCAAATTAATTACTGTTTTGTCATAAATAAATCAAACGTGTATAATAAGAGGAGTGAGGATTTGATAAAATACTAATAATTTTATTCATCGAATTGAAATTTTAATCTGAAATTAAGAACACAAAAACTAACTTAACTTTGTTATTAAAACATATCATTTTCCTTTGTTACTATCTCGGATCCGACCAACTTCGGATCTCGGGGCGGGTGGCCCTGGTCCGTACTGCCTCTCGCACCGGAAGAGGCAGAGCTGCCGCTCCTGACCAATAACATATTTCCGGCACCTTCTCAGACACTCCGGCCGCCAAAGCTCAGAATATCCATGCTCGAGCTTGTCATGGTCATCGGAGCTCTGCAAGCACATCTCCTCTTCGATGTCGCTGAGTTGTTGCTGCACCCGGCACTCTTGGTGGCACTCCGCAACTACAGCCAATACGTAAAAACAGAGCACTAACACAAACGCTCCGACATGCTTCTTCTCCATTGTTTTTATACGAGGGTGTTGACTTTTGTCTTTCGTGGTTTTCTCAGTTGTTGTTGACTCAGCTGGGCTGTAGCTTGCAGCCGGTATTTATATAAGCCCCAAATGTTTTCCAATGGTAATAAAATAAATAATAATTCACAAATAAATATTTTTGTCAATAATACTTATATTATATATATATATATATACACGTTAAGTTAGGAATGAAAAATCCGTGAGAATATAATTATTTTCATGAAAAGTTTGATGAGTTTAATTATTATCGATAATTAATTATATTTTATGAATTATATACGGTATTTCCTAACTATATGTCGTAAATAAATGAGGTAAAATCGAGCCCAATAATAAGATTATTTATAATGGGGGCGTTGAAATTTAATTTCAACTTTGAATGAGTGGAATGAGGATGTTGAAAATAAGTGTTTAATATTTAATTAGTGTTGAATAAATTCAACAATGTTGAAAGAATTATATGATGTCACATGTCTTATTTTGATTGGGTTGATTCAATTTCTCTAGATTTTTTTATTTGAGGTCATTATTGCATTGTAAATATTTTTGTACCAAAATTTATCATTTGATTTGGACACATAAAAAAAAATATTTTTTTTCAACATCATTATTCTATCATCCTTCTATAAAATTCTATCTTTGCATTTTGAGCATCATTTTATACCAACAACAATCCTTTCAACATCCAAAATCAAGTGTTTGTCCAATGGGAAGGGGTGCATTTAAAAAGTAAAAAAAAAACTCAAGCTAAAAGTGGACTGAATTTAATAAGGAGAAAGAATTGGAACGATTGGATAAGATAGCCTTAAATATAGAGGAAGCTAATCAATTGATGAAAAAAAGAATTCAGACTAAAAAAATGAAAATATTTATTAAGCTAAGTTTCAAAGAGCATCTCGATGACCGGAGCAAAAAAATATTAGAAATGCTGACCCAAGAGCTGTTTGGAAATTAATTTCAGCATGCTTGTTTGTATTCGGTCAAACTTTATTTTAAAGTTTGTGTGTAATGTCTTTTTAAAGTTGAAGTGTAGTAATTAATGTTTGTTATTTTATGTAATTATAAAATAAAAGATAAAAATAAATAAGAATATGAAATAAAAAGTGATGAGGTGGGTGATGAATTTTATTAAACAAAATTATTAGAGAGTAGAAAGTTGCATACATGTTGAATTATTTGGATAGAAAATACAGAAAATGACATGGAACGTTCCGAATGAAAAAAAAAATAGATGTTGAAAAAAAAATCTAGAAAGTTAAGAGTGCGTATTGCGTAAAATACTAATAATTTACAAAAACTAGCTTGATCTTATGATTAAAATATATAAGATTGTAATTAAAACTTAACATTTTCCTATGTTGCTATCTCGGATCCGATAATCTTCTTCTTCGGATCCCGGGGCGGGTGACCCGGATCCGTGTCTCGGTACTGGTTCTCGCACCGGAACAGGCAGAGCTGCCGCTCCTGTCCACGACGATGTTTCACGCACCTGCTCAGACACTCCGTCCGCCAAAGCTGAGAATATCCCTGCTCGAGCTTCTCGTGGCCATCGCAGCTCTGCACGCACTTCTCCTCGTCCATGTCGCTGAGTTGTTGCTGCAGCCGGCACTCGCGGTGGCACTCCGGATCACTCTCCACCTCAGCAACTACAGCCAAAGCATAAATACAGAGCACCAAAACAAAAGCTCCGACGCGCTTCTTCTCCATTGTGATCCGTACGATAGATTGGACTTTTGTCTTCCGTGGTTTTCTCGACTGTTGATTTGGTTCCAGCTCGCGGCCGGTATTTATGGCGGGAACGGGTGTGGACAGGAAAGAAGCAGACGTGTCTGATGACGGGGTTACGTGTTGGACGGAGAGCGAAGCACACGTGTTTCGAAAGGGTCACGCTTTTGGCACGTGACAATCATCTAACGATGGCACAGGTCGCGTAGCACGTTTCCAGAACAAGAGCGACACGAATATAGCAACCGTCAGCACGCAACAGGCTAGTTTGGGAAATACGATTCAATCGGTTTAAAGTTTGAATTTTTCTGGAGATGTCGAGAGACTTTCTCCACATTTGATTTGGGGTTTCAATTTTATAGCGTGAACCTCGCGTCGTTCTGGTTTTCATCCTCCCTCCGGCTCCGTGCGCTTCTTCTCTCTTCGTCTCTTGGTCAGTTAAATCTTTGTCCTAATTCGTGTGCTATATGATTAGGTTTGCTTTTTACTTGTTTCCGTATGGAGTTTTGAAGTGAGCATGTTGTGGATGGTTGGTTGCTTCTTTTATTGATGATATGGAGAACATGCAGACCAACTGTTTGAAAGAATGTCACTTGAGCAGTCGAACAAGATTGGTTGATTTGTTTTGGAAGTTTCATGTTTCCAAGCTCATGGGATTCTGATGGTAGACATGTCCACTCAGATTTCAATCATGTATTGAAGTAGCTAATCCTGAAGCTTTAAACACTTTGTTGGGTTTGTTAATCCTGAAGATTTCAATGGAACACTTTGTTGGATTTCATATTGCTCCTCTTAGAAGTTAAAAGTTCAGGAGCTTTTCCAAGTGGTTTTGTGTTTCTGAAATCAGTATCACATGTTATGTATTCACTGGGAATAGTTAAGGATGTTGCTGTTCCATTTACCTTCAGAATTCGCCTTTTTGCTTGTTGGCATTTCCATTAAGAAATTGCTTCTTTTACTTTGGAGATTTTTGCCTGCGCAGTGATAGATTTATTTTTCTGTTTGTACCGTCATTGGGTCTTTGGATTCTTTTTTGCTTAACCAAATAGACAGTTAGACACTTGTGTTCTTGTTTCAATATATTTGTGTTCCTTCAGCCACGAACGCGGCAATGGCGAAGGTATCCGCCAGGGAGTTGCTACTTTGCTTGGTTGTCGTGGCTATCCTTGGACCTGGTATTGTCCATGTTATATCCTTTTAATTTGACAAACTTAATTCAAGAATGCTTGGGAGATGATGGACTATTGTGTCATTAACTTATGAGTAATTTGACACGGCAAAATTTTGATGTGCATAGCATTTCGTAATGATACCGTTTGTTTCGCAGCTGCTGTGTGCAATGCTAAAGACTGCCACGAAGAGTATCCGTGGCTGAACATAAACTGTGAAGGAGAACGAGTCTCTGAACCCTGCTGGGACGAGTGCGTGCGGAGGCACCCTAACAAGATCAGGGCCTCGTGTCTGAGCTGGAGTAGATTTGGAATGCCTCAGACATTCTGTTCTTGCACATTTCCATGCCATTAACATACCATCATGGTAACGGTTTATTTTTTATTCCTTCAGATAATTTTGATGAAATCATCTCAGCTTTTTTATTTCATGCCTGTTTCTATCAGCTTCCCGCTTTCTTTAAGCGAAATCTGTGGCCTTGCTGATTTCATGGACTTTCTTTTGCCAACAGTCAGTAGAGTATTATGTACCGATCTAAATTATTTGATGGTGACATAAGAATACCTGAATTCAAATCCATGTAAACAATTTTGTGGTGTTTTGAAAAGCTGAGAACTTGGACAGAAAATGTTCATTTCGTTACTTTGGCGTACATGAAAATTTGATGCTTCGTCTAGTAAAATTGCTTACAACTTCCGACTCCAATTCCAAACACAATGCTTCAAAATCTCTACATAAATGGTATGAGCATGTGTTGCTATCTTCATGTTTGCATCTTTATGTAACGCATCGGATGCATAAATTCTAAAGTAACGATTACACTCTCTTATATGAGATTAAGTACCCGAGAAGATTAGTAACTCAGAAATGGCCTGCTTATTTTTCATGTCTATAAGTTTTCCTCTAAATGTTTTTGCAGCACTCATTATTTTCACCGGAGCAGTTTCTGTATTTGAATTTATCGGTCCTGTGCTCATATACATTTATTTCTCAACAGGTGTTATTCTTCCGAGCAAGTATTAGATGCAGCAGCTAATGAAAGTCCTTGGCAAAACTGTAGGGACAAGGGAATATTAGACGCAGCATCTGAAATCTTACCTTGCTAGTTGGTTTGAATGATCTGAGATGAGACGAGGTCCTTTGACCGTGTATGGTTAGTTATTTCTATGAAATGTGCAGATTTGCTCAGTCCAAAAATTATATGATCAAATTGAGAGGATGCATAGTCATATTTGGTACCTGTGGAGTACCAAGACCATGAGAGGTGGTTCCTCAGAACCCAACCAAAGAGCAGCGAGCAGGTACAAGAAAAACATTCGCATCTATTTTCCGACCACCTTGTCTCAAAAATGGCTTACATCGCTCTGACAATAACCGTATGTTGAAAAAGTAAGAAATTTTTTCTTAGTTGAGAAAAATTATTTATATGAAAGTTATACCAACTTTTTTTTCTCCTATCTAACCTTAAATTCTCACCACAGCTTCTATTCTGATTCCATCAGAAATCGAACTCTAATTAAAATATTTAAAGTTATATTAACTTGTAGTCCAGATGAGATATACCGAATCTTAATGCTAATCTAACTACTCCTTGAGAAAAGTAAACAAGCTCTTGTTATAGATAAACCCAAAGCTCGTAAATACTAAATATCTTATTACAAAGCTGACACGTATCGATATGCTTAGTGAGTCACGCTACACGACAAAATCTGTTATCAGAAAACGTAAATGATAAATCTCAGACCAAGTGGGCCCCACTCACCTAAAGCTCAAAACCTTGAGATCCGAATACATCTGAACAGCTCCTAGTGTGTGACAAGTGGACCAAGACCTGAAGATTTAGGTAATTCGAATAATCACCCTTTTGTCCAACATTTTACAAAAGGCGTTTTTATATTTCAGTCCCTCTAGTTTTGTTCTTCTTCTCATTCACACCATTTTATAGGCCACTGCTTCTCAATTTCAATGCTACTTATGGGGTTAATTTGTAACTTAAATTACATGTGGGGTGCATTGTAATACTATAAAAATTGTAGAAATTATGAATATCTTTCCAGTTTCAACACGTAATTTCCTTAAGTTTCTTAAAAAATTTATTCCCAACCACAAGTTGCTCAATTAGAAACTACCAAAGCAAACAGCTAAAAAACATATATATTAAAGAACTCAAAATTCTAGAACTTTCCACAACACCATCCGATATGAGCCTGCAACTGTATTCATACCATTAGCTCGGAAGATGCTCTTTAATGGCCGATGTGTGCAAGGGAACCTCAAATTGTAACGGCAGCAGGAGTTAACTGATTAACTCCCTCAATCAACCGCTCTAACGACTTTCCCAATCGGGAAAGTGATTGTCTGAGAATCATTCATTTCCTTCCTCTTTTGGGGGTTCTCCAATCTGGGTCACATCACAGTAGCCATCGCTGGCTTATAAGGTACTGTTTTTTTGGTCTCTTGCTGATTTGGGGTTTGTCATTTCAGCTCAAATCTGTACTTGAGAATCCTGTTGGGTTATTCCAACCCCATCGCCTGATTCCTGACCAGCTCTGAGCTGATTCAAGTTTTCTTGCTGATTGATTTCCTCCATTTTCAATATGGATCCGTTGAGGCCGGTGAAGGAGGAGTTTACAGGAGCTACTTTTTCGAGCTTCAATGGTGGGGAAGCATCTACAGTCCCGCAACCAATGGAGGGGCTTCACGAAGCTGGCCCTCCACCATTTGTGAGCAAGACTTTTGACATGGTGGATGAGCCTAGTACAGCCCAGATAGTGTCCTGGAGCCGAGGTGGTCGGAGCTTTGTTGTTTGGGATACACGTGTCTTCTCCGACACTCTCCTCCCCAAGTACTTCAAGCACAACAATTTCTCCAGCTTCGTCCGGCAGCTCAATACCTATGTAAGTTTTTGAAGTTGAGATTTTTCGGGTTTTTCAGTTGTAATTGGGTGGATTGTTCATAGGATTTGAGTGTGGATTTTTGCTTGATAATCAGTTTTGTTTAATGAGTTTTCTTGATTTTCAATGACTGGTTCTAGATGGATCCATCTACTGAATGGTGCAAAAGTTGATTCATCACTAGGTATTCGAAACACCTGGAAATGAAGTAAATTGAGCATGTATTTGTGAAGTGGGATATATGAGCTTCATCATATGTTACTCCTTTGCAAATCTGAATCAGATGAGCCTGTTGAATTTGAGCTGTTCTTCTGCAGGGTTTCAGTAAGGTTGATCCTGAAAAGTGGGAGTTTGCCAATGAAGGATTTTTGATGGGGCACAGGCATCTTTTGAAGCATATAAGGCGGAGAAGGGTTGCTTCTGGTCAGCCTATGGCTTCGCAACAAGCTGTAGTTCCTTGTGTGGAAGTTGGACGATACGGAACAGATGCTGGAGTGGACCGGCTGAGGAGGGACAAGCAGATTCTGATGATGGAGCTGGTGAAGCTCAGGCAGCAGCAGCAGAACACTAGGATTTATCTTCAGGCCATGGAGGAAAGGATTCGAGGGACTGAGCAGAAGCAGCAACGCATGATGGCATTTCTGGCCAGAGCAATGCAGAATCCTGCGTTTATCCGTCAACTAGTCCTGCAAAAGGAGAAGAGGAAAGAGCTTGAGGAAGCTGTTGTAAGTAGGAAAAGAAGATGGTCAATTGATCAAGGAAATAGTCAAGATATTGAAAGGTGGAACCTTAGCCTTATTAAAGCGGAGCCTCAAGAAATCGATGATTATGGGTTTGAGGTCTCGGAGCTGGAAGCACTTGCGCTGGAAATGCAAGGGTATGGTAGGGCTGGAAAAGCTCGGCAAGAGGAGATGGAGCCTGGAGAAAACATGGACAAAGAGTTAGATGAGGAGTTTTGGGAATATCTATTGACTAGTAGATTGGAAGAAGAGTTGCATATACCAGAAACTGAAGAAGTTAGTGAAGACGAGGATGTTAGTCTCTTTGCTGATGATCTTGGCTACTTGAGATCAAGCCCCAAGTAGAACTTTTTGCTGCATTCATCCAATGTAGAGTGTGAATACATTGTTGCAAGTTAGGCTTAGCTTAACTACTTCATATTCTGAGAACTGTCCCAATTCCAAGTGTTAGTTCACATTAAGCAGTTAATTATTCAGCACTCTACTCATTTATCAACTGGAAAATACCCCAATTTCTTGTGCTAAATCTCACTAGATACTTGTGTATGTAAACCTGTATAACTTACAGTTTGATGTGCTCTTGCTTGATTCTTTATATAAATCAGCTTACAAGTCCCTGGGATACTCTTGTGGACATGGTCCTGAATCACACAAGATTTATCAGAGAAAGAAAGCCATTGAACAGTTGTAATTTAAGATGAATTTACTCCCTGATTTCAAGTTGAACTTACAGTCTGGTATACAATATAATACATGGCACATTATAGAACTTCCTATTACAAATATTTTCCACCATGTGAGAAGGTTTAGGTAGCTTATGCAAATCAAATAATAACTTTGTATGTGAAGTGACTATCTCTAATGGAGTCATCTAATACAAAAGAAAAGGCTGAGAGACTGCAAATAGCTACAATATAAAGGCATATTAATCTCTCCAATGGTTAATTTTAACTTGACAAACCCTCACAAATGTCAGTGTCATACAAACACAATGTTAACATCTCATCTCTCACTAATGTTGAACCTCTTAGAAGAACACTACTCAATTTGTCAGGATAACTATAAAATTTATAATGAGGAGGATAGCCTAACACCTTGTAGCATGACTGATGACTCCTTAGATTATCCACTCATATGACAATGAGGGAAAAACATTCTTGACATGTATACAACCCCTTGAGGCTTATTGGTTGCTAATGAACTCAAATGGTTCATGCTTCAGATATATCTGATACCCCTTAACACACAGTTTTGATAACTATAATTTTCTGAGATTCATCATGTGAAATCTTGTCATAAATAGTCACTAGTGTGAGGGCTTGGAAGTATCTTTAGTTTTCAGAGCTAAAACGTGTGTTAAGCAATGGCAACCTTTAATTTGAACTTGCCCGCCATTGTTAGCTGAGTAGTTCTCCAGCTTCCTTGGCAGCATCAGTTCCAATAGATATCAAGATAGGCAGGCAGATCTGAGAAGATAGAGAGGGGCCTCATAAGTGAAGATGGGTGCAGCTGGAACCCTGAGCGAGTGAGAAGCTATGTTTTGTCATTTCTTACTTAGCTGAAGGTACTGGTAGTCTAGTGTTGTTGTCTTTTGCCTGTTTATTATGCTTCTAGCCTTCTACTGCTCCTGTCATGTGTCAAACTGCATTGTTTTAGCATCCCAAGAGAAAAAACACTGCTACAAATAAAAGCATACACACAAAAAACTTGGGATCTCTGCAGATGCTCTAGACCTAGGACCAACCTACGAATACCAGAGTTAATAAAACCAGCCTTCAATACTCTTACCAAACACCATCAGAGCCATCTCCATCTACACACAGCTGACCTAAAATGTAAAAGCAACATGGCATCCAGAACACTATAGATGAGTAGCTAAAACTCTTAGATAACTTGAAGATAATATATATATATATATATGTCTTGCAAGTATACAAGCCCAAAGTCTGAATAAAAACTTGAATAGTAACAATGATAAACTAAATCTGGTTCATAAAAATTTAAATGTATGTGGTCAAATGTAAGGGGTCCTTGAGTGTGAAGAACTGCTTATAGTTATGAGGTTCAACTTCATTCAGTTTTACAGCTACCATGCCATGTCCTCTCCTGATTCCTCTGTGATTATACAACCAAGCCTACAATAGCTTCTTAGCTGTTCTTGCCTTTAAACACAGTAAATGTGCAAGCTTTTCTTTAATTACACTGTATCAATGTGGGTTGTGTCTTCTTCTCCTTCCTTCCTTCCTCTTACCACCTTTCAAACACACCTATCCCTCCCACTAACAACGGTCAATGCTACTATAAATTCACAGTGCACCCTTCTAAATGTATATGACCAACCAACCTCTTCTCTGCTCTTGATCTTTCCTTGACCCTTCTCAAAAACTGAATTGATCCCCCCTGTACCCTACTCCAAGCCCCATTACACATGCATGAGAGGATACCCAAAAAATAGTTAAAAGGGCAGCAACAATGTCTTCAAAGGAACAAGTGAAGCTGCCAGCATGATCTGACCTTAGTTAGAAACATCAGATATTTTCTTATATCTGATAAACTAACAATTGCCGGGTCATGCCCTGACAGCCTCACTCCTTCCTATTTGGAGACTCAGTAACAAGCCAGACCAGAATACTCCCATGCAAGTGTGACAACTGTAAGTATACAAACATGTTTCTTATCTGTACCAATATTTCTAACTTCACCAAGATAATGCAGATGCTTGATAATGAACAATTATCGAAGATAGAACAAGCATGTAAACGCAGATTCTCACCTTCACTATCTTCTCTGCTCAACATTGTGATCCAAACCCAGTAACAAGCAGCATGTAAAGCAGTGAACTTCCTTCAGACATTTGGTCGAACACCTTGCCTGCATCCCCCTCTCCCCAATAATATCTTCATTTCGTTCCTCCCCGCCATGTTCGCCCAACCATGCACCTCCGCACTAACCACTCTTCCCTTCACCGCCACAACAGCATCCCTGAACGACTCCACGCGCTTCTGATTCGCAAACACGCCGGAGCCAAGCGCCCCTCATCTCCAACACCCCGCATCACGGCCTGTCATTGTAATCCATAACTCTCCGTCCAAAAAGAGTCTCCCACCATTCAGGTATGCATTTCTGCGACGGGGCGGTCCAGCAGCCGATTCCAACACCATGGTTGCACCCTTGTCTCAGCTTCGAATCGTACGCCGCAAAGAACGATTTTGACGCAGTGAATCCGATGTAACGGAAGATAGATTTTCCGAAACAATCGGATCGCGGAGAAGCGGGAGGGGTGCGTCGAAGGCCGCGATGGCCGAGGACGGCGAGAAATCTGAGATTCAGTTTCTACAAGCCACTATAGCAACTGCCAAGAACGCTTTTATTTCCTTAAAATGAAATATTTTTCTGATTCATCATCAAAAATAAATTACATATTTTTCATCACTACAATTACAATTATCAGACCACTACTAACCTTTATTGTAAATAGGTAAAGGAGTGACATGAATTAAATATTACTGAATCTTCATGACGTCAGTAAACATCAATCAAAAAACATTGCAAAAAACATGTGAAGAACTTTATGAAATTGCTAATTAGTTCAGAAGGTAGTCATCATGAGAGCAAACTCCTCATAGCTCACCAACCCATCTCCATCTTGATCAGCTTCTCTGATCATCTGCTCAGCTTCCTCAAAACTCAGTCTCTCCCCCAAATTTATCATCACATTTCTCAGCTGCAAAAACAATTTACCAGTCACCATTTTCCGCATTCGACCAAAACATTCTAATTATGGTCAAGCTCAAGTACCTCAAATGCCGAAATGTATCCGTCTTGGTCCCGGTCAAACACTTTAAACGCTTCTTGAAGTTCATCGATAGCGTTTTCCTAAAATATGATCACGAGAATTCAATATAAATTTTCATCATTTTTTACAGTAAATAAAATATATAATCATGATCGATACCTTCGTTTTCCTAGCCATGATGTTTAAGAACTGGGGGAACCCGATGGGGTGGTTCGGAGCACCGCCATTTTTCTCGACTAGCTCGCTCATGATGGCCCGAGTGTCATCCTTTTTCGATCTTTCGTCGGTCGACTCGATAACTCTAGCTAGCTCCTCCAACGTGATGTAGCCTGCGAGGATGAAACAATGTCAAGCAAATACCAAAGGAGGGTTCATGGAAAAAAGTAGTGAATTTTGTACCATCGGAGTCTTTATCAATCAAGCAAAAAGCTTCATAAAAATCGGAAATCTGATCATGGGTCAAAGCATCATCACCAGACATGGTTTTTCTGAGGTGCTGAATGGAAAGTTAAGAGGTTGTTTAAGGTGGAGAGATGTGACGAATGAAGAGGTGACATGTTGTGTTTAAATAGCTTGAGATTATTGATGAAGTTGCTGTGCAATTGGTTCAATAAAATACTGAGAAGAATGAGACATTTGAAACAGTCCCACACGTTTTAGGGTTTGGAGTGAAGACTGGGAGACCAAATATGAATGAAAATGAATGCTAAGTTTTATGAGTTGTGGAGAATATTGAATTTCAATGGACCAAAGGTTTGAATTTGAAAGTTAGCATATGCGTAGGAAGACTTTGGGAGATCTCACCGATACATACACATATATATATATATATATATATATATATATATATATATATATATATATGTTTTGGTCAATTATGTAATGTTACTACATACTTCGTTTTTATATTGATGATGGTTTTAGTTTTATCATTTATTCCTCGTCGCCATAATAAAAAATTCATATAAAAGATCATGATATGATTGTGAGGAGACGGGTATTTATCGCGCATTTACGTTACCCAATGTCGAAAAATTGGGGTGTTACAGATGTGTCTTGTTCTAAAACAAATATATTCATGTTTGATTGCGGAATTTATTTATTTGAAAAGTGAATGAAAAATGAGTCATTTGTGGGGTTGGTGTTGTTAAATGTTTTTAATTGTCAAACTTTATGCCAAAGGAACCTAATTGTTTTGTCGGGTTAAGAGTTGTTCATAGTTAATTTGTTGTTAAATACTTATCCTAGAAGATGTTTCAAAATAAGGGTTTAAGATGACTTTTATGGGTGAAGTCGACAGCTTGAACTAGGTTACATCACTTAGTTAGTTTTGTATAATCTTTGTCGAATCAAATTATTCAAATTGAAACGGTCTATTAAGCAAGTGACACGCGTCGTTATACAGGTCAAAATATTGACAAGTAGAGGTCGAACACACGAAAAACCGATTCCCGTTAAATTACTTTAAGAAAGAATATAAAATGATTAGGGGGCTTGAGTAACTCGAAGAGAAATAAGAAATCTCCAATTAATGGCGAGTCTCGAGTTAGAGCAATCACTTATGACTAATGTTTATCATATACACTCTGGGAGGATAGTATACTAGTTGATATATTCCGTAAATATGATATATTCTAGCTCTTTTAGGCAGACATACCCGGACAAAACTGATAATTAGCATAGTCTTTATTATTTGTCTAGACGGTAAAGTTTTCAACAAGTGAATAAATCACATAGAAAAAAATCGCACTCATGTATCCAGTTAAATTTAGTAATTCAAGATCATAAAATAAGTGTAGAGAACTAGTAAAAGACAAAAAACTATAAATATGCATTAAACTCAAGTCTAAAAATTGTGGTCACAAGATCATGTCTAAATCAAAAAAATAGTTTAGCATGTCATAGGTAAATACATCATTAATAAAAGAAGAATGTTGATATCGCGTAATGCGCGCCAAGATTTCGTCGTTGCCTTGACTTTTCTCTAGGCCTCTAGCCAGTGGAAGCTCAACATTTTCGGTGGTTTGAGGCGAAACACAAAAAAGAGGCCTTCGTATCCGATAAGAAGCCTCAAATCTTCGCTTTCAAAGACAGCTCTACTATTTCACTTCCTCATATTCAGCCTCAGGGGGCTGCTCTCCACCGCATTGTGTTAGCTCCACCTTGATATTGTTTATGCTGTCACAAGCCATGGATGTCCTCAATTCTGAAACGACAGCTTTAATTTGGGTGACGACTTCAATCCTTCGAGGAAAAAAAATACATCATAACTTGGTAATTCAAAGTTAGAAACCAAACATATTCCATACGATATTCAAAAGTAAAGTTTGGTGACATTCATACATTGCCTTCATCCTTCAATTGACAAAAGACTTGAAGAACCACCATATGCAATAAATAACTATGCAAATTTTATTTTTCTAGCTTTTGAGAAGTTACTTATTAGATCTTCGTAGTCAATTTCTTGAAGCATCTTATTTTCAATGGAAAAAAAAAGTCAATTCATTCAATCTTTGTTGAGTCATAGTGGATCTCAAATAAGATTTTATAAATTTTAGTTTTGAAAAACTTCTTTCTGTCTAAGCAACCGGGATTGACACCGTTAGAATTATTCTATAAACAACGGTTTCTAAAGCCGAATCCAAGGTAAATGTTAGCTGGGACTCCCGACTTCTCTCTTTCTCGCCGAAAGCATTTGGAAAAGAATCCATTCTTTTTATTTGATCAAGTATACAAATAAGAGCACCGTTCTCCACTTGTATAATTTTTCTTAGAACTTTTAACTCTACAAATAAATCTAAATCATCTATGTCTAAACTATCGTCATATTTTAAAAAAATTTCAAGATTAAGACAATTTTGTTTTAACTCATCATTGTTTAGCGATTTTAATTTCTCTATACTAAAAAGAAAATCAAAAATTTTATCATATAATGTAAATTGCTCAAATCTACTTTAAAGTGAAAGAGTTGTTTGATCAACAACAATAGAAAATAATAACTTGAAATGACTCTTGTGGAGACATAATTGTTTCATTATCAACAAGCTCATCAAATATTCTATTCCTACTAATAATACGTTTTTCTCCAAACTTAGGTCGTACATCCATCTCTTTGGCAATTTCTTTAGCACAAATCATGGCTTCTTCAAATTCATTCTCTCTATATCTCTCTAAAAAATAAAATAAGACCTTGTAATTGATTTATAGTGACATTCATCACATATAGATTGTAAATTTTTACTAATTGATTTAAAAGCAAATAATATGTCATGCCAAATACACATACCCAACAAAAATTCAAAGTTTTCAAGTTCGTAGAAAACTAAACATTCGACTTCACTTTTAATCAATGGCGGATCAGGATTTTTCTTCAGTGGGGGGCAGTTTTAAAATATTTAAGAAAAAATTGTTATTATAATTGCTTTCTACGTGTCTTCATTTTAATAAAACTTCCTGTTACATCTTCATTGGTTATTGATTGAAATACATCCTTTTCAGTATAGCAAGTAAGACAATCACATAAAAAAAGAATCTGCCATCCGATTACGCAAATTAATCTTCACAATGTTCATCGAAGAAAAACATCTCTCAACAGTTACAGTGGCGACAGGAAATGTCAAAACTAGATCAAAGAGTCGAAATATCGAAGGACATGTAAGATGTTTTCTCGTATCCCCCATTACTCAAGCTAGAACCCCAAGATCCTTCAAATTTAAAAATCTTACATTTTCAATATATAGACGAAGTTGATACTCAAGAATCATACGAGCCTCGAAATCAAAATCATTTAAATAAAGCTCGATCAGTCTCATCAACTTCAAAGGATCAAAATCACGAAATGAATTAGTTGGACTCAAAGAAGCCATACAAATAAGCAATTCAAAATTTATCTCAGTAAAACGGTCGTTGAACTCCTGAAGCACCAAATCCACAATTGTGTAAAAATAATCTTTTTGAAGATGTTGTAAATTATTAGTCTTTCTCCTTGGCCTTTGCATCCATATTTAACACTTGAACATCATCCTTGTCACAAAACGCTGACACTTTTGACATATGAGAATCTCACATCATGTTGCTTGTTAGGTTAGTTTCTTCATTTGTGATGCATATTTACTAGAAAGTCAACATATTTAAGCTTTAGATTGAATGAAAAATCATAATTGGGGGCATGTGCCCCTAATCAAATACATGTAGTTCCGCCACTGCTTTTAATTTTAGGGTCATCACTAATTTCACGTAATTCCAACAAAGCATCTCGTATTTATGATGTTTGATATAATATTACTTTAACACTATCAATTCTACTTTCTCATCGTGTTTGTGATAAAGACAAGAGTTAAATTAGGTAGATGATCTTGTAAAATTTTCATCTTTTGGTAGAAGAAGAAAATAATGAGTAAACGAGGTGTAATACACCAAAAAAAGTTTTTCTTTATTACACTAATTATCAATATCACAAAGAACTAAGTTAAGACAATGACAACCACATGGAGTGTAAAATGCTCTAGGATTAACATCCAAAAATCGTTTTTGAACTCGTTGATGTTTTCCTTTCATATTTGATCCATTATCATATCCTTGTGCCCTCATATTACTCAGGTCAACACCAATATTTGTTAGCCCATTTATAATAACATCAAAAAGACCTTTTCTGGTTGTATCATCCACATTTATAAATCCTAAGAAAAATTCTTCAACCTTTAGAGGATTAGATGATACATCCACACAACGTAATATAAATGACATTTGTTCTTGATGACTAATATCCGCAGTACAATCAAGTATGATAGAAAATTATTTAGAATCCATTGTCTTACTAATAATCTTTTTTTTACTTGCTATTAAGTTAATCAGTTCATTTTGTATATTATGTCCTAAGTAATGGCTATGAATTTCATCATCCTTAATACGTCTAACATGTTCTTGCATGACACTATCAAACTCCGCTATCATGTCAATTAGACTTAAAAAGTTTCCTTTATTTTCTTGATAAATCTTTTCATTTTTTCCACGCAAAGCCAAATTATTTTTGCCAAGTGTTTTAATTACTGATATTATTCGAAATAACACATTTTTTTCAATGTTTCTTTTCATTATTAACATATCTTGAGCATATTTATGAATTGTCGTATTCTTTTCGAATCTACTCTCTAACTCATACCACATTATAGAAGTTTTAACGTGTTCATCACTTGATTCATGACTTTAAAGAGTTCTACCTATATTTTTCCAATCATTATAAGCTTCGTTAGCTAGCCTAATTCCATTAGAACCAACAACAAATAGTTTGCAACAAAAACAAACATCCTATCTAAATCACGTGAATAAACAAAAGCCACCTCCTTTTATATTTTTCTCTATTCGTTAAATAGTTGTAGTAATGTGTCAATGAGACATGCGATTTTGCGAATCCTTAGAAAAATCTATATTAGTTACGTGAACAAAACCATTTTCAACTATTAGATCTCTCATTCTATTATCAATGTGAGTCCATTGACTTGGATCATATATATATTTAGAATTTACGTCATCTAAAGTATTACTATGATCCATCAATTCACATGACTGTGAATCAACATGACTCGTTACTTTAGAAACTTCTTCAATAATTTCATTTTCATCTAAACACGAATCATGAACTTCATTTGTTTTATTCGAAGGACCCTTAACTATAAACTTATCAAGCGCTCCTTGTTGCGACTTAATTAAAGCATCAATCTTTCTCTTTTTTAAGACTTTTGAAAAGCTGCATTCATGTTTACGATTTGACATTATGCACAAACATTCAACCAATTACCCCAATGACCTAATTGTTAAACAATCCTATCACAAAATCACCAAAAATAAAAACAACACACAAATATGATAAATGAAACAAAAGAACCTGATTTGCCAACCAGAGTACTCTTCCAAACAATCAAATAGAGCTTTAAGAATGACTATCAGGGCTCTAAGTCCCTGTTAGCATCGCATCACAAGTTTAATTGATTGAGTAATATTATCAAACGTGTTCAATTCGTAGCTATATTACTGACCTGGTTTCGAGATTTGGGATGATAGAAATGACTTTTCAATTCAATAAAGAGATGAAGCAGTGTTGGTGTTGCACACTTTCAAAAGTTGTCGTCAGCCGAAGTGAAATATAAGAAATCGATTGGGTGTAGTAGGACACTGGAAAAGCTTAATGGCTGAGTTGATTTGTTAAAAAATTGAGAAGTGCGGCTTGATTAGTGATCAATTGCAAATGAGGAAGCAGTGAAGAGAGACTAGAATTAGCCGTTGTGAAGCTTATGTGTGAGTTGCGGAGAAGAGATGAACAGGAGAAGAGAGGAGTCTGAGAAGTATGCAAGTCTAAAAATAATTTTCATTTATTTATTTATGGATGCGGCCCTCTAAAAATTTTGTCCTAACGCGGCTGCCTCATGGTTGAGCCGGTCTTGCCTCTAGCCCTTGATTGCTTTATGACTTAATTCTAATGTAAAAGGTCTCTTTATATAGTTTACAAGCTTGTCAATCCGAATCCATGTAGGAATATATATTATTGGAATTATCTTCTAAATATCATTGTATCTTTTTTTAAAAAAATAACTTCAATACATATCAATTTTTATGTGTTTGCAGCTTATATCTTTATCAAAATATAAACTAAACATTTAAAAGTAAAAAATATGCCTCATCGCAGGGGGTCCGCACTTTGTGTACATTTTAGCTCTACTTGCAGTGTGCAAATTAACTATTTGTCCGCGCACAGAGTTCTGGCTTTGAGCACTGATTTGACCTTCTCAACCTTGAAATTAGCCCGTGATGTAACTAGAGAGTTGTAGATCTTCGAATCACCTTTCAATCTATATATGGCTCATATTCATCGAATCATTCATGTGCGCGTAGCAAGTCTACAAAGTACAAAAAGTCTTTTTAGCGCTCTTTATCTCGTAAGGTCTACTAGGTGGTGTGCTTACAATATTAAGTATTATGGTTAAGGTAATTATAAGATGAAAAAAGATGATTAAAAGATGATGACTCCTTATCCTACCGTGGTATACGGACAAACTAGCCGTTACGCTACCGACTATCGATAACCTAAACACCATTTTTATATAGTTGTCACTAAGTTAGAGAGAGAGATGACATTGGGTTGGTAAATAACTTACTTAAAAACAATACTAGCTGTGGCCATTGCTTACATTATGACCAAGTGTTGGCAAGATATATGTGAAGCTAGGGTACCCTAACCTTTTATGGATGCTAATTAATAATGAAATGAGCCTCTTGGGATCTCTTACTCTCTACCACTTAGGTACGTACATGTTTCATTAGGGTTTTGTTCCATAGCTTCCTCTACATGTATAGCTTGGCAAAAAGAATGTCAACAGGTTGCATGGCTTGGTATCTTTGTAGGCATCATTATGGATCATAGTATAGGTGAGTTGAAATGTGATATAAGAGCTCCAAAGGGTGTAGGCTGAATGACAAGCTAAGGATAATTTTAGAAACCCTATGTGGGTTTGTGAGCTTTGAAGGTTACATGACCGCCTCCATTACTGTTTGTTTTAAGTGCATGTGCACCGGAGGAGGTGTTGAAGAATGAAACCTTATTAAGGAGTTGGGAGGTGATGAAAAAATGACTGATTGAATTTTAAATCATCCGACAACTGATGTGTCATACGGTGAAGCCGGGTGCATATGCTCTAACATAATATGAAGAACCGTTTGAAGGATGAAAAACATAAAATGACAAGGCACTCTCCAAGGGCCATTACATAGGACCTTAGATAAGACTTGTGCAAGTGATTTGGTGCAACTTATGAAAATCATGCACAAAAGCACCATACACCAGAAACCCCCTCAGTGTCTCCTCCTTCTCAAGTGCCAAGACAAAAACAAACACATCATTCAAATGTGCTTTAGTGGCAGCCTTTTGCCCTTCAAAAGGGTAGGTGCCCTTTAACCCTAAAATCATTGGATCCCACTTGTACATCTTCTGTGTTTGACTACTAGTTATGAGAATCATCAGACATAGATTATTGTTGATGAGAAATGAAGAAGAAACAAGAAACGGGTCAAAGGTCCTTCATTGTTCAAAATTGAGAAACCCTAGGATTATGGGGCAAGTCTTGGAAGAAGGAATCACAGCAAGGTCCTTTATTGTTCTACCGATCTCTGTGTTCTTTGTTACTCGCTCGCATACAAAATCTTGAATTGTATTAGGTGCAACAAAGTTACATATAAATATTTCATATCATCCTAGTTTTAATATTTAAAAGATTTTATTCGAACAAAACTTTTAAAAATTAAAAAATATGTCGAATTATAAATTCAAAATACAAACAGCATCGCATTATAATCGACTGTTTTTTACTTTTGAAAATTAAAATTACGTCGTTTATAAATTCAAACTACAAAACAACATCGCATCATAATTGATTGTATTTTATTATGCTCCACTATATCTAATTCTTAGGATAAATACTGATTTTATTCGAATGAGATGTCTTGATGTGGCAAGTTATAATAAATGTCAAATGTAGTATAACTTATGATAAAACCACGTAGTTTTAATCGAAAATATTTTGTATGCATTTGAGATAATCAATTATTTTTTACTTGGTTGATCTGATTCCAATTTAATCCAGGTTGGAGATTTCAATCCGAATCAATGAAAGTTAACCCGGTCGGTTCAATTACGGTTCGAGTTCAAGAAATAAACCGAGTTGATGAAGCGGAGCGGGTCAGTCTGACGCTCCACTTTAAAATGCCCTAAAAGCGGGAGTCGCAGAGGGGAGAAAGCTTCAAAGCACCAGAAAGAAGAAAAACAGAGTAAGTGGTTTCCAGAGAGAAAGCAACGCAGATACCGAAGAGGGAGACTCGAGACGGCCGGAAAGAGGCCGGAATTGAACTTGTAAAGATGGAAGGCGAGATGGGTCGCGACCGGTTACGGGAGAAGCGGGTCCAGAAGCAGCTCGGATGCGTTACCGGATTCTTTCAGATCTTCGGCCGCCAGCATGCTTTAAACGGGAAGCGTCTCAACCGGGCTCCGGTATTTAAACTTCTTCTCCTTCTTTGTTTCTGAATTTGATAGATTAGTGGAGATTGTGGCACGGTTTTATGATTTGGGGTTTGAGATTCAGGTCATGGATTACTCACCGGAACTGGAGAGGTCCGTTCAGTCATCGTCGGTTTCAATGGATTTCGATGGTCAGGATGGAAAAAGTTCGTGTCTTTCGCCGCTGTCGATCAAGTCATCGGGTACGAAGCGCTGTCCGCAGACGCCGGAGGCCACCCCGCCGGTAAAAACTCCTCCTTCCGCTACCGGATACGAGATCAAAGACATGTCAAGGTCGACATGGAAGTTCAGAGAGTCGCCGAGGCTGTCACTCGACAGCAGAGCAATTGTACATGGAAGCATTTCTGGTCGGGACGACGGTGTAGAGACTCAGAGAAAGTCGACAAGCGTGATCGCAAGATTAATGGGACTTGAAACGCTGCCGGAGTCGGACATATCAGACAAAATATTGAATTCCGAGCTGCGAAGATCTGCTTCCGAATCGAGAGTCAGCAACGATCTGTTCACGTCTCGGGTGACTGAAAAGATCGATTCTTGCCAGAAAAAATCTGAAGTTTCCAGAACTGAAAATGCTAAATCGAGCAACTGCAACGCGTTGGATAATGTTGTCACGAAGAAGATAACAGAGCATAACAGGAAACCGCAGCAGCGCCGGATTTGTTCATACGAATCTGCAGATGTTTACCCGGAAGAAAATCGACGCCTGACGAGCTACGGCGAGGTCGAGAGGAAGCTGAAGAGTAGAGGCGTGAACATCGACGAGCCGTTGATGGATTTGGATACGCTGAAGCTCGTTCTCGAAGCTCTGCAGCTTAAAGGCCTGTTGAGAAAAACAGAGCAAGTTCCCAAACCATCGCGAAACGAGTCTCCACCGAGACATAATCCTCGATCTCCGAGAAAGCTTAACCCCAGCAGCCCAACTATGCCGAGGAAGGCTGAGGAGCAGCGACGGGTTACGCCGGTGAGAGATGAGCGTTCACGCTCGTCGAGGAAGATCAAGCCAATGCTGAAAACTGGTACAAAACTGGAGGTGTCTGAGCCGCCATCAATGTCTGAAATATCGCTCAGTGATGCAGAGGTAAACCTAAAAACTGAATACAATAATCCACCAACCCATTGATGACACTATGTGTTAAATGCTGAGTACGATGTTGCGATTTGGGTGAAACAGAGCATGAAAGACAAGAGAAGCGTGCTGGAGAGGTGCGACATGCTGCTTCACAGCATTGCTGAGTTCAACAACATGTCGAAGCTCCATCAGCAGGAAGGACAGCCGAGTCCGGTCTCCGTTCTCGACTCCTCGTACTACCACGATGACTCATCCTCGTCTCCGTCACCGGTCATGAAACGCAGCATGGTCTTTTCCGGTAAGCAATCTAGTTGATCAAACCGGCATCGTTTCATGACATTTTTTCTCTAAACGCTGCATTTCGAACCTTTCTGCAGACGATATGCAAACTGAGCCATTGATGCCGGCGGCACCAGATGATCCCGATTTCATCTTCATTTCGGACATCCTCAGACTCGAATCCCGACCGTTAAACGAATCTGGCATTTTGACAAACCTAAAAGACCAGCGTCGTTCCAACACCCGCAACACCATCAGCAACAAAATCTCTAAATTACAGAGCAAACTCGTCTTCGACATCGCCACAGAGCTCATCAAAAAGCACACTCACGGTCACCTCCCCGACTGGAAAACCATCTCTCTATCCAACCCACCTCCCCTAACCCTAATCTGGTCAGAGTTTAAGAAACTCCGGGACCAGAAACCAGACCAGGAAGACTTGATCGAGCTAACTCGCACCCTGCTGCACAAGGATCTTTCAAACGACTCGTGGTCGGCGCATCACGCTGAAACAAAGGAAACAGTGATCGACGTTGAACGCCAGATATTCAGAGACTTGATCGAGGATACAATTCGAGATCTCGGCCGGCAATCTGCCTTCCCGTCACAACCGTCGTTTTGCAAGAAACTGGTATTCTGAATTTTCGCGCGCTTTTTCTGTAACTCCCTTTTTTTATTCGTTCGCTTTTGCTTTCTAACTTTTAAAAATTCCCAACGGTCGTATTCGTAACATGCCGTGCCATTAGATATTTTAATTTTAATTTATATTTTAACTTGCTGTGATTCAGCCCATTGGGCCCTATGTGTGCTTTTTCAAGCTGTGTCTCAGGCCATTGGGCCTTTAGTGGGCCTTTTAAGACCCTCGTATTATACACACTCAAGCCCGTTAGTCGATTTCTTTTGTGTTAAATTTTATAAATATAATATTTTCATCAAATAACAAATACACACAAATAATGTAATATATTTCTCATATTTCTGATATTTTTCATGTAATTTAACTTATTTATTAAAACTGTAAATGAAAAATAAATTAAACTCGGCCCTTTCTCGAAGAAATGAAAGAGTGAGATAAAGCCAATATCTATTGATGTCAACATCATGAGCACATTCTCAGGCAGCGATCTTGTACACGTGTCAGAACGTAAGCATCCCAACTAAAGCTACCTTGCCTACGATGACGCCACGTGTCAATTCCTAAACGACAAAACACAATCCAGCATTACCATAAAAAGCAGTAACCAGTATGTGGACTATTATAGCTCCCAAACCTTCACACACTTCGAGCGTGTCAAATCCTAGCAGTTACATCAACTTTAATGAAGTTACTATTCAGCCCCTAATGGTTAAACTAATTACGCTGACAACCATATTGCTGGCCCAATTCAAAGCCCATTTATCTCAAGGGTATTATCGTCAATTCGAAATGACAAGTACTAGTTCGAAACAGCGCACACTGTTTTCGTGAGTCGGTTACCAATACGGCGCCGTAGCAGTTCTATTACTCATAGATGACGTAGAAGTGTCACTACGTGGTGCCCGTATTGATTGCCACGACGAGGGCTAATCAAAAGCTTCATGGAAACGATGACGTTTAAGAAGATAAAATATTTAGCCACGTGAGCGCCACGTCGGACCGAGTAAAGAAGTGGGTTTGAAATCGAGCTTCGTCTTCCTCGTTTTAGTCTTTATCTGAAATCTTCGTGTAATTCATCGAAGTGACAACGAAAACCCTAAATCCCCAAACCACTTCGATCGCTGAAACTCATCCGGATTTTCGTCAACAGTTCGCTGTTGTTGCAGATTTCGGTCTTCCAGTTTCCCACTCCGGCGAAGAAGGTGCCGGAGAACCTGCTGAGGATTTGAAACCAACGTCCATGGCGATTGTGGATCGTCATGTTTACGGAGCCGTTTACTTGCTGGTCTCGTTGACGTGCGGCTGTGTGTTTTGGTGACATTTGCAGGTTTGGTAAAGCTTTGAGAAATTGAAGGATACGCTTTAGGTTGCGGTCTTGTGAAGTTATTCCGTTTTCCATTTTTCGTGATTTCAAAGGGAAAGTGAGTTCAAAAGTAGTGTTGTTTATTCAGTTTTTGAGATCATATCGAGGCTTTGGTTTTCGTGTTTTCGATTTGCAGCGTCTCGGTTTTTTGTGGAATTTATTGATTCCTGTGCGAGTGTGGTGATCGAGCCATAGATTTGTTTCGTTGTGGTTTATAATGGTTTCATTTAGTTTAGAGGTTCCTTTGTTGTGTTGTTGATCGAGTGGTTCAGGAGTGAAATTTTAGGGCTTGTTTGCAGTAATTTTGATTTTGATGGCGGATTGATTGAGCTGGAGAAAATGTTCTTAATTTGGTGGTTGAAGTGGAGCCAAAGGGGTGTGATTTCAGAAACTAATTGTGTCCATTCACAGGGCTGTTAACTTGTGAAATATTCTTGCGTTTGAGATGATGCGGAAGATTAAGGTCCAGCCGATTCAGTCTGACCTTCTGGAGGAGTTTGACCGTGCTGAGCCTCTGAAGCCTCAGCCAACTAGGTCGAGGTTCGTCCGTTTGATTCCGAATGCGTTATTGAGAACATCCTCATCTGAGAAGGTAAGTGCCAACGAAGGGGGTCAGTTGGCTAGAGATGGTTCTGGTGAGTTTGAGCCGAGCTCTGTGTGCTTGGCAAAGATGGTTTTGAATTTCATGGAGGAGAATAACAATGGCGAGAAAATGCAACCTATCCCAGTTAGGTGTGGCCGGAGACGGTGTAGATGTTTTAATGGAGTTGATGATAGTTCTGATGATGAACCGGATTGCTTTGGTGGTTGCTTTGGAGATTCGAATCCTAGCTCAGCTGTTGATGCATGTGACATTCTCAAGGTATAAACTCCAGCTCCTATAAAGTCCTTAACTAATTTAAGAAGACGAGTTTTAGATTGATCTTAGTGGGATATATCTTACTGATCTGTATCTATATCTATTTCAGAGCCTGGTTACTTGTTCGAGTGTTGTTGAGCGGAATCTGCTTGCAGACGCTGCAAGAATTGTTGAAAAGAACAAGATTTGTATGCAGACAGCTGAAGAATCACGGAAAATTGTCACTGATGGATTGGTGGCTCTTGGACACGATGCATCTATCTGCAAATCTCGGTGGGAGAAAACTCCTTCCTATCCGGCTGGTAAACATTCCTTTTCCTTCTTCTGATTTTCACATGTGTTTGTTTGGTTTTTAGCATTGCTGATTATAAAAAACAAGGCCTGCCTATATCTGTTGTCTACTTGTAATGGATAAGCTAGGTTTACTATTCCATTGTCTGCATCTGCGAATTAAAGATGTTGAGTTTATTGGTCCATTTATATAGCAATGTTAGCTGTTTGGGAGTGTGATGGTTCTAAAGGTTGGGTGAACATTGATTAACAGGGGAGTATGAATACATTGATGTGGTCCGTGAAGGCGAGAGGTTGCTATTAGACATTGACTTCAGATCAGAGTTTGAGATAGCTAGGCCAACCAAAACATACAAAACCATTCTCCAAACTCTCCCTGTCATCTTTGTAGGCAAACCTGCTCCTCTACTTAAGATCATAACCACAGTGACAGATGCAGCTAAGCAAAGCTTGAATAAGAAAGGCCTCCACTTCCCGCCTTGGAGAAAAGCAGAGTATGTTAAATCCAAGTGGCTTGCGCCCTACACCCGAATTTCCCCAACCCTTGAACCACTAACCTCAACGAATCCCGACCCTAAACCAGTCATGCTAACTCCTCCTGATTCAAAACCCTGCTCACCTATAACCACAACTGACTCTGAACCACCAGCAGTTAAAGAAGAACATGACCTAGACTTGGTGTTTCCTTATCCTGAAGATGATCATGAAGTGAAGGCTGGTATCCAAGTTGTGGCCAAGGAATGGTATCCCAAGCCACCTCACTCCCCCATCATACCCAAAACTGGGTTCAAGGTAGTCGCAGGACTGGCCTCAATCATGAAGGATTAGGGACTTTGAAATTTTGGTTGCTCCTTTTTTTTGGATGATAGCAATAGTAGGACTTGGGTCGGTCTGTCTGTCGTGTACAAGTGCTACCTCTTGTGAAGCCCCCCCTTCTCCTTTTTGTGCAAGGGTTTGGTGTGTAGTAGAGTTCACTAGTAAGGTGTAGTAGAAATGAGAATGAGAATAAAGTGGTGCGTCATTGAATGTGTATTATGAGGTCAGTCTCTGTGTCTTGTAACGATGATGAGCTGCTCTCACTCCGGCCGGCATCGTGTAATCAAATCTATGAAAGCAGTTTGTATTTTCTTGCCCGTTGGAATCTGAAATCTCATTATCTGCGTCTATCCGAGTGACTATGTTGTCGGTGTCAACTTTAGTTGCCTGTCGCTGTGGGTCATCCGAATATTAATGTTGCAGAAGCAGAACACGGCAGACTTGACTAGAAAACTGTTGGTAGCGAATCTCAATGATGAGGAGCCCAACCCCACCCCCCGTGTAGCCTCGAACTCATCATCATCTGCAACTACCAAGCAACCCAACCCAACCCAAAATGCACAATAATCCATATTTATATAATCCATGCGGTCTGTGTCACGCGCCTAATCACCTTGTTACCCTTCTTTACACCTCAAAATGCTCATATGGTCTCTCTTATCAACCTCAATTAGTACCTTATAGTGTATAATAAACTCATCTGGACTTAACCCTCGTCCTCTGAACCCTAAACCCTATTCCACTCTTGTAAACCCCAAGCCTATATTGTCTTCCAAACCCTAAACACTGAGCCCGTCTCCTAAACCCCAAAACCCTAAGTCTATACCGTCTTCTATTATGTAACTGCGAGTTGGCCCTTTATTAAAATCTTATTCGCGGATATACTTAACTGGTCGCCCAAACAGCATCCCAGTACTATTCCGTAATTAGAGTAATAGCCGGGTTAAATGTAAATAATCATAGTTAACCTCAAAGTCAATTCTTCTTCATAATTGTGATTCACCCAATTTTTTTTATTTGCCTCGACACAAAAACCAACTCTCCCAAATGTCCCAACTTTTCAAAAACTTTCTCATATGTTCTATTTTTAATAAGACCGCTCATTATTTTTTCAAGAAAATTAGTATTAAACAGATCGATATATTATGTTTTTCAAGAGATCGGTTATTTTAAGACCGATCTCATGGCAAAACTAATGAGGATGGTCGGTTGTTTGAGAAGTAGTTATGGGGTTTTTATGAGACTAGTCATGTTAAAACCGCTTTCATTGAGAAAATAACCATTGGGTGAAGCTAAGACCGGCTCATTGGGAAAATAACATGTTAAGACCGGCAGGTCAAATTTACGCAATACGGGCATGTCAAGTGTGTCTATGATCGACTTAATCATCAGATCTAAATCCGTATTCTCCATATGTGTTTCCCTTCCATGAAAAAATGACAAAAAATAATAAAACTATCCTTAACATTATAGTCATAAGCATGCATACATACATACTAAATGCCACAAGATAACATCTTAAAAATTGTTGCTATAAATTAAAAATATGGTTTCATCAACAATACTTCAAGCAATACTAACCTATTCATACAATGTTGCTATAATTTATACCCATGTTTTCACCAAAAGTACATAAATCAATTACATTATTACAAACTTTTTGGAACAAACTATTCCTAAATATCACACACTAACCCTAACACAATTAACACTAATTTACCACACTATTTACCTACAATCACTTTTCGCAACTCTTATTCACCGAAAATCAAAGTGGGTGACGGCAAGGAAGAACAAGAGGAGAAAAATGAACGAGGGAAAGAAAAATAAGACTCAGAATTTTTATATACACGATACCAGTTTTATTAAGATCGGTTTCATTATTTTTCCAATGAGACCGATCTTAACATGACCGATCTCTTAAATATCCTAACTACTTCCCAAACAACCGAGACCACCCTTATTAGTTGAGCCATGAGACAGATCATAACATAACATAATCGGTCTCTAGGAAAACATAATATATTGGTCTTGTTACCGATTTCTTGAAAAAATAATGACGATCTTGTTAAAATTGATTTCATTAAAAAGAGGACATTAAAAAGTTTAAAAGTTGGGGCATTTGGGAGAGTTGGTTTTGGTATTGGGACATTTTTTTTAAAAAAAATTTCTTACGAGGGCATAAGTTAAGACAATGATGATATTTAAAAAAGACTGGGTATACCTCGGAAGGATTGTGCTTCAAATAGAACATGGACAAAATTGATGCCGATGATAAACACAATTAACAATGGAATGTTCTAAACGACGATGCTCATCTCTTTGGTATAATTTTGTGAGATCTCAACAACCTGCGAAAAACTGCACAGATTAGACTCCGGAACAGCAAGACCAATGCAGTAAAAACCTGCCGTAAAAATGCTCATCTCATGAGCCACCATTTTGATTACCAGAAATAGTTGCGGAACAAAAAGGACCAAACTACATTAAATACTAGAAGGAAAAAAACAAGGATGTCCGACATTATTACATTTTGCAGAACCTTCTTAATAACAGGACCATCAGCCAAAGGATACGAGTATGGAACAAAAAAATCGATCATGGCTGCACCAGATTCATCTGGTATGTACTACCAGCTTGGTGGACATCAATTTTCATCTGACCGGTTTCCATGGTGCCGCTGATTCCCTTATTGAAACAAATCAGAAAAGAACATAAGAATATGTTTTTACAATTCTATGATGGTGTTAGGAATCCTTGATTATTGTAGAAAATTTAGCAAGCATCAAGGTCCCTGCATGGAGGAGGTTTTGGCTCGCCCTGTAGTGTAGTGTTCCCTCCTTCCGGCCCACTCATGCACCGTTTAGGGTTTTGCGTTCCATGCTGGACACAGACCGTAATGGAAAACGTTACAAGACTGATTGGTGAGATGTGAGAATTGTAGGAGTTTTATTTTATGATATGGCTTACTGGTGGTTTCTCCCCTCGCTTCAAGGCCTCAACAATCTCGACAACTTTCTCTGGGGTCACATCTTCCTGCAGTTGCGCAAGCGATGCTTGTTAAATTAACTGCCGTAATTTTAGAAAGGAAGATAAGAGGGAAGATTCAATCTGAAATTCAAATGTATTTGGACTCACAAAGTAGTTGTAGGTATATCCCTCCGAACCATTCGAGTAGTCCGCCACTGTTATCATCGGAGCATTTACACAAGAACCCTGCAGCGCATATAAATAAACAGTGGGGTTGTTACTTTCGGGGAGTTAGCTGTCCAATCATTATTTTTCTAAACTGCTGCATAATTCACAACTACATCATTTACGATCAAATGTTGCAAACAATTTCTCTAGCAGCTTATGGTTCAAGGTTAACGAGACAAGTTGGAGCGAAGTTATTTATCTGTACATAACTTGCAATACCAGGGCGACAAAAAGCAACTCTTACCAAATGCATTGCAAGAATATGTACATTTCATCAAACAACATTACAGGTAGACAAATACGCGACAAAATTGCAGGTCATATTCCCAGGTTTGAGGCGCATCTGAGTTCTCCTACTCACGGGTAAGCGTACCCCAGAACAATGAAATATACTGTTTATATAGTGTCAGAATCTGAACTCACCATACACTCCATTTCCCCAACAGAGAATAGGCCATCTTTGGTGACCTCTGAAAAAGAAAAGATAATTGTTAGCCACTCTCTTTCGCAGCATAAAGGACCGTATATACTACTATAGAACTGATCAAACAACACAAGAAACAAAACAAACTCACCATTGCGTTTCACTCCCAAGTGCTTTAGTAAAGCTGATTCAATACCCCGAGAACCCCGAATCATACAGGGTGTTGTACCACAAACCAACAAGTGGTACTTACCGACCTTCAAAGTATAATACATACACAATAAGGATCTGAAACTGTAAGGATCTGAAACTGTCAAGCTAAAAAATGGAACATCATGGTGTCAACACTCTCAAATACTTACCTTTGCCCTGTTGAACATTGAATAAAACGTGGCCACCTCATACACACGTATAGGAGCAACTTCTACGACCTTTGCTACCTGCATATTTCATTATATGCAGTTACCAACCATGCATAGATAGACTCATCCCATCGTTATTTACACTATTAAGTATCCCACATGCTTTTATAAGCATGCATCTCAGTTTGGTTGTAGAATTACGGATGCACAAATATTAGACAACCCACTTTTAAAGTAAACTGTGTATGATAAAAAGGAAGCTGGAGCAGAAAACTCCAGAGCTAAAGATAACTGATGTATCGACTTTTTCTTATCTACATTAATATATGAAGAGAGTTTGAATAGCTTTAACATAGCAACGCTATTTGCGATAAAGAGTAACACATTTATAAAAATAATTATGATTGCTACGTCACATACTGCATTCATTGCTGACACTGGGAGCCATCCTCCATGCTGCTGTTGGGCAAGATCTAACAGAGGAATCACTGCTGATTGCTTGTAGTTTGATGGGTAGTGAGAGATGATTTCCTTAACCTTCAATATCAACACATACATGGCACAGGTAAATACATGATAGAGTTCCCTAAAAACTTGATTTCTAAAAACATGCACCAACTTTATGCACTAGGATGTTTATCCCAACATTTTTAATACTACTAAGCAACCTAAAATCACCTCAAACCAAAAGTAAATTAAACAAACAATCAATATAACCTCAACGAATTCATCAGTTCAACTTAACAACACATGTCAAATGTGCATGCCTCTGTGAGAAGCCCTGCATTTGACTGATGTGACTCATAAAAGGGATAAACCATTTCTTATAATATGTTCGACTGAAACCATTCAAGATATGGTTACTGAAAACTTCAGCTTACGTGGCAGCGGATTACTCGAGTCCATGTAAAAGGCTGTTTTGTTAATATGAATCGTCAATCACACGATTATTCATTTCACGAGAGCTAACAAGTTCAACTTTACCTATCCGACACCACCTAGCTTTCTTCCTAAGAGCAACTCAAACAGCACATTATCACAATATCGACTGAAGATGCAATTGAAATCTGACAAATTTGCCTTGTAGTTTAATCAAAATCAAAAAACCAAACTGCCATAAACCACAAATTAAGGCTACAAAATAACACCAACCTTCAGCTTGTTCTTCTCGCTGAACTCCCAAGGAAGGTCGGGATTGTTATCTGGACCATCAAGATGCTGCCACAACAACCAACCACAATCAGCAAACCACTCACCCAAATCAAAATAACCAAATTGAACTCAAGCCACATGAGATGAGATTCATACATAGTTCAACGCCGTGGAAAAAGACCGATGCACCTGCGAAAACACCAAAGGCACAAGTCAAAACCGGGTTCCAAAACTAGGTCAAGAGCTCCGATCGGACACAAATCCAAAATGCCGACCACGCCAAATCGCATATAATCACACAAACCTGGTAGCGTTGATTGAAGGCCTGACAGATCTCGCCCAACCGCCGCGACGCGAGACGAGCCAACATTGTTCCGGAGCTGAAGGAAGCGCTTGATGAAATGTGATGGACTCGAAGATCGGACCACTCGGACTCGTGTGATCACCCGATCGTGTCGAATGTGGAGTGCTGACAACACGCACTCCCTACGGCCCAATTTCTCGGCCCAATACTCATTCTTTAATATATTTGAGCCCAAAGGACCAAAATGTCATTGCCTTTTATTTTTGTTTATTTTTTATAAAGAAGAAGAAAAAAATACCCATGCATGCTTCTAGCATTGTTGTAACAGTCGTTGCTATTTATTGTTTTTTTTTAAATACTAAAATACACATCTTATTTTCTGAGATATTTATTATTTCTTTTGATACTAGATCATGCCCTGTAATTGATGTGGATCATGATGGAACCACAAATTTATACTTATAAGCTCACTGATCCATGATAAGTGATTCATCCCGAGCAGCTACATTATTGGGTGTGTCATCCTTGCGCACGATCAAGATTTACTTGATTGCTCTCCGTGTGTTATCATCAAGTTATGGATACAGTAGAAAAACTAACTTTAGTTGTTCTAATGTTAGAAACTGTTATTGGTAATTTTAATAATGTGGGCGTACGAATATCGAAAATATTTATTTAAATAAAAAAAATTAGGGTAAAGAAATATATAGGGGAGTTGAGGCTCGTTAGACGATCTCTTTTGATTATGTGTCACCTGAGTGCTCTTAAAAGTCATTATAAACTCAGGCATTACATCGACGTAGAGCTAGGCGTCGCTTCATTCTGTGTCAAGCGTCGCCTTAATCTTATGATCCAAGTCAGTTCGTAAAAGACTTCTCAGGCGTCGCCTTAATTTGGCGACAGGTGACGCCTTGGCCATTAAAGAACCTTAATTGTCTTTAAAGACCTCTCAAAGGAGCCTCACTTAAGTCTCTATTCCAAGCGATGCCTCAACATTCGGGCGTCGCTTCTAAGTTGAAACGTCGCCTCCCATTGGAGCGTCACATCAATTTTTTGCTTAAGAATAATACATCTCATTTTAAGGTATATATTCATGTGTATTTGATTCATGTTGAGATGTACATCCTCTACATTTTGATCTGTACTCCACCTTAAATATTTAGCTCAGTTAGAGGTGTACACCACCTCTGCCTTTTGACTCGTAACGTCGATCACACCACCATTTTTTTCACACATTTTTTCCAACAGAAATACGAAAGGAGTAATGAGAAGAAAAACGAATGCAAGGTCGCAATATTTTTTCATCCATTTCGTCACAAAATAACTATGTCTGAAGGCACTATCAAGCGAAAGATTTTCAACTACCTTTTGAGATGATGTTTAAAATAATTAACGCGTAGCTTAATAATGAAAAACCCAAAGCCCTAATTCATTTCAGGTCAAACTCGAACTAATACCAACGAACCCAAAAATCCGATTCGAGCGCGCACCCCGTCAAATTATTCAAAATTGGGTCACATACTTATATACTCTATATAACAGTCCAGTCCATCGGACTCTATAACCCAATAACTAAAACTAGGGTTGTTCTTGGGTGAGCATGTGGATCATTTGATCAGCTCCAAACACAATTTGGAGTGAGGAGCCTGCACGAGTTGATTGATGGATTCCAAATAGGGTTTGGTTGAGGATGCTTACGTCACTATGGCCGGCTGCACACTGAGATTATCATGATCATGTAGACCCTGCAGCATTTCACCCATTCAAGTGTAACTTAGTGACTCAAAGAGCTGTCTGATATGTTTGGTGGTTGCGGGACCAAATCCACTCACAAACCTCTACACAACCATCCGACTTCACTTTTAATTGAGATTGATTTGATCATTTGTCTACATGTCCTGAACTGAATTTATTTGAATTGTGACGAAGACTAATATGTGTTTCCTAGAAAGATAATTAGTACAAATTAGACCAATCTTTTATTAATGGCCGGATTTAAGAAAACAAAATGATTGGATTATCAAATCACTATGGATTAACAAAATAACTAATATGGGACCAGATGTTTCATACACATTGTTTTCTGTGATGAGTTTATAATAAGACGTGAATTTTTATTTTTCTCTAAAAAAATTGCGTCAATTTACACTGTATCAATGTTGTTGTATTTAATTTGGATGCATCAGAACCGAATACTAATTACATAGAGTTACATTTTCCTTTGTTACTCTTTTGATTTTATTTACGTTTATACTTTTTAGTTAATTTGGAGTGACAAAATTCAATAAATTTCCATTGTGAAAAACAAGAAGAAGAAGGAAGGTTTGGTGGGTGGGGAATGGGGATGGGCATGAGCGGCGCACATGGGATAGGGTTTGTAAGTGGCCCAACAAGCCCACTTACCTGTCTATGCAAATATAATGCATCACATGGCCCCACCACCCTCCTCCCTCCACCTTCATCTAAAAAATATGAGACTCAAATGTTGAAAATTTATCAATAATTTTCTTATCTTCAATATTTGTAGTCATATATGTTGTCAAGGAGATTTAGGGTCTAGTTCAATTTCGTTTAGTTTCAATTCATTTCAGTACAGATCCATTCATTTCCAGTTACAAAACGGATTCCGGAAGGTAATGTTATTAAGAAATGATGAAACAAGCTAAATTTATAAGGAAGCAATCCAATAGTAGAATACACAATGAATGTGAAAGTTAATGATTGAAAGTAAGATAGGATTAATTAAAGACAAAAAGTGTCACTTTGTTGCCAAAATTCCACCAAGCATTTGGAAGTTGTGTAAGTTGCAAGAAAAATGAAACACTTGTCCAAAATAAGATATTGATCTTGCACTCCATCATGTGTTCGTGACATTGCACTTTGTTACAAATTGGTCCCTTTTATTTGTCTTTCCTAACATAATTACTGCGAGCAAAGTTGCTAAAATCTCGACTTTCTGACGAAACAGAAGATAATTAGAATTCGACTTAATATTTTTTATTTTAAAAAAGTGATTTTATAAAATAAAAATTATTTAAAATTATTCAGCTTTAATTAAGTTTGTTCAACAAAGAAAAATAAAAGTAAAATGTGAGAAACGATTAAGCTAAGCATAAGCGAGCTGATCTCACTGGTCATCCCTCTGACGACAGCCATTCTATACCGTTTAGCTTGACACGTGTCGAATGGAGAAGACGTCATTGAGATAAAGTCTGTGCACTTCACGTGAAGTTAAAATGTCTGGAAAACGCAACAGACGCCTTTTCTTCTCCAACGTCCCCCTCATTTCACTCATCATTCCAGCTTTTGGATTTCTCTCTCGAAATCTTTTTATCCAGAAAATCGCAATCGGTAGTCGTATATCAGATTTCAGACATCGGAAGAGGATCAGATTCTGGCGAGATTGTCGTCGGCCGGAGGTTGAGTCGATCATTGTCGTGTGTTTTTTCAACTTATGGAGCAGGTTATGAGCCTGAAAATGGGGAGCGGAGCATTCGGGGAGGAGCGCGAGACGAAGAAGGCTAAGTATGAGTTTGAGGAGACGGAGCTGAGGCTAGGGCTGCCTGGAGGAGAAGGTGAGGTGAAGAGTGGTGGTGGAAAGCGAGGGTTTGATGAGAGTGAGAGTGAGAGTGGTGGTGCTATTGTTGATTTGAAGCTCAACTTGTCGTCAACTTTGGCGGAGATGGAGATGGACGTCGAGAAGAAGGAAATGCTGATGAGACGGAGTGTGAAGGAGGCAGCGGCTCCCAGGGCGCCTCCCGTAGCTAAGTACGCCGCTTAATGACCAACTTTTACATTTATGGTTGCTGTGGTTGACATTGATTTGAATTCTGTCTAGAATTTCTGGTAGTCAATTTCGCTTGAATATATTTCCTTGTTGATAGTATGTGAGGCCAAGTTGTGCAAAATGTTATGTTGAAATTGGAGGTGACTAGACATAGTAGGATTATTTGTGATGATTTTTATGCGCTTTAGTGATTGATCTCTTGGTTGTGTTGAGTAGAGCGCAAGTGGTGGGATGGCCGCCAGTTCGTTCATTCAGGAAGAATACGTTGTCTGTGGCACAAAAAATGAGCAGCTCGGCTTTGAAGGAGGAGAGTGGGGAGAAGGGTAGTGCTGCAGCGACATATGTGAAGGTTAGCATGGATGGCGCGCCCTACCTGCGCAAAGTGGACTTGAAGATGTACAAGACTTACCAGGATCTCTGTGATGCATTAGCCAAGATGTTCTGCTCCTTCACCATCGGTATGGAATTTTTTATTCTTATTGGTAGTAGTTAGCATGGTTTAACTGCTATTTGTGTAGAAATTGAAAGAATCAAATTGCCCGGAATTAAGTTTACCATAGTTTATTCTTGAGACTTTATCTTGGAATTAAAGTATTTTGATGGAGATTATTGGAGTGGAAAGTCCAGACTAGCTATTTGTATATTGATCCAACAACTAAATATATTCGATAATTACTGTGTAATATATTTGGGATTTGTAAACTGTGAGCCTGTTCAGATTTGATTTGGTTGAAGTCAACACGTTGTTAATGATTATACAGTTTAACTAGGTAGATGTTTGACATGGAGTACTCATTGTTGATAAAAAAAATGAAGGTAATTATGGACCAGATGGGATGAAGGATTTCATGAATGACGGCAAGTTGGTTGATCTTTTGAACGGGTCTGAGTATGTACCAACGTATGAAGACAAAGATGGTGACTGGATGCTCGTGGGTGATGTTCCATGGGAGTAAGTTTCCCGTTCTAATCTCTTCCTGCATTTATTTTCCTTCAAATGTCTATTTCATCAGCTAGCTAATGCAGACAGTCATATGGGTTTGAAGTTGACTTGCCGGTGTCTCCAGTCCCCACATGATTAAATCCTGGATAGATTCTACTATATTCTAGTCGTCTTTTGATTTTGACAGCCTTTTGGTTTTTGTTTTGCATAGTAATATTTGGGTCTTCCTGATCTTTTATGTCATAATTATTTGTTTTTTTAATTGCTTGTTTTGTGATAATCGAATTCTCAGGATGTTCATTGAATCATGCAAGCGCATGCGCATAATGAAAGGAAAAGAGGCAGTGGGACTTGGTAAGTTCCTACATAATCCTCATCACATTCTTTGCTCTAGTGATAGCAAGGTAATACATACTTATACTCACCATTTTCCAGCTCCACGAGCCATGGAGAAATGCAAGAACAGAACAGCTTGATCAATTTGCATCTCTGGCTTCCTGGAGATCGATATCAATATAATACCCAAACCAGGAAGGCTGCAACAAAGAAGTTCTGAAGACTCAAAGTGTATCTCGAAGCTGTATTTTCATTGCCACTTGCATTGTGTATCTTAATTTTTCAAGTGCATGTATCAAATGTCAACATTAAGTAATCATCTAGTCTGGTCTGGTCTGGTCTCTGGTGTGTATTTTACTTTCTTGCAAGTGTGCTTCATGCTAAAACAATAAAGCTTATCAACTTGGACAATCTCCTTTCTTCTGGTGTTCATTCGCCCCATGTTATATGCTTATCATAACCTTACATTTATGTACAACCGTCCCCATTTTTTATTGGCCGGGCTATAACAAGCTATTATGATGATGCCCTTTAAAATTAATTTAATATCGTCTAATTCATTATATTATGTATCAAATATTGAATGATTAAACTGATATATGTGCATAATAATTAGGTGAGCAGAGATAGTGCATGTAGGGAGTAATAAAACAAACTTCTAATCAGCAACAATGTACATGATAGACATATTGGTTGACCATGTTCAAGGTTGGGGGAGCAAGAGAACATGGTCCATTATAGTAGAGGGCATCTTTCATTATCATTGTGATGTCTATCTAATCTTTCTACACTAATTATTTAGCTTTTCAACATTGGACTGCAGATTTATCTTGTTTTGAATCAAAATAGCTAAACCGTAAACTAGGCAGCCCAAGTGTTGCATCTAACCCTATAAAATTAGTAGTTGAACGAAGTCAATAAATGTAACTTTCTTAATATGATAATGGTGTTGTCCAGCACTAGCTCCATATGCTTACCTTTAATTATTGAGCCTAGCACAGAGAGGTTCTTTGGTGCTTTTCTTTGATCTCAATCTTCTCAATCACTTATGATCGTCTCGGATCTGATAATACCTAATTGTCAAAACCTATGAGAATGCAAGTGAATAATAATGATGAGATCTTCCACATCCTTACAAAGCACTCACATGATGAACACATTCCCAGGATATAAAAAATCAAAGAGGGCATCAAAGATTTGCTGTCATTTGGTATTAGGCAGCCTAGACTGAGAAACCCAAGCCTTAGGGACCTTTTTTATATCATCTGGTTGTATCAGTGAGATACTTTTGTGTGGCTTGGGCAAGCAAGCTGTGAGAGTAGTGTTTTATTGGCCACACTAATTATGACAGTTTGGATCAAGACCATCAAGAAATCCCACCAACTTGATTTGGTTCAGAATGTTATAAAATGCTTCATCTTTAATACTAACAGTTTGCTGGTATTCAATAAATGATATCTGAGAAGACAATAATACTGCCATAAATTTGAGTAGGGACTAGGGAGAGGCAAACTAGTGGTCTACGTTTGTTTATCCTACATTCATTTTTCAGGCCAACTGGAACAATGAATACATACATTGGATTTAGGAGGTATCATCAAAAAAGAGAGGCAAATAAATAGGTTAAGTTCTGGAGATGTGGCTCTATCTTACCTGTGGGTAAAGAAACAGAGGTGCACAAACTCTCCTGGAGCCATCAGCCATGCCTTTTGGAAATTACTCATTTTCAGATTGACCGAAAGCCTGTGAAAGTTTTAGAAATTAACAAGTCAGTAGTTAAGTTCAACTCTTACATAATCAGTTGAATGAGACGATGGAAGTCAAAAATCCCTTATTTGGTTTCTAACATAATCCAGATGCATGGATAAATTATTTCACTGGCCAGTGTACTGAACGTTTCTCTGAACAGAAACATTATTCAGAATTAACTGAAAAAAATGTTTACAAATAGTTTTTATGCTCAGCCCAGCAAATTAGAGAGTTTATTTACCTGGATGGAGATTTATACTAAGGTTAAGATTCAAGTCCTTGATCTTTGGGCAATACTAATGTAGAGCCTGCATTTACAAGATGGTCAAGCTGTGTTGAATTTAGCTTTAGAAAGTTCAACCCCACAAGGTAAGCCTCCTCAATCTATCATTTTTAATGTACAACTTCTGGCAGATGGTGTGAAACTTATAGTTGGACATCCTCCGTAGGTTTATATCATCAGTCATCACTTGCCCTGAAAAGCTGGACATGAGACATCAGGGTCAAACAAACTCATTCTGCAACCCATCATTTTTAAACAAGGAAACTGAGCCGCAGGAAACTGACTACCATCTAAACACGTCCATAACCTGAGCTCAGAAAAGTCATTCGAGGTCAATAATAACATTGTAGCTTCATTTCAATGCCAAGGTCACTGAGAAAAGATTCGGAAGAATCCCATTCAGATGGCTCTACATTGTGGGTACTTCATGCGAAATGGTGAAGTTGCTTTGCCTCAAATCCTGAGGATAATATAACAAGCTGATAAAACATACCCACTCAAATCAAGCAGTTATAAGTTTGCACAGCCACAAACAGTGTAGCACCAAGCCACCAACCAAATCATGAATGACTAATCTCTAGGCCTAGTGTAGCGGATATCATCTGTAATTGCCTGAGATATGCATCGATGAGCACAGGAAACAATTAGTAATAAGGCACATTTCTAAGGGGTTAAATTTTTTGGATGTGTTAGCTAATGCTCGGGTCTTCACTTGTATAATTTCAAGGAAACAAATGCATGAGTAATCAACATTTTCTATAAACACCATTTCGTTGACCTTAGGTTTGCAGCAGTTAGAGCTAAAACTTCTGTATGGGAATTGGGAAAGGTTTAGAGATGCTATATGTCAGTTTTGCAATCTTGGGCAGCCTCTTTGCAGACCATGAATCACAGCTCTAGCATCAGCTTTCTGAATGTCTGAAATATAATGATCTTTTTGTCATACTTGGACATTTTAGAACCGGTAATATGAACATATCCACCGCCATCAATATCGTGACAATATATATAAAAACGAAAGCAAAGTAAACTTACTTTTTTTATTCACTGATTGTAGATTAGAAAGCCAGAGTGCAGAAAGGATAGTGGAGGATAGAACGGCTTCCTTAAGTTTTGAGCACCCTTCCATCTTCAAACATGAAAGGCGGTGCTTGTCTGCAACCAATTGGCTCAATTCACTCTACAATTTGCAAGAACAAAGTAATCTAAGCTGCAAGACTCCTAAATATTGTTGCAGAGAACTCATTGAAAATCATTTTTCGGAATGACTAATTTCTGTGGTCTAATATTGATGAAGCAGTTACAACAATGTAGGGCTAAAAGAGAGAACGCAGACAGAAATCCTACTGGCTGAGGTACAAATTTCCTTATGCTTAATATTAGGGCATGAGAAAGCAATGCATCCATGATCCCAGCATCACAGAATCGATCTCACTAAATCACAATGATGCATTAAGTTAACTCACAGAAGGATCGTAATGCGGGAGCCGAGTTTCATACACGACCTTTTCCAGCGTCTTTGGAAGAAAGGTCAACGCTCCGGTCTCGAGTCTCAGAGAAAGCGCGATTCGAGCAGATACACCAGAAATCGATTTCTCGGAAGAGAAGATAGCTGAGATCAGAGCCATTTTCGCGCTCTCGTTTTTGAATGAAGATATCAAAGGGGCTATAATGCAATATAATAAAAAATATTTATACAAACTTGGGAGCCACTAAAGTATTTTACAAAACTCTCGGGAGCTTTATGTAATTATATATTTCTCAATTTCATCGTATTTTTGGTTTCCAGAAAACCTAATTTTGTGCGTTTGTGTTGACAAGCCGTCGCGCTCTTCTTCATCAACCCCGCATCTGCGCTTCTTCAGGTAATCGATTTCCCAAAACCCTAATTTGCATAATGTTTAGTCGAGGTTAGGCTTGTGATTTCTAGTAGAAAGCTGATTTTTGTATTTTTTTTTTTTGCTAAATTCAGTGTGTTTTTGGTGATTGGTTGGGACAGTTTAGGTTGATTTTTGTGAAGATATGAGTTTGATTTCGAAAAATGGTGGAGTGGAGACTCAATTGAATGTGGATGGAGAGAAGGAGGTGGAAAAAGGTGTGGGTGAAAATGAGAGTCTGGTGTTGGTGAAGAAGAAGAGGAAGAGAGAGCGGAAAGAGAATGATGAGTTGGAGATTCAGCGGGAAAGTGAGAAAATTAGTGAGCTTGAGGATGTTTTGTTTGGGTCGATACATTCGCAGATTCAGTTTGGGGTTGAAGATGATGGGGAGGAAAAGAAGGGTAAGGTAGAGGATGAAGCTCCTGTGTTTTTTACTGATAGGTCGGGGAATAGCGCGTTGTCTGTTTATGAAGAGAATGATGCGCTGGACTTGGTTGATGGAGAGGGGAGTGGGAAGGAGAGGAAACCTGTGTGGGAGGACGAGGAGGAGAAGCAGATTCCGATAAATATAGCAAAGGTGAATAGGGCGAGGAAGTTGAGGAAGGAGGAGGGTGAGAGTGTTATTGATGGTGCTGATTATGTGGCGAGATTGAGGGCGCACCATGTGAAGCTTAACCCGAGCACTGAGTGGGCAAAACTTGATTTGAAACATCAGAATTATAACTCGGATGAGGAGGGGTCGGGTGAGGAGAAAGGGGCGGTGGTTGCCCGTGAGTACAGGGATGTTGTGGAGGTCGATGATATCCTTAGATCAAATGAAGATCTTGTTACAAAGAGCAGGACAAAGTTGTTTCCTGGGCTACTGGAGTATTCGAGAATGGTGGATGGTAATGTGGAGGATCCTTCTAGTGGTCCTATTTGTTCAGTTCAATTTCATCGCAATGGCCAGTTGCTGCTTGCTGCTGGATTGGATCGAAGGCTTAGATTCTTCCAGATTGATGGCAAACGGAACACCACAATACAAAGCATTTTTGTTGATGATTGTCCTGTGAGGAAAGCAGCATTCCTGCCTGATGGCTCACAAGTTATTATGTCCGGGAGAAGGAAGTTCTTTTATAGCTTTGATTTGGTTAAAGCCAAGGTTGATAAAGTTGGCCCTCTTGTTGGAAGGGAAGAGAAGAGTTTGGAATCGTTTGAGATCTCTCCTGATTCGAGTACCATTGCTTTCATCGGAGATCAAGGGTATATTCTCTTGGTCTCCACTAAAACCAAAGAGTTAATCGGCACACTCAAAATGAATGGAACTGCCCGTTCTCTGGCCTTTGCCGACAATGGACGTCATTTGCTGAGCTCAGGTGGCGATGGACATGTCTACCACTGGGATTTAAGAACAATGACATGCTTTCATAAAGCTGTCGATGAGGGCTGCCTTACTGGTACAGCTCTATGCACTTCCCCTGTCGGTAACCTGTTTGCAGCTGGTTCAGATACTGGAGTAGTGAATATCTACAACAGAGATGAGTTTCTCGGGGGCAAGAAAAAGCCTTTAAAGACCATCGATAATCTATCCACCAAGGTCAATTTCATGAAATTCAACAATGATGCGCAGATCTTGGCTATGTGTTCAAACATGAATAAAAACAGCTTGAAGTTGGTTCATGTACCATCCTTTACCGTTTTCTCAAACTGGCCTCCTTTAAACCGTTCTTTGGGTTATCCAACATCACTTGATTTCAGTCCTGGTGGCGGATTCATGGCTTTCGGAAATGCTGCAGGGAAAGTGATGCTTTACAAGTTGCATCATTATCAGCACGCATAGAGGTTGGTCTTTGCATAACTTAATTTCCAGTTCACGATGCAGAGTCTTAGGGAATTTTGTTGCTCGCTGGTTTCTGATTATCACTGTTGTATCAAACTGGATAAGATTATATCTTATAGCTCCCATAAAAATTTTGGTGCCTTGCAATTTTTCTATAAAATTCAGTTTTGGAAACATGTCTCATTTAGCATTTATTATGCATGCCACTGAAGGAGACTCTGGTGTACTATGTACAAGAAAGATCATATAAAAAAATTACATTGCATCTGTAATCTTCACGAATTTTTATATTAGATCAAGTCCTTCGCTATCTAAACTGTTAAAGATGCACCGATTTAGAGCAATACAGTCAGTCAACTGACTGATCTTCCTATAGGAACAATAAGTTACCAAACTAGTTGTGGTAAGGTGTACATAAAGAATCTATGAATGTCTAAGAAACTGCAAGATTCTAAAACAATCTGTGGAATTTGTATAATACTACGGATGTATGTTGCACTGCTGTAAGAGTGATTGATCGTAGTTAAGATGTTTATTCCAGTAGCCCTTGTATTTGGCAATCCCAATTTCCAGCCACGGCTTCATCACACCATCATAGTGCAGAACAGCTGCACGTTCAATATCGGAGGTACTAGTGCCAAAATCATAGCCTAGGCCGAGGATGTGCCATTTCTTGTCTAATGGCACTGTCTGATTGTAGAAGGTGACCCAACCTAAGGGCATAGTTCCAGCCTTAAATACTTGCCGATTTTTTCCCTGTGAAAAACCAAAACAATGAGAAGAGAGCTGGCTAGGGAGAGATTACTTGAGAAAATATGATGACCGGAATGAAACCTTACCATTGATAAATACTTGTGGTATAAGGCGGTCAAGTTCTCTCTTCTCCATGCTTTCAGGTCAAATATGTTCATACCGAAAGCCCATGTGCATGCCTTGGGATCGAATTTTTTTGCTATCAGTTTATCGGAAAAATTGATGTACAAATCCATCCTACGGTATGTAGGTTCATTTTCCTGGCAAGTTGGCACAGCTCCTAGGACTTTTCCTTTCATCTTGATACCCCAAAGCCGTTTCAGGTCTTTCTGAACAACAACATCATGATCAAGAAGCACAATTTTGTTTAGTCCTGGGAAGATATCTGGCAAGTAAAAGCGAAGGTGGTTCAGCGGAGATGTATATCGTGGCTCAGCAGAGCTTGTCTGCTGAACTGTAGAACCATGGTTAGCAAACAAGTGATCCATTTGGTCTATGCTCTGAATCTGTATGGAGGCATTTCCCGGAGGATTTGACAGAAACCACATTGAAATAGCTGGAAAGTTGAGAGAATCTGTAACTATGTGAAATGCAATTTTCTCAGGTTCCTGCGAATCATAAATAGAAAAAATAAAGGTTGATCTCAATGGAAACAGACAATTGCAGTTGATGATGGCATGGCAAAGTCAAAAACAGTACACGAACACACAACGCAGTATACAAATTATACTTACCAACGCGGCTGAGACGGTAGAGTTCACGGCAACAGCACAAGCTAAGACGTTGTCAGAGAAAATTGCGTAGTGGTAACTATCAGGATTCGCCAATTCTTTCTTATTCAAATCCTCCCGCCTCGAGGGCTGAAGAGCAAAGTATTCAGAAGTGAGCCTCATTGAAAGGCAATGAAACCCTTTTGGAGTAGTCCTCCCGGCAAGATTTACAAGATGTGCGGCCTGATTCCTATGAGCCTGCACTTGTTCTTCAGCATTATGAGTCATAGCACGAAGTCTGGTGACCATTGCAGGGCAATCAGTAAAGACATTGCTCGCCTTTAGTAATGTAGCTTCCATTGACTTCATCTTCTGCACCACACTGCAATTTTTAAATTACTAGTCAGAAATTTCACTAATTTATTATTTCATCAATCAGATGTTTTGCGAGTCAGTATCGAAATAGACCTGTATGATCAAAGGAAAACAAGACTGATATCTGATCGAAGAGTTACATAAGTAAACTGGTATTAGCCAATTACCTTCTACGTAAATCAGAATCCTTGGTAGCGTCTGCTAGTGACCGCTCCAACTCTTTAATGCGTACTTTCAACTCTCTCACCAGCTGAGAATTACTCTTTGATGGGGCAAACTTCAAATATAACCTTGCCCTAATGAGCTGATCCCTTATCTCTTTCACCTTCTCATCTTTGTATGTCCTCGTCGG